>BTPG01000002.1:150609991-150664859 GCA_036245525.1 Semisulcospira habei
ACGAGTTGCAGCTAAGTGAAGTTTCTTTACAAGAACCCTACGTGCGTGGGTCTGGTGTGATTGTATCATACTACGACTACGACTACCACGTAACAATGTCCGTAAATCAAATACCATAACACGTTTCATACATGACACTATCGACACAAAATGGCAGCTTTCAACACACAAGACGTCCAACAGATAATTTACATTTACCTTGAGATGGAGACAGAAGCAGAACAGCCGAAAGAAGAAATCTAAAGTTCGTCGTCTTCATTTTGTTGTCAGACTTAGGGAGAGATTTGTCGTGTTCATGATGGGAGCAAATTGCTGCGCACGAAGTAGATTTCGACTGAAGAAATATTGTCCGTGTTTCCACTGAACATTGTCCGTGTTAACTGGTGCATGGACTCTTTACTACAGTAATACTGGTTGTACTCGTTTAACTTCCTGTTTAGTCATTTTTAACCCTTTTAGCCCCAAGAGTCCCATTTTGCAAATTTTGGAGGTGTTGCCTAACGACTATGTACCAGTTGCAGCGGATGGATTGACCATGATAATGCAAGGGTAGTGCCAGTTTAGCTTGGCGCCATCAGGCGCCAAGATAATCTGGCACTACCCTTGAACTATCATGGTCAATCTATCTCCTGCTGTAGGGACTTGGGGCTAAATGTGTTAACTCTGGGTGGACGCAGGCTGTGTTTGGGAAGTCATTGTAAATTCAACAATAAAGATCCCCCCATCCGTCAAAGAGACATGTATACAAAATGTTCTTAGCAAGAGGCATAGATCCACATGAGCTCCCGCCACTTTGGGGCTCATGAGGATCTATGCCTCTTGCAATTGGGTGGGGTTCAAATATTCTCACCAGTGAACGAGTCAGCTTCCTGTTTATTCATTTAATATCTTTCGTTTGTGAAAACAGCCACCGGTATGTAAACAGACAGACAGGCGTGCACACCACAAATAACATAATCAAATTTGGCTCATCTCTGCCACTCTTCTCCTCCTTTGTTTTATCACGGTTAGACTACTGTAACTCCCTCCTTTCCGGCCTGCCTAAAACCCAGCTGGATAAACTGCAGAGAGTGCAAAACAGTGCTGCCCGTTTATTTCTGCGCGTGCGTAAGCGTAACCATATCCGCCCCGCCCTTAAGAAGCTCCACAGGCTGCTCGTACAAGAACGCATCCTGTATAACTGTCCTGCATGTGCTTCAACACTATCACCCTGACTTCTCCTGCCTATATTTCTGACTTACTCCATCTGTATACTCCATCTCGCACCCTCCGCTCTTCCTCTGACACAAGTAAATTTCGCCTTCCCAATTTCAAATGTAAAACACGTGGCGGTCGTGCTTTCTCCCATCTTGGCCCCGCCACATGGAACAGCCTCCCCGCCCCTGTCCGTAACTGTCAAACGCTCTCCTTACTCAAATCACCTCAAAACCCACCTCTACAACGCTACCTTTCGCCAGTTTTTAACGCCAAAACTACCATACAATATAATGTGCAAAAAAGGCCAAAATTTTTGTATCGGCCATTTAAATGTATATCACCTGGCAAACAAAGTGCCAGACGTTTGCTTTTATGTTACCTCGCCTAACTACTTTTATCTCTTTGGTCACAGTATAACCGAGACACGCCTTGCCTCCCACATCAGTGATGAAGTCATCGCCATTCCAAATTACTCTATTCTTAGGAGAGATTCGTCAGTCCAGGGTGAATCAGGTGTAGCGGTCTACATCCACAACTCAGTCAAACACATACCCACAGGCACCGGGACTAGAGATGTGAAATGTATTTGGATAGAGATTAAGCACTCTAAATCCCCTCCTTTTCTTGTTGGGTTTCTTTACAGAAATCATGCGGCCACTTTTGAGTGGTGACAATTTTGCACACATGATTGATAAAACAGATATTCATAAAAGCGAACTTCTGCTTCTAGGGGATTTTAACATTGACACTCTTAAACCTCAACCATCATGGGAGTCGGCCTTCAACAAATGGTAACATCGCCCACCAGAGTTACACCATCATCAGCCACTGTTATAGACCATATCTATACAAATAAACCTCCGGCAGTTAGCAACGTTCAAGTTGGTAGTCATAGCGTCAGCGACCACTATCCTGTGAGCTGCACGTGGCTGTCCAAGCTTCCAAAACTAAAAAAGCAAGGACATACAAGCATAACATACAGATCATTTAAAAAGTTCAATGAAAATTCCTTTCTGTCTGATCTAGCTTCTGCAGAGTTTACTGACGTGTACAATGAAACCGACCCAAATAAAGCACTAGATACGTGGTATCACATCTTTCTCAGAGTGCTAGATAAATAGATAAACACGCGCCCTTGAGACAACAAAAAGTTAAATACGCCACTTTACCACCCTGGATGACTGCGGATCTTATCGAGGCCATGGAGCACAAGGACGAGCTGAGAAGAGAAAAGAGTTTCACCGATTACAGAAAAGAACGTAATCGAGTAAAATCCATGATTCTGAAGGCAAAGAAATTACTTTTCGATAAAGTTATTCCCGAAAGTAAAGACTGCGCCACAATATGGCATGCGTTAAATCTAGAGGCACGAATAAAAGCACAGCTCCTTTACCGCCGCATCTCGTAGCAGAATCATTAATCCCGCCGGGAACTAAGTCGCATGACTATGCATGCCCGGGCAACTTAGTCAATTTCTGCAAGCAGAGAACTGCCGGCACAAAACCTTTTATCATACCCACTATAGCGGTCCATCAATTGGTAAATTGATTACATCCTTGGAAAATTTTTTTAAAAAATCTTCAGGACTGGATGAGATTAGTGCGAAACTACTCAAGATATCTCTCCCATACAATATACAGAGTAAGACTTATATCTACAACCTCTGTATTAACCGTAACTGCTTTCCAGGCGCATTTAAAGACGCGAAAGTAATACCTCTACCTAAATCTAAAGATCTTAGTGAAATTAATAATTTCAGGCCCATATCAATTCTACCTGTTCTGTCCAAGCCCTTAGAACGGCATATTCACAAGCACCTATCTATATACCTGGAAAGCCGAAAATTAATCTATTTATTGCAGTCGGACTTCAGATCAAAACACTCATGTCACACTGCGCTGATACGGATGATAGATACGTGGTTATCTTCCATCAACGACTCAAAACTTACAGGAGTCATGTTTCGAGATTTTCCTAAAGCCTGGTCTGGTAAACCACGAAATACTGATCAAGAAAGTATCCATGTTTACCAACAACTCGGCGTTGTTTTTCAAATCGTACCACGAAGGTAGAAAACAAAAGGTATTACTAAATGGTTCATACTCTAATCAAGGGTTAGTGAAGCATGGCGTACCACAGGGCTCTATTCTTGGTCCCCTTTTATTCTGCTTGTTCATAAATGATCCTCCTCTTGCGATAAAAAATGAAAACATTACATTGATATGTTTGCAGCTGATGCCGCTGTACACACGCCAGATAAGGATATATCAAACATCAATTCACGACTAAAAAACACACTGCAAGTTATTGATGAATGGTGCAGTGTGATGAAGCTCTATGCTCGTGCATAGTGCTCATACATTAGGATTAGACCGGTACGGTTTTTGTTAACGAGTAGGATTGGTACGGTACGGTTTTTGTTAACGGTTTGTTGCCGAAAGTCCGTGTTGGACTAGACGTACGTGAAATCTGTAAGACATGGTTAGCACGGGGTTTTTTTAGTGAGTTCTGTTTAGTGAGTTCTAGGCGGAAGCTGTGACTGTCAGAGGTCTAGTTTGGTTATTGCGGGCTGTCTTGTCGTATGGAACGGTTGTGTTCGAGTTACCTAGCCCGCATTCCCTGACTCTGAAGCCTAGATTTCAGGTATGTTTCTATAAATGTAGTATTGATAGTTGTTTAGTTAAAGACAGTATGCGTGGTAAGATTAATGTGGTTGTATAGCGGTGTTCCGGTTTGGTTTAGTTATGTATGTTTAGAATTCGGTGAAGTAACCGGTGTTTTGTATACAGTTGTTTACCGAGATAGATGACTAAAGGAATATGAAGTGTGTATGTCTAAACCGCTATGAAGATAGTACGTGGTTGGTTAAGCATAGTCTGTCTTTAACAGAACGATAGAGGGCGTGAAAGTGTGTTCATTTATATGGTCATTGATGTACGTTTACTGAAAGACGGGGAAGTGGCACAGTGGTTAAGGCGTCTGCCTCCAATGCCAAAGGTGCGAGGTTCGATACCGGGTTCCGGCGTTGGATTTTTCTCCTCTGATGTCACCGTCTGGGCAGTGGGCAGATGTTCACATCTGCACGGGACATAGACGACCCCGGCCCCCACGAGTCCCCTGCTGCCTTGCAGGCTTGGCCGCTTGGTTGCGGAAAGGCTAAGGGAGGAAACCCCTGAAATCAAAGCCCCCGTGTCTCCGGGGAAGGCTTTTGAGCCAGAGACTAAGACAAGGACAGTCTGATATAAAACCTACGACCCGAGGACCTCGATGCCACCGTCCCAGCTTGCTAGGCCATGGCAAACGAACCAAGGGTTTAAAGGGTGGGGCCAGTACTGCGCACACTGCACTCCACCAAAAAGCTCCACCGCGCAGGCTTTAGGACTATGACAAACAGAGCTGTCGTAACTCAGAACCCTGACCAGACCTTCCCCTGCAGCCACTGCGGTCGAACCTGCCTGTCCCGGATTGGCCTCCGCAGCCACGAAAATGCCTGCAGACGACGTGGGCAAGCCCTATAGAATCTTCGTTCGCGAAGTCAAGCCAAGAGAAGCATAGTCTTTTCCAGGGTATAGAGTAATGTATAGCAAGAGTGTCAGTTAGGCTATAGTGTATGTTAAGATAGTGACTGATATATGGGGGTGATACGAAGATAGTTTATGAAGCACGTGTGTGTGTGTGTGTGTGAATGAACGTGTGAGTTATTTGTATCAGCCAGGTTACGTGACGTTTCTCATTGATCCAATATGTTGTGTGTTTAGCAAGTGTTACGTTGGTACTTTTGTTATCTATTTAGAGTTCTTGTAACAAGAGTGGAAGACAGACGCCGAGACGTCGAGTCGCAGGTGGGACCTACGTGAGGTCATCCCTCCAGCTCTTCTAAGAGTGAGTCTGACTGGGAACCAAGACACCCAAGTCCAAGCGAGAACCGAGTGTACCGTACGAGAACGAGGACGTCCGTACCCAAAGAGACAGGACGGCAATACGCGTACGACGAAGGACTTTCTCGCCTAGACGTGAGAAGGACCAACGTAACCAGGCAACAACATCAAACAGGTTGGAGACATTGAGAGACTAAAACCTAGCCTGGCAAAGATACTGTGATTTGAGTGTGTGATAGAGAGCCTTGTATATAGTTTGATAGTCTTTAAAGCGTTTCCTTTTCTTTTATAGTGTATAAAGGTTACTTTAGAAAGGGAGCCCGTGTGTTGTGTTTTACCGCATGAATGCGCCCGTCTGAGTCAGTGGCGGTGTATGCGTCTGTTGCGTGAGAGTCTGTGCGTACGACTGTGGGCAAGTCTGCGTGCGTTACAGTGGTGACCCTGTTTTAGCGGTAGGTTAAAGTATCTGCGGGCGATAGCGATTTTAGAGTAGGATTTGTTGATATGTGCATGTTGTGTTAGATTCCCCTCTCCGATTCTAGGGGGTAAGATCTGTTATTTCTGTAGTTTTCGGGATCTTACGAGGAGTTAGTTCTTGTTTCTTTCTGTTGTATAGGTAGTGTTCTTTTTCCTTGCTCTTCTTTCTATCGTTATTTTTCGTTCCATCTGGACGTCAAGTAGGTCACTGTTTTCTCCATAGTTTGTTGATTTTGTTGTAAGTTCTCATTTTAAGTTTTGCCGTTGATTTGGTTGTGATTTGTGTTTTTTACGTGCTCAAGTTTGGGAAGTTGTTGTAGTAAATATGGAGGTAGACCCGGTAGAGGCTTACATTAAACAGGGTGAAAGGTTAGGACTTAGGGATGAGAAGCTTTTTGATTACGTAGAGAAATGTAGGGATAGAGAGGATAGAGCGAGAGAAAGAGAAGCTCAGAGAGAAGAAAGAGAAGCTCAGAGAGAAAGAGAAGAGAGAGAAAGAGTCCTAAAGGAGAAAGAGTTAGAAGTTCAGAGGGTGAAGGACGAGAAAGAATTAGAAATTCGTAGACTTAGAGAGGAAAAAGAGTTGGAAATGCAGATACAGAGAGAGGAGAAAGAGCTAGAAATTCAGAGAGAGAGAGAAGAGAAAGAAAGAGTCTTAAAGGAGAAAGAATTAGCAGCTCAGAGAGAGAGAGAGAAGAGAAAGAAAGAGTCTTAAAGGAGAAAGAATTAGCAGCTCAGAGAGAGAGAGAAGAGAAAGAAAGAGTCTTAAAGGAGAAAGAATTAGAAATTCAGAGGGAGAGAGAAGAGAAAGACAGAATACTTAGGAAAGAGGAGATGGAGTTTAAGGAAAAGGAGTTAGAAGTACAGAGAGAAAGAGAAAGAAGATAGAGCGTTTCAGAGAGAGAAAGACGAGAGGGAACATGCGTTAAGAGAGAGAGAATTAGAGTACCAGAGAGAGAAAGAAGAGAAAGATAGGGAGGTACAAATACAGTTAGCTCGAGATGCGGGATCTAGACCAGATAGTGATTCAGTAGGCCGAGGAATACGCAATTTTCCTAAACTGCCGATGTTTAAAGAGTCCGTGGACTCTATTGACGCTTTTTTGTGTCGTTTTGAGTCTCATGCGCAGGCGTTGAGTTGGCCTCCTGCCAACTGGCCCGTCTTGCTTTCGTCTGTGCTAGAGGGACAGGCCTTGAGTCTTTACCATAGTTTGACCGTTTCGGGGACCATAGATTACGAGACTTTGAAGGAGTGTCTCTTGCAGAAGTTCCAGTGTAATGCGGAAGGTTTTAGGGAACGCTTAAGAGCTTGTCGGCCAGAGACAGGGGAATCGTTTATGTCGTTTGGCAAGCGATTGTCCCATTTGCTCGTACGTTGGGTCGAACTGTCAAAGATCGACCACACGTACGACGCATTGTTCGATCACATCTTGGCTGAACAGTTCTTTGGAAGCGTTTCCAAGGATCTAGCGGTATTCTTGAGAGAGCGTAACCTCAAGACTACGGACGAATTAGTGCAGCACGCGGAGGCTTTTCGGATGGCGCATCCTACGAAAAACCTCGCGCGTAGGACCGAGACACCGCCAGTCGGGTTGGTCGCTGCTAACACGACTGTGTAAAGTTCGCTGTGTGATCTGACGGTGTGCGTTGAGGCGTAAGGCTGTACTTTTCTTTCTTGTCTTCTAGATAGTCAGAGTTAGTCCTTTCCTGTTTTCGGATAACATTGCGTCGAGTAGTCTTAAAAAGAAACTCGGTCGTTTCTTTTTTTCCCGAGGAAGGGGGAATTGTGATGAAGCTCTATGCTCGTGCATAGTGCTCATACATTAGGATTAGTACGGTACGGTTTTTGTTAACGAGTAGGATTGGTACGGTACGGTTTTTGTTAACGGTTTGTTGCCGAAAGTCCGTGTTGGACTAGACGTACGTGAAATCTGTAAGACATGGTTAGCACGGTTTTTTTTTTTTAGTGAGTTCTGTTTAGTGAGTTCTAGGCGGAAGCTGTGACTGTCAGAGGTCTAGTTTGGTTATTGCGGGCTGTCTTGTCGTATGGAACGGTTGTGTTCGAGTTACCTAGCCCGCATTCCCTGACTCTGAAGCCTAGATTTCAGGTATGTTTCTATAAATGTAGTATTGATAGTTGTTTAGTTAAAGACAGTATGCGTGGTAAGATTAATGTGGTTGTATAGCGGTGTTCCGGTTTGGTTTAGTTATGTATGTTTAGAATTCGGTGAAGTAACCGGTGTTTTGTATACAGTTGTTTACCGAGATAGATGACTAAAGGAATATGAAGTGTGTATGTCTAAACCGCTATGAAGGTAGTACGTGGTTGGTTAAGCATAGTCTTTTCCAGGGTATAGAGTAATGTATAGCAAGAGTGTCAGTTAGGCTATAGTGTATGTTAAGATAGTGACTGATATATGGGGGTGATACGAAGATAGTTTATGAAGCACGTGTGTGTGTGTGTGTGTGTGAATGAACGTGTGAGTTATTTGTATCAGCCAGGTTACGTGACGTTTCTCATTGATCCAATATGTTGTGTGTTTAGCAAGTGTTACGTTGGTACTTTTGTTATCTATTTAGAGTTCTTGTAACAAGAGTGGAAGACAGACGCCGAGACGTCGAGTCGCAGGTGGGACCTACGAGAGGTCATCCCTCCAGCTCTTCTAAGAGTGAGTCTGACTGGGAACCAAGACATCCAAGTCCAAGCGAGAACCGAGTGTACCGTACGAGAACGAGGACGTCCGTACCCAAAGAGACAGGACGGCAATACGCGTACGACGAAGGACTTTCTCGCCTAGACGTGAGAAGGACCAACGTAACCAGGCAACAACATCAAACAGGTTGGAGACATTGAGAGACTAAAACCTAGCCTGGCAAAGATACTGTGATTTGAGTGTGTGATAGAGAGCCTTGTATATAGTTTGATAGTCTTTAAAGCGTTTCCTTTTCTTTTATAGTGTATAAAGGTTACTTTAGAAAGGGAGCTCGTGTGTTGTGTTTTACCGCATGAATGCGCCCGTCTGAGTCAGTGGCGGTGTATGCGTCTGTTGCGTGAGAGTCTGTGCGTACGACTGTGGGCAAGTCTGCGTGCGTTACATGCAGTCATAATATTAAGATTGTAAACCCGGCAAAACTGAAAGCATGGTAATTAGCACCCGCCAAAAACATCAACGCGGCTCACTCTCACTCAAGGACGAACATGAAAAGAGGCCTGTGCGCCTATTGTTTCCATCCTTGAGAAATAAAGTATCACTCATTCATTCATTCATTCATTCATTCATTCATTCATTCATTCATTCCTTCAGTCTGTCCCTCCAAGCAAAACCATCAGCCAAGTTACTAACCATCGCCTGCTGGGAGTCACGGTGGACAACCAGCTCAGGTGGCAGCCACATAACAGTAATCTCGGTAAAATCGTCGCTAAAAATCTGTACGTTTTAGCAAAACTTTAACACATAACTGATATGGAGACACGTCAGCTGTTCTTCAACGCCCATATTAGATCACATTGTATGTGTGGGATGGTTTGAGCGATGTCCAACTGAATAGATTGAACTCTCTACATCGGAGAGCTGCCAAACTAATACTCCCTGATCCCAGCTTAACTACTGACCAAAATTTGGCAGCCTTAAAGATTCTGCCACTGAAAGATCATTTAACTTACAATAAGGGAATGGTTATGTTCAATACATTAAACGATAAGCTACCACGATATATCACAACGCTATTTACCGCCCAGTCATCAACATACTCCAGATCAAGAAAATCCTTTATTGTGCCGCGACCTAGAATTGATCTCTATAAAACGAGTTTAACGTTCTCTGGCTCTAGCCTTTGAGATGCCTTGCCTAGAAACGTCACATCAGCTACTTTCTCCTCGTTTAAAGTCAGCCTCATCAAGTACATGTTTTTGTCAGCAGCACCGCCGTGACTATGCACATATTGAAAAATGCTATTCTGATTAGATCATTAATTGCATATATCCCATTTTTCGATGACTCAGTTTTATTCAGTACAGCTTGTGAGTAGCCCACTATAGACATGACGGACTGACTTAAGCTCCTAAGCCGCGCGAGCGCGCGTGTGTGCATGTGTGTGTTTGTGTGTGTGTGTGTGTGTGTGTGTGTGGTGTGTGTGTGTGTGTACGTGCGTGCGTGTGTGCGCGTGCGTATGTGTATATTAGAGACAGAGTGGCGTGCGGAAACATGCATGCGTATGTATGCGTATTAGGCTGCGTGTATTCCTATAACATTACTTTAATTAAACCTCACAACATATGATTATGCCCGACCAGTAAAGCTGGTAATCTCTATCTCACTTCCCCCTTGCACTTTTCTTCTCTATTGGCTTGTGTTTGTCAAGTAATATATATTTTTTTGTAGTTGAAAATAATTAGTGCGATAGTAATTAATCAGTAGATTAGCAACGGCAAGTTCGAAAAATGGTTGTTACTACCAAAACGTTTACCGTTGTCAAATAAAGGATCATTGTCATTGTCATAGTTCATTTCCCCAGCCATGCAAAATTCATCATCACTGACACGCGCGCGCGCGCGCGCGCGTGTGTGTGTGCGCGTGTGTGTGTGTGTGTGTGTGTGTGTGTGTGTGTGTGTGTGTGTGTGTGTGTGTGTGTGCGTGTGCGTGTGCGTGTGTGTGTTGGCTGTTATCCTTTTCATTGTATCATCGCTTAGAGCTACTTTTAGAATAAGCGCTTAGCAAATCTCTTTTATTATTATCCAGTTTATATGAGTTTGTGTTTGATTTCTCAACTGTTTGGAAAATCAATATAACAGGGACCTAGAACGAAACAAGTGTACAGCATCCTACTTTACTCGTAGTTCTGTTGTTTTTACCTTGCACCGATCTTGTGTATGCTGGTCTGTGATTTTGAACCTTATGGCTGAAAGCCGTAAAGGTACAAAATTACATAGCCGCGTGCATAATTACGTTTTCTTATGATTTTCAAACAAGAACATTTAAAACCCAGAAGTCTTTAAAAAAATGTATACAGTTATTTTCTGTAAAAAAAAAAATTACAAAGCGCTTTCGTTCGCTGTATAAAATGTTGCAAAAAATTACGTAAACTTTGTTTACGTAATAAAAGATAATAATAATAACGTAATAAATTAATAAATAATAATAAAATATAATAATAATAATAATAATATAATATAGTATTACTATTAATGTTGTTATTATTATTATATTATTATTATATTATTATTAAATATTAATATTAACAATATTGATAATGAGGAGGATTTATATGGCGCCTATGCATGCACATGCTAAAGTGCATTCGGCGCCGTACATGCGAACAATACGACACCGTATACACAGTAATCGACGTACGAAAACCGCATGCACTGTACATTACTATGAAAACAGCGAAAACCGACCAGATACAGATGAAACAAATACATAGATTACTACGCGGACAATCGTCGGTCATCGTCATGAAAGGGATGAAAGAGATCAGTAAAACCCATCAGGCCCTGACGATGGTGCTTTGACCTAATGCAAATCCGCTGCGCCACGCGGTGGCGCAGCGGATTCGCATTTAGTCAAAGCACCATCGTCAGGTCCCTATGATAAAACCTGAGACAGACTTTGAAACTGGCACTGGATTCACTGCGTCTCCTGTATTTCAGAGTGTTGGACCTTGGTATGAAATGATATTTGCCCAAATCTGTGTGTCCTTACTGTTTGAATTACTGCCGGGGCCAAGGCAAACGCCGCCCAGCTGCAAGAGACGTAAACCACAGTTGCGGGAGCTCATGAGGATTTATGTCTCTTGTCCATATTAGTCCTGTGTTCTTTATGCCGATATTTGGGCTCCTATTCATATGTGTTACTCGCGCAAATATCTGTCAGTATGCTGTGGTTTTCGACGCGAAATCTGTGATCACAGGCATCGAAGGGGTTAATACAGTCGACGACGCTTAAGTCAAACCTGCAAGGGAAATTTTCGTTCGACATATCTGTCGTTCGACTTATCAGTCATACGGATGAGTCGAATTTTTCACAGAGTTGTTCGACTTGGGCGTTTTTATTGTTTTGTTTTTTTTTGTTTTGTTTTTTTTGTGGTTTGCTTTTTTCTACGGACCAAAATTATGTTCATTACACGCACCTTTCTTCTAAGATAAAAATAAGATTTTTTTAAACATCTTGAAACAGACAAAAGCGCATCACAATTTACTGACATAAAATGAATCTCTTAAATGGGTGAGAGACAGACAGACAGCGTAATACGCGGGACTTTCCCGGCAACATCTGTAAGCAGCTATAATTCAGGATGGCATATTATTTTCCTGTAGCAATTTTCTCAAATCCGTGAGTCAAGGAATTTACACCCAAAAGAACAACATTCAGGACTTTTAAGTTCAACATACTCATTGTATATGGCTGAGAATTTAACCTGTACTCCATCTTTCCAAACAAACTGATATTACAGAGATGAGTACAATTCGTATTCCTATACCATCAGTAATGATCAACAAAGAAAGAAGAGAGACCGACTAATTTTGTGCTATTCTCAGTTCCTTAAGATTGTTACGTGTTTTGCTGTAAACATATCACAATACTGATGAAAAACAAAAAAGAAAACACAAGAAGTATGACGCAATAGAAGCATTACAGCGGTCTGCTCTAGTGTGAGCTCTGATTGGTAAACTTTACTGATGAATTGTAATTAGTTATTTTTTGTACATTAGTTTTTGTTAAGCGCCTAGAGCTCTAATCTGAGGTTAGGCGCTATACAAGTACTCATTATTATTATTATTATTATTATGAAACGGATTCTCAATGTTGTTTTGCCTCGGTGGAGACTGTTCTACTCTTTTCACAATCCATGTGAGTGTGCACATGTAACAGAGGTCTTCTAGTGGCCCTATTGAACGTCGTTTGAACTCTCCTACGCACAAAGGACAACTGAGGATAGCAAAGTTTTTCATTACTTACATTCAAACTTCAAAAGCTGTTTGCCTCTTTGTTGAGCATTATTGTAAGACATACTGAGAACAGTTGAATACAAAACAGGTATAGCCAACTATTGATCCTTTATTGTTGGGAACAGGTCGCTTTAACTTTGCTCTTTAATTCTCTCTTTGTCTCTTTCTCTGTCTCTTTTTTAAACACACACACACACACACACACACACACACACACACACACACACACACACACACACACACACACACACACACACACACAATTTTGTCTAATGACGACCACGTTCGATGGGCCCGAATTTCGAGGTGTGCAGTAATTGACAACAAAACATGATCAGAAGGTGCCGGGGTGAATATGTCGCTGTGTGTTCGAAAGACCATAAATATTTGATTTCGACTTGTCCGAGTTTGGTTCCACAGTTCGCTCCCTTGGCCATCGTGTGTATACAGACGAAGCCACGCCCACGGAAAATTCCATCGTGTTTACTTAATTAAAACCAATTAATTTTCACTCTCAGTACCATGGTCATAACTTATTGACATTAGAAAGTCATTTTCATATGATAGAATGAAAATAAAATATTAATTTTGAGTTTGTTCTTGACCTTTGTTATCGATCGAGTCACTTTGTCCGCCATCTTGCTTTTCGTACTGCGTCATTTTCACTGCTTGCGATAACTCTGTGCGAATATTCCGTCAAAATGAGTTCATCTGAGTCTTACTGATGACATCAAACACCATGGAATAGGTAAAACATTGTGAAATGTGGTGCAGGAGGTGTAAATTTACATTGCTGTGCTGTGACAGTAGGCTGATACAAATGCGTCCTTGTTTATCTGACTTTATTTATGTCTCGGTCATGCCAGGTGTTGACACGCCCACTTTTTCTTGACCTTCACCGGTGTAGAATATGTTGCGTAACTCTTAGAAATACAAATACATTTTCTTGAAACTTCACAAAGATGTTTAGAAATGATTTGTCCACACATTTTAAACAAAGGGGAAAGAAACCAAAAACAAATTTTCTTAGTGACTTTCATGGAAACTATTTTTGGAAACCGGACACATTTTTTTCTTCATGGCTAAATAAACAATAACTTCTAAACTACATTAAGTACAGACGTTTTACTTACCCTGACTGAAAACTGACCCAATGCACTTTAATATGATGTATAATAAGCCAACTTTTGACCACTATAAGAGCTTTCAGTAGCACTTTCTCTTGGCTATGTGTGAGGGTAAAAGTCATTTTGTTTACTAGCCTCAAATAGAGCGAACTGGTAAGAGTTAAAGGAGCCGTTTTCAGTTAAATATTAGTCATAGAAAGAGCAGCTTCGGCCACGGAAATAAATGGTTCGACTTATCGGAGTTTGGGAAACGCATTCGATTTATCGGCCAACGTTTAATAACCAAAATGCACCGTTTTAGAAATACGTTGTAAAATTCTTATCCGACTTTTGATAGAAGTAACACGTTCGACTGATCCAAAGTTCGACTTAAGCAAGTTTCAGTTATTCGTTGTAAAATTAGTCGTAAAAGAACAGCTTTGGCAGAGAGGAAAAAAAAACTTTCGACTTACACGTTTTTCTACTTGTCCGTTTTCGACTTATCCCTTTTAGCGCCGTGGGTGCATTTACCGAATTTTGGAAGTGTTACTTAACTCATTCTACCCCAACACCGAAATCCCCAAATGTTGCCGTTGTCCTCTGAAGACTGCACTCTAGTGCAGGACACAGATCGACCATGATAGTTCAAGGGTGATGCCAGAATAGCTTGGCGCCCATAGGCGCCAAGCTATTCTGGCATCACCCTTGAAATATCATGGTCGATCCTTATCTTGCTGTGGTGTGTCGGGGTAGAATGAGTTAACGACTATCTACCACGTGCAAGAGGTGGACTGACCACGATAATTCAAGGGTAGTGCCAGATTAGCTCGGCGCCTGAAGGCGCCAAGCTAATCTGGCACTACCCTTGAATTATCATGGTCTATCAATCTCCTGCTGTAGGGTGTTGGCGCTAAAAGGGTTAAGCGTATGGGGCTGTATCAGGAAAAACTACGCAACTGCCTGGAAGGGGTGTAACAGAGAAGGAGTTCTGAGAGGTAAGTGGGCCCAGAGCCAGACGGAAACATGACAGACGGAAAGGACTGTCATTCTCACTCTGTTTCTGACGGTCAACTAATGGAGAGCATGCAGGATGGCGGAGACGTTTCGCTATAATGAGCACACGTGCAGCTGAAGTTTTAATTTTCCGGAGCCGATCCACACATTGCGGGTATCCAGATGGCATAAAACGCGAGAGAGAGCAAATGCTCAAAGTAGTGTTTTTTGCGTGTAGCCTTGGTAGTAAGAACTGTCTGATGGAGCATACGAGACGCATCTCCATGGGAGATAGGCAGCGAATGACTCACACACAACACACACACACACACACACACACACACACACACACACACACACACACACACACGAGATCCAATCAGTCATACTGTTGTCTCCATAGTCATCAGTATACCTCCCGCTGAAGGCAAACATACCGAAGGAGGTGACGCATCTTGCTGATGCGAAGAGACAACATACGCCAGTCTTTTCTCTTCACAAATTGAGTCACTATCGTCGGCTGTTTTACATATTTTCAAGCGTGCGCAATGTTGACGCATGCACACGATGAGGCGGTCGTAAGGCTCCAGACTGCGGAACCACGCGGGCAGTGCTTGCCACGACCGAAGATCTTCAGGCAGGACGCTGGGTTTTTTCCCCTGAAGTATGGTGACAATGATGACGAAGATGGCCAACAAAACAAACGGCCCCAGCACACCAACACACATCTGGAAACAGGCGTGAAACATTATCATCCATTCAACCTTGACGCCGGACGACACGATAAGGATTGACCACGATAGCTTAAAGGTAGTGCCGTAATAGCTTGGCGCCTGGAGGCGTTCGTCTGTCCAGCCCTGAGTATTTCCCCTTGGTACGTGAATGGAATATGACCAGTCAATAGAGGTTATCCCCATAACTCATTCAGCCCGGCGCACGTATTTCCCAAATTTTGGAGACGTCATCTAACGACTATGCACCAGTTGCAGGAGATGGATCGACCATGATAATTCAAGGGCAGTGCCAGGTTCGCTTGGCGCCGACAGGCGCCAAGCTAATCCGGGGTCTCACTGCCCTTGAATTATCATGGTCGACCCATCTCCTGCTACAGTGAGACAGGACTGAGTCGGATAATCAGAAGTAGGTTAAATATTGCACAGACTTCAAACATTTCGTGGATTTATCCAACCCGCTCCACCTGCAAGAGGCGTGTATGGTTACACCCGGAACTTTCCCCACTCATGTAAACGCTCTTGTCTGTGTGGATCATGGTAACACATGCCTCTTGCTCTCAAGAAGTTGCACTGACATCCACTATCCGATATGCTTTTTCCGACCCAGTGCGACTTCGGCCGGAGAGGACGCACGCCGCAGTGACCTGACCGACCCAGGATTAGTCCTTGCTATAACGGGGCGCAACCTACTGTCTTATCTTAACCCCTTGCCTGCTACTCTACGTACATTTTCGTTTCTGAAATCTTTGTTCATTCAACGGCCAAAAGCCACAGCCGTCCAAGAAACATGGATGCACATTGGTCTCAGCAAGAGGCATAGATCCTCATGAGCCCCCGCAGTCGCGGGGGATCATGAGGATCTATGTTTCTTGCAGTTGGATCGCGTTCATTTTTTTCTTGGCAGTGAAGGGGTTAATCCTTACTCCTTTAAAATTTGAAAGAGTCCAGCAAGAGGCATAGATCCTTATGAGCCCCCGCAGATTAATTTTCTGAAATCTTTGTTGATCTTACGCCAAACAGACCCTGCCGCTGAATGAAAATGGATACCAGTTGGTGTCAGCAAGAGGCATAGATCCTCATGAGCCCCCGCATCTGCGGGGGCTCATGAGGATCTATGTCTCTTGCAGACGGATGTTGCTTGTGGTGTACCGGCGGTGAAGAAGTTAACTATCCATATGCCGCACTCACCTCCCATCCGGCGAGAGATAATCCGAAGACGATGAGCGGCAGAAGGAAGTACAGGCCCACGAGATAGAGGAAAGCAAACCAGCGGTAACGGTAGACAACGCTGCCCATGTACTTCGCCAGATCGATCGGCACACGGCGCATCACAGGTACTGGAAACCACACTAGCATACCGGAGAGGTTGAAAAACAGGTGACACAAAGCAACCTGTATGGATGAAAAGATAAAAATAGATCAATCACAAGAAGTAGCAATAAATCCATTTACGCCGGATTTGTTGTATGGGACACTTGGCTTAAGTCATTCATCCCGACGCACGTATTTCCCAAACTTGGGAGGCGTCATCTAACGATTATGCACCTGTTGCAGGCGATGGATCGACCATGATAATTTAAGGATAGTGCCAAATTAGCTTGGCGCCGACAGGCACTACCCTTGAATTATCATGGTCGATCCATCTCCTGCTCCGAAATGCGTCTGCGCTGAATGGGTTAAATGAGTCAGACCATACAGGTGTACGTGTATACACGTACGTGTAGCATTGGACCATACGGGGTCTGAAGGCTGTGCGTGCTGATATGCTGTTATGCGAGACAGCGCAGTGAATACTCACGCAATAGAGATATCTTAATGGTGTGAGTGTTCGCTGAGCGTGCCTTCGCGCGCGGAGACTGCCTAACATATCAGCAAGCATATCTGTCAGGTCTCTATGGCGTATGTTTCGGACTCATAGACTGGTGCCATTTCCCAGAAAAGGGCTTACTTAAAAAGTGTGAGGCATTTCTCTTTAGCAGTGTTCCAATGACTGTTCCTGAAGGATTTGGGTATGCAGAATCCAATATTGGAATATGCCAGACGAATTTTTGTGTTGTTTGTGAGTTATAATATTCAAAATGGCGGCTGTACGAACGGTAAGACTTTATTACAACGATAATGATCCAAGAACCACCCATTAATTCAACAATTTTGAGTACATTTATTAATATCCAAACCAAAAAGAAGGAACACAATTCCCGGCCTTGGAAAAGCTATGGGTCCATACTTTGATTGAAAGCTCAAACACAATTGAAAATATTGATATGCACATTTTTTTTTTAAAGACGTTCATTACAGTTTGTCTTGAACAGTTACTTCACCTAAACATGAAAAATCTGCCCATGCACAAATTTTCATCATCAGCAATAGATTTATCGGTCTTTGTCTACAAAGGGGAATCTTAGGAAGTGGAGGGGGTGCCCGCGTTGGGTGGTTGTGTGGTTGCAGAAGTAATATTACACGGCGGTACTTAGTGTTGTTCACAAAGTCCGACACTGCAGTGCACGTTTTGTTTCCGTGAAATTAAATGTTCATGCATTCATTTTGACTCGTGTTGCATTTACATGCATCAGTACATAAAAGGTCTGAGGTCTTGCATTTGCACTTGGCCCGTCTGCATTGTGTTGTGCAGCTGCAGCAAATCAGTGCTATGCGGGACACCGGAACTGACGGCAGTGACTTCAGGACTGGAACCAGGGCACCACACTCAATCTTCCATCCATTGGTCTCTGGTGGAGATAGCGCAGGGTGCTGCATGTCAGCTTGTTGCCACACTGATGCCTGGTGATGTGCTCGCTTGATGTGAAAAGGGCATCCTGTGTTGGGGGCAGGGTTTCCAGAGGGCGGGCTTGAGCACCTTTGCCCAGAGCTGACAGGAGTGCATGGTGTTCTTTGAACGTGTTCCAGCAGGATTTCTTTGTATGCCAGCCAGGAAAGAGGTAGTGTCACATCCTGTCAGTGAATGAAAAGCTGGCAAGCTATCAAGTAGGATGTTGTCAAACTGAGCTGCAACTGTGTGTATAGTAATGTACTTGCGCTTGTTGGAAGTGCCTGTCTTCATCCACACTCTGGGAGATGATATCTTTAAAAAGTGTGCCAGAAGAAGCACAAAGACATCTGTGTCCCTAGCTTTAATGACGATGCTTGAAGCGTGACTCTTCACGCAGTGCAAGATGATGCACGTATCGGCTTCCTCATGACGAGCCTGAAGGTCTTACATACTGACTTCTGGAGTAGACGACTCCATTTGCTATTCATTGCTGAATCCGCCTGAGCCAACAATGGTCTTGTTTTGTGGAGCTTTCAGAATGAGTTGCTGGGACAGGAATCTTGCGAGATCTGATTTGTTTTCCCCTAGTGTGATGAAACTGTTCCAGTTTTGAGGAGGAGGGACGTCCCTGTATTGTATCTCCCTCCATACAGGAGCAGCTTTGCCTCTTTCTTCCACAATCCAGACCAAAAAGGTGACACTTCACATAACAAAGTTCACATTTCACCAAAAAGGTGACACTTCACATAACAAAGTTCACATTTGTAGGCTGTTATGAGATGCTGTAGAAACTTTCTATCAGCCTTGATCACTTTCTTGGCACTTGTTTGAGCTTCTTTGCGTTCCACTTCATAGAGTGACTTGTTTGAGCTTCTTTGCGTTCCACTTCATAGAGTGAGCTTGGTCATCAATGATGAGCGTTGCCTCTTCGCTATGGTCAGAAGCCTGCAGTTTCTGGGGGCAAGGTGTGTCACCAATCACTGCTTCTAGCAGAGGTGCCTTTGATCCTGATCGAAGCTCGCCATTCATTTTTGGAAGAGCTGGAGGAGCCGGCATAAGCTCATGTGTCAGTATTTCTTCAAAGTTCACATTTGTAGGCTGTTATGAGATGCTGTAGAAACTTTCTATCAGCCTTGATCACTTTCTTGGCACTTGTTTGAGCTTCTTTGCGTTCCACTTCATAGAGTGAGGAAAATGTGCGGTACTTGTTCCTGGGCAAAGGGTCCCGAAACGCCACTTTGCCTTCCGGCAACAGTCTTTCCTCTACAAAGCTGTTCACTTTTTTTTCTTCTCTTTCTTCCACGTCAAGCCTTTGATAGGCATTTTCACGGTATCACTTTCTTGGCACTTGTTTGAGCTTCTTTGCGTTCCACTTCATAGAGTGAGGAAAATGTGCGGTACTTGTTCCTGGGCAAAGGGTCCCGAAACGCCACTTTGCCTTCCGGCAACAGTCTTTCCTCTACAAAACTGTTCACTTTTTTTTCTTCTCTTTCTTCCACGTCAAGCCTTTGATAGGCATTTTCACGGTATCTGTCAAACAAATGTCAATGCGGCGGAACGCGGCTCCACTTTGAAGCACAGACGCAACAAACGTGTCAGCAAGGTCACCAAATGTTTTGGCTTTCGGTGGTTTTCCAATGGCGATCACATGAGCTTGGTCATCAATGATGAGCGTTGCCTCTTCGCTATGGTCAGAAGCCTGCAGTTTCTGGGGGCAAGGTGTGTCACCAATCACTGCTTCTAGCAGAGGTGCCTTTGATCCTGATCGAAGCTCGCCATTCATTTTTGGAAGAGCTGGAGGAGCCGGCATAAGCTCATGTGTCAGTATTTCTTCAAAGTTCACATTTGTAGGCTGTTATGAGATGCTGTAGAAACTTTCTATCCGCCTTGATCACTTTCTTGGCACTTGTTTGAACCACTTCATAGAGTGAGGAAAATGTGCGGTACTTGTTCCTGGGCAAAGGGTCCCGAAACGCCACTTTGCCTTCCGGCAACAGTCTTTCCTCTACAAAGCTGTTCAGCTGTGCCTGGCCTTTTTCACGTGCTTTCAGCAGATCATCTTCGATGTCTTCTGTGACGATGTCCTTTGTTGCAATGTTTTGCAGGTGTTGAGATGCGTTGTCACAGAAGACATTGAAGGTCTCCAGAGTAGGCTGTCTTCGTCTTTCAGGTGAAGCTTCTGTCTTGCTTTGTTGCACTCTTATGCGTGAACGAATCGTCTCTGCCAATTCCATATACCAGCTTGGTCTCACTGGCAATGTGTGATCCGAGGTTGTAGGAGAGCGCCCAGGGGCTCAGTGCTGACTTTATCTTGATGATCCCAACAATGCCGCCATTCTTCTTCCCGACGTTCAGCCACTTCTGGCTCTGATCAGGATCTAATTGGTTAAACTGTTGATTGGGTCTTTTAACAAAGAAGTTGCCATCTTCAAACTCTTTTTTCACTGGATCCGGTAGTTGCTGCATCTCGCAAAAGTAGACCGTTCCCCATCTTCCGTTGTTGGTGTGGTTGTAGCGCATGAAGTAAAGAAGCACCAAGCCAAAGGCATGTAGTTGCAGCTGCCACAGACCCTCTCTCTGCGCTCTGGTAAAGAGCAGTAGGATGTGCACCATCATCATGTAGGTCCACCAGAATTTCCAGTTTGGGTTACAGTCTACGAGGGCTCCAACTCTCTCACTGACGTCTTCATCCACAAACAAAGAGATCAGACCAGAAGTGTCGCCTTTGGATGTCTTGTCCTGAATCTGTTGTGCAAAATCGTGATCTCTTTCTCTGATGAACTTAAGCAGCTTTGGCAGCAGAATTCTCCACAATGCTTGGACAGTGACCTTGTGTGCTCTCATCCCTTTGGCGTACGATTTGCCAGACATGGCTTTCTTTGCAGTGTATGGTCCGAGCAGGTTGCCTTCGATCAACGCTTCCAAACGGCTGGATGACTGTACATGCTTCCCGATGACTTCAATTAATTTCATGGCTGTATGGAGCTCCCTAATCTAACGACCAAAAAGTCTTGATACTCTGCCTTGGCCCATTTTAGTTCCATGAGCCTCCAGTATAATGCTTCATCAACAATCAAGACAACGTAGTGTTGGCCGAGCTGACTGGCTACCCGCTTACAACGCAAGACAACGGTGTGCAGTATGTCAAGGTCATGAGCTGGAGCTTGAACTGGCAAATAGCCAACACTAGTGAGTTCTGGAGACACGCCAGTAGCACATATTTTAAATGATAATTTTATATTTTAAACTACGACACATTAAAAAATGATGATGTATGTCGTAATACCGTTGGGCGCTAAAGTTGCATTTGATCCGTCGGTCATATTTTTTTCGTCCGTAGTCAATGGCAACTTAGGTCGGCATATTCATGAAATCAAATAAGCATACCATGAACGTCAAAAAATGCCATATGCCATAAGCTCAAGAGAAATGCCTTGAGATGTCTGCTTTCTAGAAAATGGCACCAGTCTATCAGTATTGTACGTGTTAGTCGCGGTTGTAGTATGATGCAATCACACCAGACGCACTCACGTAGGGTTCTTGTAAAGAAACCTCACTTAGTTGCAACTCGTCACACGTGGCAGAAGGTTGTAAACGACACTGAAGTAACAGTTTCAACAGTACTTAATTCTCGCGATGCAATATCAGCACAATGCATCCACAAATGCATCCATACTTTGATACACTGTCTCATACAATGCATCCGCAGTTTTGATACACTGTATCCCCCCATAAGATGTAAGCACATAATTCCTAATACGCTCTTTTATACTATTACAGATTTCCAGAATCAACTCAACCAATCAGAAAAGAAAACGTAACTAAAACTCATTAATATTCATTAAAAAAAAGAACACTCTAGATCTATCTACAATCTTCCACTAACATCTAGGCACATTTCATAAATGTTGCGAAATGTAGCCAACATGTGTGCAACAAAACGTTGACGTCATATTTGAGGTCCCTAGAACGACCGCGTCTTTTCCAGAACATTCCAGTAAAATCTAGATCAGACTTCGCAACAATTCAGCGAAATTTGCAACATTCCATCTTCACAACAAAAATCGATCGCAATTTTCCGCGCAAAAGAAAACGAAAGGTGCGTGATTCTGATCTAAAATAACTCAGTTGAACACCGGATCTTTTCCTTTGATCAACACACACATGCCCTAAAAAGAATAACACAACCACAAACGTAACTCAGTATCAAAGCCCAAGTAAACAATGAGTCCTGGGCTCAGATGCATGAGTGTGTTTAGTCCTACCCAAGCCGCAAAAGTAACAGGACTTAGCTCACCGACGCAACTTAGTCCTGATGTCGAAATTCCCCGTGTTGGGAGTTGTCCTCGGAAGAAAACATTAAAACGCTCAGTGCCGGGAAAACTGAACGCCACACAGCTGCAAGGTGTATAGATCTTCATGAGCCCCCGCAGTTGCGAGGGCTCATAAGAGTCAATCACTATTGCTGACACCACATTGAAAGTATGTTCGTGGGATATCTAAGGGTTTTATGTTGATTAATCCTTTTAGCCCCAAGGTCCCATTTCTCAAATTTTGGAGGTGTTGCATAACGACCATGTAATAATAATAATAAAGGTAATTTGTATAGCGCCTAATCACCAAGGTGCTCTAGGCGCTTTACAATCACAGTAATGAAACAGTGAAGCAGAATACACAAACAAGCACATACAACAACAACAACAACAACAACAACAACAACAAAAAAAAAAAAAAAAAAAAAAAAAAAAAAAAAAACATTAATTTACAAGGGCAAAAACTCACACCACACACACACACACACACACACACACACACACACACACACACGCATGATGAGCCGGCAGACAAAATGGTCTTTACGTATATGCAACAGAGTAAAGGTGTGTTTTAAGCTTGGATTTGAAAATGGAAAGAGATGATGAGTGACGCACATCAGCTGGGAGAGCGTTCCATGTAATGGGACCAAAATACGAAAATGCACGATGACCTTGAGTGACCTTATTACGTCTAGGGATACGGAAAACACGAGTGTCTGAAGCAGAGCGTAGTGAGCGGGACGGTGTGTACCAGTTGCTGGAGATGGCTTGACCATGATAATTCAATGGTAGTGCCAGATTAACTTGGCGCCGGAAGGCGCCAAGTTAATCTGGCACTACCCTTGAATTATCATGGTCTAGCCATCTCCTGCTGTAGGGATCTGGGGTTAAAGTTTAACGAAGATTGCCGAAAAGCAGTATGCGTCAGGTGACACTGAACGGAATAAAGTTCAGGAGACACATCGACCGTGATAAATCAAAGCTTGGCACCCATCTCATCTAGCATCAAGTGATATGAATGGAACTGACACAAGATTAACATATTAGAGCTGTGGGGCATTCTGATGTGCAGCTTTTTGCCGCGTATTCGGCTACGGCACGTCTGGAATGAGTAATCTGAAAATTTACCTTGGGTTTCGTCAGATATTCAAATACCTGTTGCAATCAAAGGCAAAATCGAAGCGTGACAGAAACCAAGGAAAAACGAACTGAATGTCAACCTCCACTAGTGGTCGTAGGGATGTCATATATGAAACATCTACTACCTGCAGTGAGTTTTTGAAGCCAACCGGGTCCGAAGCCAGGGCGGCCAGTATGCCGGTAACGGTGGTACCGATGTTGGAGCCCAGTGTGAGGGGGTACATCCTGTCGATGTGAATGGCCCCCATCCCCACCAGCGGGGTCAACACGGAGGTGAACACGGAGCTACTTTGCACCAGGATCGTCAGGCCAGCTCCAACCTTTAGAGAAATCATCACATAAAAGATCAACGGATGAGAACCGGCCACAGAAATATACTAATGATAAAAACTGAAGGGCCACCCCACTTTTTTTGTATCTTTGTTTATCGTCGCAAGTACGCTAATCAAATAGAAAATTATTTCGATCCAAATGGGTTAAAAGTTGACCTTAGACAGTCCACTTAGACAACACTTCATCAATTTCCACGAACGTGTCAAATGCACGTGAAACATCGTCAGTTTTTGTGAAAAGCTGTGCGATATTGGCAAGCGTACCAAAGAGAGGGGGGATATGGGAGTTTTAGAGAATCTTCTTTGGCCCTCATTTTTCTATGTTATTCGCTCACAAAAACGCACACGACCTTGCCTTTCCTTTTTCTCAAATTCCTTTTATTTTTCTCTGTAATTAGATATATAAAGAAAGAACTGAATCTTCATTAACACTATGACTGAGAATTTAAGGGGTTAACTCAGTCATAGTGTTAATAATACTTCAAATCCCCTCCCCCCTCCCCCCTCCCCCCCCCCCCCCCCATAGACAAAACGCCCGATCAAACCAGTGCTTGTAACCCGAAGCAATTACATATAATACATAAACACCTCATGCCTACGCTTGACTGGTTTTGAAAGACCCCCACTTCAATTCAGGTAAGATATGAATAGACCTGTTCTGAAAATAGCAATTATTCACATTTTCTTTTCGGGACGAGATTGCCTTTTGAAACCGGATCGAAATTTTTTGAATCAGATCGATATGTACCGCACCTGAGTCGATATTCACACAATTTTTTTTGACCTTAAGAAAAATGCACATCGAAAATCATGACCCCCCACAAATGTAAATTGGTTTTAAGATTGAATGGGAATAAAACCCCCATTAGCTACCGCACACACAGAGAGAGAAAGACCCGCTTTGACAACACAGACATAGACTCCACTCATGTGAAACTTACACGTTTTAAATCAGCTTCTTTTCAAGCCAGCTCACCTGTTTACCTTTGTGGTGTCTAATGTCGCCACGCGCCGGCACAGTAGCGCGCCACTGTTCAACTCACTGTGAGACCTAACACTCTATGTGAAGCCGGCTCTACAGCTCTGAAAAGGCTATTTGCTGAGAGGTGTCAATACACTCAAGAAGAGTTTCGAAATTGACTTCATATTTACTCAATGACTGGTTCCCGAGAAATCAAACGGTGGCCTATACTCTGCACTATACAGGCAGCTGGAAAAACAGTTGTATAAGAAACTAACAAGTAATATCTAACACACGCAGACGTACACACACACAAACACACACACACACACAAACACACAAACACACACACACACACGCACTTACAGACACTCATGTCAGTACAATTTTATCGTAAGCATGAGCTGCCGGCTAGTGTCACGGTTGATCGCCTTTTGTGTTGCCCTCACACCGCGCTTTTAGCGGCCACATTCCATTCCTTTTCAATTCAGACATGAGCCGCATTTTGAAAAGGCTCTTACCCGTCAATGGCCTTTATAGCTATACCCTTTCAAATCGCTAAGTAATGTCAAAGTTCAACAAGGGGAACGTTATTATTTGAAAGGAGGGGGATCATTTACAAAACGGTTCTACATGTGAGGGCTTAATGTACTCATGTCTGGTTTACTGACAAAGAAACAAATGTTTTATAAATTATCTTTTTTAATTGCATTATAAAATGAACACAGACGAACTCCTTCTATTAAATGATATTGGCGCTGTAGAAAACATAGACTTAGATTCGAAAAGGGAACGACTTTTATCTGTAGTGGTTTCTGGTCATTCGAAATCTTATCTTGGAAAGCTATATTCAACTGAAGATATACTATCCCTCACGGCTGCTGATTTATTTAAACTTCATTTTAAATATGAACAACACATGGCTTCACTAATGACCCGTGATTTGAGCAAATCAATTGTCTGCTTATATTCAAAAGCTGTGAGTTACGCTCTCCCTGTAGACATTGAAAATCTCACAAATGACCTCGAGAGTAACCCCATTGTAACGAGTGCAATTGGTAAATTAGCTTGCCTTTTATTCTACAGATTTGGTAATTTGCTGGCTCCTCTGGTAACATTAATTGTAACTAGCAGCCATGTAGATTTTACGAAATTAAATTTTTTTGTTGATAAAAATGGACGACCAACAGACGACCCCCCAAACGACCCCACAGATGAACCCTGTTTCGGACCCTGTCCAGACTCCGATTCACGCAGTGACAAAAATTAAAAATGAAGGCAGAATTCAGGCAGGTAAACGTTTAGCTGAATGGAACAAGCAGAAAAAGTTACAGCTACAGGCGCTAACAGAAAAGGCTCATGTAAGTGACCCGCCGTCAACACCGCCGGTAGGACCGGTAGGACCGGTAGGACTGATAGGACCGTCAGGACTGGCACCCCTGTCACACTCACATCAAAGTGAAAGACCTTCAACACAGTCTAATTCTGAAACAGCAAGATATGCAGTTGCCGCATTTGTTGTCGGATCTGGTTTTGTAGCTTACCAATTATACAAAAAATACAAGCCACAGACTCGAACAGTGTCCAAAAAATTAAACACTCCATCATCAAAAACAGAAGTCGCCACATTACCAACAATACCCAAAGTTGTCGACCCATTTATCATGCAGTAATAAATTTATTATTTTAATTTTTTCTTGCCTAAGAAATGAATGACTCAAAGAATTTAATGAATCTTGTGTATCACTCTGCAGTAATCAGTGCATTAGCAGTAACGTTTTCTATGCTGGGAAAAAATCTACTCAAAATGAAATCACCAGACCTCAGTAGACTCGATTTCGAAGACAGCGCTAAGCTAATTGTAGTTGTAACAGCGTCAATCGCCACGAAAGACCTTCTTGTTAAACAGGGAATTATTCCCGAAAATGTTTCTATGTAAATAAAAATAATATGGCGACGATAGCTATTATGGTGGGAGGAGCGATGGTCAACGCTCTGGCGTTTAGCGGCTCTAATTATCTCTTTTCTAAAATGGGTAGAGAACAATCTGCAGAAGAAATAAAGCGTCATAATGAAGCGTCAGAAAAATTAGCACAAGCTCAACAGGATTACGAAAAGAATAGAATTGAGAAACTTGATTTCATCAATGAAAAACTCAGGCTTGAAGGTCACGCACAACATACGTTTTCAAATACAGACGACGCAATCCGTGAGTATTTTTTAGTCACGGGTGAAGACATGTCTATACCGAAACCGAAACTAAGTGACTACTATCAACCAAGCCCAGAACAAAGAAACGGGGAGATAATCTTTGTTCTAGTGGGAATGATATTTGTTTATTTTACTGGAGTTTTCATTGCTAGAAAAAATGGCAGCCGAAAATAAACTATCGAAAATATATTACTCACCATCAGGGTATTATAAAGGAGCAACCGCTATTCAGAAATTACATGCCGCTGTGGGCGGAGATATAACACTCAATCAAGTCAAGCAATGGTTACAGAGACAGGCAATTTGGCAAATTTATCTCCCTGCTCCAAGAAAGATAACGAGACCTCATTTTGAGAACACAACACCTAATGACACGCACCAAATGGACCTCCTGTTTCTTCCGCATGACACAATAAGAAAGAAACGATACAAGTACGCTTTGACTGTTGTAGACATTGCTTCAAGGTATAAAGACGCTGAACCCATATCTGACAAAACAGCCAGTACAGTTGCTACTGCTTTATCAAAAATATATAGTCGTGGCCCTTTAAGATACCCCAGACTAGTGCAGGTCGATGACGGATCTGAATTTAAGGGCGCAGTTAATCAGTTATTTGCTAAGCATGGCGTACTGGTCAGACGCGGCATTCCAGGTGTGCACAGATCACAGGCAATTGTAGAGAACTTTAACAAACAGTTATCAGAAAGACTTTTCAGTTACCAGTATTCTAAGGAACTCATGCATGACACCTGTAACACGGAGTGGGTACAAAGGTTACCACATGTGATAAAAGCAATGAACAATGAAGGACACCCAAAACCTGCTGATGCTATTAAATTGAAAACAATTACAGAGCCAAAAACAATGACAACCCCAGCACAGGCACCCGACACAAGTTTATTTACTAAACAGGTAAGATATTTATATCAACCAGGTGAAGCTGAGAATGACATCAGGCGCAGGACGACAGACCCCATATGGTCAACATCCGTTCATAATATAAAAAAAATAATTCCCGGCGCAGACGCAACAATATATTACCTGTATGACCCTGCACCCCAGAGGGCATTTGTCAGAGAAGAATTACAGATTATTCCCCCAGACACCGTTACTCATTTCAGTAACTAAGTCGTCAATTAATTCATCAACCAGTTCATCACAAATGTCTTCAGATAACTTGAGCCTGTAATGACCTGGTGCATAAGCTTTTTCCTTAGTGTGAAACACTCTTTTCGTGTCTCCAACTGCAAGTGACTTCTTATGTGTTTGAATTATTTCAAGATTATGTTTGTTTGATCTCAGTGACTTGTTTGGATAATCAGGCATTAATGCACCATCTAACACTTGCTTGTAATGTTCATGACGTATTTCTTTATTTTTTATTGCTGTTTTCTTGATACCTTTGGCTTTTGACTGACTACCTTTCTGGTGCAGTATAGAATACATTTTTGATCTCAGTCCAACGTACTCAACTATTGGCACACCATTTAGTTCATCCTTAAACTTACCAGGCACTTTCTTGTTTTGTGTGCTAAACAGTGGATGATCTTTAGGATAGTCAGACGTGTCATACATGTGTAACTCTGTTTTCATGTCTTCATAAAAGTCTTCAGTAGGCACATCAATGATCATAGAGTCAGTGTCAGTGTATAACAATCGACAGTCAGGATACTTTAATTTGAAGTAATCATAATAAAATTCAAGCATCACCAGTTTTGACAATTCAAGAATTGCCATACCAATAAATACTGGCTTGTCCAGTTTAACAATCTTTTTTTTGAGTGACACTGCATACAATGATGAATGAAACTCTTTGTACCCTGTGTACTGTGGCTTGCCTGTAAGTTTAATTGCACCCAATTCAGTTGTAACCAGTCTCACATCTTTTCTGTGATGAGGATTTTCCATCGTCTTGCCAAAACAGGCATTGTTCATAAGCTTAAAGAAGTCTTTGTCAAATGCAGTGTTGCCGTCTCTGGCACGAAGGGTTGTGTTCTTCATTATGTAATCTTTCATGAAAGCACTCTGATCAAATTGAATTCCTCTGTGAACTTTCTTTAGTACTAACCCGTGTCTGATGTAAAACTGCAACAAGCGGTAGTGACAAACGTAATTGAATTTGTCATTTAGATTTGGCACAAGCTTAGTGTCTTCTTTTTTCCCTGTCATACTCATTTTCTCAACAGCTAATGGATAATCATTATGGTAATCGTGTAGATGGTGTGGGTACTCTAGGTCTACTTCAAAGATCCAACCCTTTGCGTCGTTTCGATCAAGATTCATAATATTGTTTGTTAACCCTGACTCTGTTACATCATACTGTGACAAATCATACAGACAAAAGTTTTTCAAGGGCAATAACTCACACATCGCCCAGCCATAAAGGTTATTAGCGTCAAGGTACGTAATGAATGACCTTGACCCAGGGCTTGAGGGGTCAAAGTCCGGACTGTCCAAATATTTATTGTTGGCTCTGGCGTAATTGTTCGATGCAATACTAATGCCTCCCCTCAATCCGCGTTCCACCATTTCACCCATCGTACGATCAGACAACAGGTCTATAAATATCTTACTGGATTTCAAAAATGCATCCCACGTCATACCAGGACTAGTTATGTAACAAGCAGGGTCAAGCTTGTAGTGTAACAAACCCTTCTCACGGTAACTTTCAAATACATCTGCTAGCAAACAAACGTCTGCTTTCAAGTACTGGTCATGGTAGTCACCAATCGTCTGACATCCTAACTTCCCCCACGCATCAAGTGCGTGTTGATATTCAGAGTCAGAAATGCCTTTTCCAGTTAGTGTGGAATAAAATTTCTCTTTTGGTGGCAGTCTTGTTTCTTCAAACACAACCCAGTGATCAATGTACTCATACGGATACACACCTTTCTTAATCAAGTCTGGTTCAAAATATTTACTCGTTATTGGATACTCGGTCAGTCCTTCTGCCAGACTAGCCAATCCTAAAGACAAATGTTGCATGGAGTCATAAAACGCTAATTTGTCTAACCTAAAAGTCAAGTATTTCTCAGTTGTCTGGGCAATACAACTTATGTTTTTGTACGACTCATCTACAGCCTGCATGATGATGTGTGAATCATATCCTTTAAGATTGTGGAAAAAGATTGGTAACTTATATGTCTTGGGATCTGTTTTTAATAATAAGTTACAATTGTTATGTGCAGCACCTCTGTAACGTCCAGTTATGTGATCGTGGTCACGAACTTTATCACCTCCCAGAGGCTGTTCACAAATCCAACACGTCTCAGCTGTATCAAATTTTAATTTGTCTTCTTCTGTCATCACCAAAGGCATCTGACATGTTGTGAGATATTGTACTACCTGACTATACAGGTGTCTCATTTCTGTTAAAAACAGACAAGCTGCATTTTCACCTCTGTAGATAACAGGCTCTGAATGAAGACCGTCTGACCTAACAATAATGTATCCAAAAGAACACACCACTTGGTCACTCAGTTTTATAGTCTTTGGTAATGACTCTGGAACAGGACCGTCATACGGAACTACTAATGATTCAAAATCTGCGTACACTACAAACGACAGCTTTTGCTGATTCCCATAGTTCTTAAAATACACTTGACTACCAGGCTCTGGATACTTAAGTACAGTTTGAATGTCATCAGCTGACCTGCAGTGTAAAACATGTTTGTGTGCCACAGCAATAGAGGAAAACCTCTGTAAACATCTATTACAAAATTCCTGTTTGCCCTTGTGTTTTGTTGTATGATTATGAATTAGACGTGACATATTCCTAATAATTGTGTAGTGAAAGTTATTGTCATCTCCGATTAGCAACATGTCAACATGCTTATTTTCTGACTGACCATAGGTTGGGGCAATTGGGGATACTCTAATTGGCTGTAACTTGTTCTCAGCATTATTATCCCACACAAACACATTCACAGATATACCAGGATTTAGTTTTTCAAACAAATCTATGTCTTCTATTTTAACAGGGGACTCAATGCCACTAAAGTTGAGTTCATTTACAAATTTGATGTAGTTAGATACGCGATCTGGTCTTGACCTCACAAAGTGTAGTTTAGCAAGTACGCACCACATGAAACAGAAATTGTCATTGTTCTGTATGTTGACGACTGCCTTCTTGTTCGAAACTTCTGTTGGCAGTGGCAACCATGCTTTACCTAATATGGGATGATACCTAGACTGCTTTAATTGTAGTTCATGTACATGCCCTTCGTGCCAGCCAGACCCCTTCATTTTTGCACTGTCAATCGCCTGGAGAAAGTCTGGTAATAGTCTGTCTCTAAACACGTTCTCTACCTCCGGTTCTCTTCTTGTGTTAACAGTGTGTTGTCTTGTTGATATGTACGATACAATCACCTCGCCGTCCACCCTAGTGAATTCGATTTTCGCAACAATCTGAATCTTCACACTGCCTGTAAGAAGATTTTGTTGTATGACAGAAAAAGAGTTTTCTATTGATTCATAGACATTATTAGTATTGGATATGGGTAAGTTTGTTGTGTGAAACACGTTTCTTAAACCAGATGGGCCAGGGCTTTGAGCATTGTCCGTCATTTTTATTTGACCGACAAAATAATAAATAAAAAATATTAACGTTAACTCTGCTGGCTCACCTTGTGTAATACCACTTTATTAACTGTAACACTGTCAATATAAACATTTAGTTTGCGCAGTTGTTTAAATATGCTATAACAAACTTCCCCTAACCAGTTATAGTTGGTATCAACAACTTTAAAAGTAGGTGTCTTTAAATCAACTGACATGTGCTCCACATTTGGATGCTCATCGACATAAACCAAAGTCACACTATATGAAACATATATTTCTGATGGTGCTGAAAGGCTTATGTAAGTCTGTTTGGGTGATATTAAGTCAGTAAAGTGCATAACATCTTTGAAAAGGTGTGTGAGATCAAGCACCTGTATGATTTGTCCGTCTGTCATTTTTATTGGACAAACAAAAGAATAAATTAATTTACATCAATTTACTAACCCATACCCTGTGGGCTGATCTGTCTTTAAAATGAGCTTTAGATGCTTAGTTGATTTCAGTTTATTTTTTACATCATCTCGTTCATGCTTATTTGGGATGACATCATTCTCTCTGAGACAGTCTTCGAAGCTGTCACGATCTTTACAGTAAAACAAACAGATAAACTTTAACTGTTCTCGAAAATCTTTCAGTACAGCATTATATTTTTGAGTGAGAATCCATACACTGACATTTGCGTGTCTGCCACTGAAGGCAAGTTCTGCTAGAGTGTTTCTCTTCTTGACAATGTCTTTCTCTGCAGAACAGTCATCAACAATAAACAATGTTGACTGCCCTTCAAATTGCTTGTAAAAATATTGTAGGTAGTCATTCAGTTTTTTCTCAGGGTCAACTAAGTATATGTTGTTGTCAGTCCAAATGAATAAACGGTTGTGATAAGCTTTGTTGTGTTTGATTGTAGGACAAAATATTACAATGTTTTCAAAATGGTGTATGTATCTTGTTTGTAATAAGTCAAGTACGAATTGAGTTTTCCCACACCCTGTGGCACCAACAAATAAGCCACAGTGTGGATCAAGGGTCATTAAGCTACGGTTCATTTTAATACACAATATAATTTTAATATATGTGTCCACTCAGTCTGCTTTCTGCAATATTGAGTTGTGCGTCATATATCAGGTACAAATATATGTTAATGGCTGCAGCAGTTTCAACCTTCTTTTGTATCTGAATTGTTATTCCATCACTACCATTCTCGACAGTTCGTCCTGACCCATGAAGATAATCGTCGTCTGTACTACGAAGATCTAACCAAAGTGCGTATTTGTTTGTAAGGTATTGTCCGATCCTAACATCATACAGATGTAGATCTTTGCACGCAATGTTTGCAGGTTTATCTCTAATCCTTCCTCCTGCAAAATACTTTGTGGTTTCGTCATAGTGTTGATAAGGTAACATTCCTGAAGCATACACTTGATTAGGGCGGCCTTCAATTGTGCAGGACAAATGTGTAATCTTAGGATTGTAGAATTTTTCTGAATCTCTTTTGTATGGACTCACCGGTTCAACAAACAACATAAGAATACCTTTCAGTGACCTAGCTGGTGTGTTCAAGTTTAAGTTCCACATTGGGTCACTCATGTCTTTGGGAATTAAACTATGTCTAATCACCCTGTCATAATAAATTGGAAGTCTTGACTGGTACTGATTTTGTATGAGTCTGGCTAGTTCAATATGTGTGACAATTTCATATTCCAAGGAAATGTTAGAGATCTTGTATGTTGCATCTGTGGCAGATGATTTTATAACTTTGGAGTAGTCATTGAAAGTTAGTTCAAAGCTCAGACGGTCATTCAGTGCCCCTTGGTAATAAGGCAAATGAGCTGTGAGGATTTCAAACTCAAGTGGAATGTAAAATCTGGTTCCATATGTTTCTGCTAATATAACTTCCTTTGGTACCCCAGTAGTTACCTTATCTCCAGCATTGATTCGAAGTTTACCAACATTATCAGACTGTATACCTTGGTAAACACGGTCTTCTCGTTCTTCTCTTGTGAGCCAAAGATCTTTGTAACAGTAAAATACATCTGAGTCGTCAAGACTAAACACTTCCTGCCCTTCAAGTTTTACTTTAATAGTTCTAACAATTGCTCTGCCAAGATTGTCAACCAGTGTTCTGTTCACATCTGCGTCTGATGATAGTTCAATATTAAAAGCAAGACGAGCAGTGCCAGGAACAATAACGTCACTGGGACCTAGGTTTGGAAACTTGACTGTAAGTGTTTGGTTCTGGTCTATGGTACTTGGATTGTTCGTGATGACTATCGATTGTCTTATGCCCTTAACACCCAGAGGCTCACGTAGTTTTCTGTATGGGTCTAACTTTGATCCGTAAGACTGTGTCATTTTTATTATGCACAATAAAAAATAATAAATTAATAAAACAATGGCAGCAGGAGGATTTAATCATGAAGATTTTGAAATGGATGACACGTATGATTTTGGTAATACAACAGATATGGTAGATATGACTGGTACAAGAAATATTTACAGTTTACGTCACGAACTTTTAGAAACCAAAGTGAACTCATTTTATGATCATGTTGGTGGCCGCCCAGACAACGTAGACCCTAACCAGTTTGAACTTGATGGCAAGGGTCATTTATATTTAAATACTGTTGACAAAGGAAAAGTACTATTGACTAACAAAAAAGACCCTAGTAGGTTTAGGGCTTTAAGTACAATAAAAAATGAAGGTGGTGTTGGTGCCTTGCGTCAACTTGGAATTGGAGGGTCTCCTGTCACGCCAAGACTGGCTAGTGTGCTTCATGACACGCAAACAAAGTTGCCAACAGGGCAAGAGATTGAAATGGCACCTGTAACAAGCCTACCAGAAATAGCAAACACTGTGATACAAGAAACCTCATTTACTGAAGGGCAAATAAATGACGCTTTGAAAACAATAGATGATCCACCTTTGTCAATGCGGGAGATTATGGGATTGGATAAATCACTGCAGACGATAAGAGGTGAGATGGTAAACAATGTTGCCAAACTAGGTGAGCTTGATAAACACATTGAACGTGAAAAAGAGAAACTGGCTACAGCAGACAATGGGAATCTTGACACAGAAATGAAAGAAAGAATACAACACAGATTAAATGATTTGCAGATAGAAAGATCAGGACGGTTAGAAACAATTAGTATTGCAAGAGGAAAACTGAAAACCCAAGTTAACAGAATTAGAGAAACTATTCAGAAAATACTTCACGAAGACACTACTCTGGCTGAGAGACTTAAAACACTTTTCAGAGAACAGGGTATTACAATTGCTAGTTTAATTACTGCTCTTGGGTTTATTATCAGCACTGTAGTGCTGGCTGTCTCCGGTGCTGGGGTTGGTGGGGGTGCACCGCCACCCCCGGGCCCACCGGCTCCCACAGATCCAAAAGATTTACAGTCGTGGGTAAAGAAACAGTTGTCTCTCATATCAGACTTGCTTAAGAAATTGGCTCTGAAAGCAGTAGACACGTTGCCTGGCATTTTAGGCTCTGTTGTCAGCTGGTTGATTAGTACAGCGGCAAAGGCAGTTGGGTTTATGGCAGAGCATGTGTGGGTATTTTTGGTGACAGTAGGAGGGTTAATGGCGGGTTATTTAATGAAACAGATAAAGAAGTAATACTCCTAGCCCTGTTAATCCTATTACTAATGCAGTTCGTTCTGACTCATGTGTGTCAGGGGTTGTTACTGACTGTATGGGTACCAGTGGTGGGGCAGGGGAAGTAACCTCCTGTAATGATTTTAATGACAGTACATGCGCAGTTGTTGCTCCTAAGTTTACACTTTTATTGAGTCCTAATTTCTGACCAACACCTGCAACAATGATTTCATTATTATAATTTGTTATTGTACCCATTTGGAGTTGAAGGTCAGATGGTAACATGTATAACCCAGTGCCAACTACAAAGTCAACTTTCGATCTGGCATATCTGAGTACGTTTTGGTAGCGCTGTATGCTAGATGGGAGATCGACTGTTGAGTTAATTGAATCTTCAAGATTAGCGAGAAACTGTTTTTGAGATTCAAATATTCCACTTCCATTAAGAATATTCGATTTTGTTAGTGATTGTGCGCCTAGTATGCACCAGACATATGTTCTGATAGACTCATTGACGCGCTCGACTCCCGCTTGAGTAAACCCGTCAGATTTATCTAAAATAAATGTGGTCCAGGCATTAGTCTGCTTCTGCTCTATTGATCCTAACCAGACTTCAGATTTTGATGAGAATGAAGTGTACCCAGGGTAGTAATCTTGTGGGTATTGTCTGTGACTCATAGCATAATACAATGTACCAATGCCGTTGTGATCATCAAGTTTTTGTGTAAAGTCATACCTGGGGCCAGGGTTAATGTTAAATTCATTACAGATGCGTTCAAATGCTTTCATATCCATGGGGTTGTTATACCTGTTGAAACTGGATTCAGTGGGCAGTGGTGTATGAAGTTCTGACAGTATACGTCTAAGCTGGTAGTAAGTGTGAAAACGATACACAGACTTAATTAGTTTGTTTGAGTGATTCAAGTGGTCTGTAAATGAAACACCACAGCCTGTAGTTGAACATAGTATTGCAAAGTTGAGTTGGTTTTGAAACATCTGTAGTGGACTTGAAGACCACTTTCTTACAGTAGAGTCGTCTGTTATTGGAGGGTTTAGGTAATGGTCAAATGGATTCGGTACTTTCACTTGGAATAAATCTTGTTCTGATACAGCTATGTCAAGCTGATTTAGTTGAATTATTTTCTGTTCATAAGTAGGTGCAACATTATATTTGGCATCCACATTAAATTGAAATGCGTTTGTTGTGGTGATGGTTGGCGATTTAAATTCCATCCTTTTTTATATGAGATAATAAAAATGTTTATTACCTTAACAAATCTTGACACAAGCAAACCAGTGTGGTTAACTAATGGAATTGATAATCGGGATGGTAGCAAGGCTGCAGCTATCCATGAAATGTTCTACACAGTAAAATGGTTTAATGTTACAAATGATACAGATTATTATATAGATGGATCTGTTGTTGCTAGTTTAAAGAGAGTTAATGTTTTGCGAGCTGGGTATTATGACTTTTGTACTTTAGCTGAATGGCTACAAAATGAATTTAAAATTAAAGCAACTTTAAATCCGGCTAACTTACTTGTTACATTAGATTTTCCAAAAGGTAGTGAGTATTCATTATCATTAAGTCTTATAAAATTACTTGGGTTTATGGGTAATATAATTTCTTTTCCAGATGAAGATTGGACAAAATGGTTAGGTCCAGAAAGGCAACAACTACTACTAAAACCAAAAAAAGAAAAAATAATTGGAAGATATCCTGTTCATTTGTCAGTACACACAGTGCTAAATGTTTATTTGAAAGAACTAAACACATCTGAGAATGTTCACAATGGAAAGCCTTCAACTTTGTTGAGATGCTTACCAACTGGAACTGCTCCGTATTGTGAAAGTGTAGTTGTTAGATTTCCTAATTTGCAGTTTAAGAAATTAGGTTCTAGTTTCTTTGAGTCACTGAGTATATCTGTAACTAATCAGGATGACAAACCAGTTCTTATGCATGATTTTAGTGTTGTGTTGGAAATTAAATAATTTTATTTTTGTTTATAAAAAATGAGTGGTGGTCCAAAGTTGAGAATCATACCAGTTGCGTGTCCAGTAACAGAGTTGAAAGATTTGGCAGACGTACAGGATTTTGAGAAGGAAGGAGAAATTGGAGAAATATATGGTTTTGAACTTGATTCCTTTGGCATGTACAAGAGGAAAGTAATTGTTGACATGAAAGACGGTGAAAAACAGATTCCTAAACTTGGTCAGCTACGTGATGTTACTGTACCTACTCCACCTGTAAATAATGCGCCTTACAACTTAATACATGTGGGAAATAAGTGGGTGGTTTCACCTGTGCCTGTTCCACCACCCACAATTGACTGGGACATAAAGTTGGAATTTATTAGTCCTTATGTATACACTGATGACGAAGGCGCCTTAGTGTTTAGAAAGGTTGTTAACTCGGGGCCGCTTATTGTAAGCCTTGTTCCAAGTTTTGCCCCAGACAACAATAGCAGAGAAAAACTGAAAGTTGAAAATTATGAGAAACGGCGGTATCTTCTTACAGCTAGAAAGGGTAGATCAGATACTTCTGTTGTGTTTATGCCAGCAAGCTTAGTCATGGCTAGAGAAGTGACAATAGTATTTGAAATTATCATGAAATCTGTTGCTACTGCTAAAGAGGCTCAAATTGCGCAGGGAATTAAACTTACATGGGATGAAACAGTAACAGAATCATCAAAGGTCTTTATTGCTATTACAAAAAATAATGATGTTATTAATGTTTCGAGCAGTGTTCCAGCTGTCAAGGTGGTGGTTGACAAAACAACTTTTGTTCGTCTAACTTACATAAACCTTGAACACATTGATCTTGTTGCATTTTATTATGCCAGCAAATTATATACTTTTGAAGAGTTGCAAAATGTAATTGCTGATTAAATAAAAAAAAATATTTGTCAATAAAAAAAAATGGTAAACTTCTATCCGCAACTACCAACGCTTGATCCGACTGAAACAAATGTGACGACTAAAACAACACTTGCGCCTGATCCACATATGCCAATTGCTTCAGATAAAACATTACAGGCAGATGCATTCAGATTAAATAATATTACAGAATCTTTGAAATATTTGGAGAGTGAGGAGGCGAAATACTCACGGTGCAAAAGACGGTATAAGACCGTTTTCAATTCTGTTCAAAACACTTCTATGGCTATTGGTGCAGTTTCAGCTTCATGTTCTGTAGGGGGTATTGTTCTGTTCGCCACAGGAATTGGGAGTTTGGCTGGAATAGCAGTTGAGGGTGTTAGCGTTGCTACATGCCTGGCTTGTTTTGGTTTGGAGGCCTTGAACAAGAGGTTTCACACAAAATTACAGAAACATGAAGCATTGAGTACGCTGGCTGGTGCAAAGCTGAGCAGTATGAAACTTATTATCAGTAAGGCATTGAACGATAATTTTATTGATGACGAAGAATTTAAGCGAGTCCAGGATGATTTAAATAATTACAAGAAACAGAAATCTGAAATACAGAATAAAATGCGTAGTCAATCTCCCGTCAATGTTGAAGAACTGAAGGCCAGTTTTTTAGCAGAGGGAAAAAGGATAGGGGTACAGGAAACCACAGAAAAACTACACAATCTTTTAAACAAATAAAAATCAGATTTGGTAATCGTTTATTAATGTCATACACTTCACAGAAAAATGCCATGCCACTTACAACACTTGTGCCTGATTATTTAACCCCATCTGCACCACCACCAGAGTACTACTGAGAAAAAAAAGTTTTTTTATTGTCCTTGTATCTTGTCAAATCTGACCGAGTAAGTTGTGACTTAAGTCAAGTTGTTGTAAGAACTTAGGGTAAGTACTTATAAGAACTTAGGGTAAGTACTTATAAGAACTTAGGGTAAGTAATTAATAAGTTCTTATGGCAACACACTTAAAGGTTACCTCTGCAGGTTCCTAAAAGTTAGTTGCAACTTGTTAATAAGTATTAAGTTTCACTTGGCATCACTTGATCAGGTAAATGATTAGGTGTTGACAGAGACAATAGTTATAGAGAGAGAACAATAGAGTCCCGAAAGATAATCAGATCAATAAGGCCGCATCAGTCATGCTCATCACTTTTTTTAAAATCAAAGGGTTGATTCGGAATTAACGGGGGTAAAATTGGGGTCAACATTTTGTTATTAAAAAATGATGTAAATTAATGACTGATGCGGCTCTATTGAATTCATTGTCTATCGGGACTCTATTGTTCTCTCTCTTACCAAATGCAGGTAGGTGGGAAAACTTGGTAAAGTCGTGAGGCACATGCTAATGGGGTCAGTCTGAGCACTTCTGCTTCGCTACAAATACCGGTACCGTAGGGGCATAATTGTCACATTCCTAACCATGCCACCACGACGAAACCTCACGCCAGTAGATCAAGACCGGGTGCTAGCATGGCTGCAGGATGGAATTTCCGGACGAGAAGTTGGGAGACGTCTTGGGGTGTCCCATTCAGTGATCCAGAGGCTGCTGGCACGATTTCAAGAAACTGGAAGGGCAGAACGACGACCCTGCTCAGGACGCCTGCACTGCACCAGCAGAAGGGAGGACATATACCTTTGTGTGGCGGCTCTGCGCGACCGAACTGTCACGTCAACCACTCTGCGACGTCAACTGATGCAAGCTGCAAACGTTAACGTCAGCAGAAACACAGTCTGCCGACGTCTGCGCGAAACTGGACTGGCTTCATGCAGAGCAGCAGTAAGAATACCCCTCACTCCAGAGCCCGGGCTGCCTGGTGTCGTCAACATGAGAGATGGAACAGACTCCAGTGGACTCAGGTTCTGTTTATTGATGAGTCACGGTTCACTGTGCCCTTCAACGACGGCAGGGTAAGGGTCTGGAGACGTCAGGGCGAGCGATTCACGGACGGATGCGTACAAGAGGTGGATCGGAGGAGGCTCAGTCATGGTCTGGGCAGGCTTCAGCAGGGAAGGCAGGACCCCCACCACGTCGTCCGAGGTACCCTGACAGGACTGCGCTATCGGGTCAGATTGTGCAGCCCCTCATTCAGCCAGCTCTCCAAGACAGGCGACAATGCTGTTCTGCAGGACAAAAACGCTCGACCTAAGTATCTTGAGCAACGGAGCATTATGAGAATGAAGTGGCCAGCTCGTTCGCCTGATCTGGCTCCCATCGAGCACCTCTGGAACGTGCTGGGGCAACGTGTAGTCAGCAACCACCCCTCACCTCAAGGCGTCCCCCGGCTGACTCAGTTCCTGCATCAAGAGTGGGAAGCGATCCCACAATAATGTTCTCTGAACCCTTTGTGGACTGCAAACGGTGGGTACACTCGCTACTGACTGGACCAGTCTTGTGTGACTTTTCAAATGAGGGGTGGGTGAACATTCTAACACACCGCTGTTGTTACAATTGCTTGATTTAGTCAAAACTTAAATGAAATTGTTACTGAATAAATTAACAAAGTACAGACTCCAAGTATTGTTACATTATTTGTGTGGTGTTGTCGGTGCGATTGCGATTTTTAAAAAGTGGCCCTTAAGTTTTGACCATTATTATAGTTTCTGAAAATCAAAGGTGGGCTGGCCGTTTCTTAATGTCGCTTATTTAAATCTAGGTCCCCCAAGGGGGGTCCAGATAAAACGCCGGTGTGGACAGCTGTTTCGGTCTTGGCGACCTCGTCAGCACACCATTCGGCATGAACTTTTGCCTACATACAAAGACAGCCACATTTTAGTGTGGTGTCCGCAGGGGCATACATTCCATGCCTCCACCTAGAGCTAAATTTCCATGCACCCTAAAAGAGAACCTACTAAAAGGGGGGAAGAGGTTGCAGTCGATATTGTAGTAATAAATGAAAAGAAAAGGGGAGACTGCCAGTGCTAATATTTTAGGAAGTTTACAAAGTAAAGTAGGTAAAAGCACTGTCCCCCTTGGGGGACCTAGATTTAAATTTCCATGCACCAAGGGGCTGGAACAGTGGGATATGTGATACGCCCATATGCATTGCTTCCAGTCACTTACTTAGCGCACCCCCTCTTTCCTATTTTTTTTTTTTTTTTCCTTGTGCTTCGATCAAACAAGATCTCTGATCATTTGTCGATACAGCACAATTCTCTCCCCTGACAGTGCTTTTACCTACTTTACTTTGTAAACTTCCTTTTAAGAAATTCGCCCATAGACTCAAGCCATGATCTGCACGTACCAAAATAGCGAGATACCCCGTGAAGTACTTCAGGACCCCAGGCAAGTCCGAGTTGATGAATTTCTGCATGATCTTGGCGATGGTGCCCTTGAGGAGCGACGTCAACAACTTGACGATCAGCACGAGACAGGTACACAAGACCACCAGTGCCAGCGCCAGCAACAGACCGCCCGCGGCTTCATCACCGTGGCTCCAACTGCTGAAGAGGTGGCCATCTGAAACAGATTGCTAACCCCTTACCCGTCGAGATTTTTTTTTAATCCATCTGCAAGAGACATAGATCGTCACGAGCAAGAGGCATAGATCCTCATGAGCCCCCACAACTATGGGGGCTTATGAGGATCTATGCTTCTTGCTGACACCAGTTTGTATCCATGTTCTTTGAACGGGTGGGATTCTTTGGCGTGAAGATAACAAAGATTTCAGAAACACCATCTGAGTCCATTGACAGTGAAGAGGTTAACCTTACTTTAACCACTGCACTGCCAGGGCAAAACAAACACACAAATACATAAGAGGCATAGCTCAGCCTCCTTTATAGTCATGCGTCCCAGGCAGACATGTTCATAAGCAGTCTATCTGTGATGGGTCATTTTAGCAATGATCGAGTCGGTGGGGGAGTTAGGGACATCAAGTGTATGCAGAACAAAATCAATGTGCTTTTGTGATGACACGTCCTGCCAAGAGTGTCGGTGACAGGACACTTTAGTTGAAAGTATGATTCAGGGTTAGGCTGCTTGTTAATCCACTGCGACTTCCCCTCCCCCCCCCCCCCCCCCCCCCACTCCCCACCCACGCCTCTCCACTGTCCCCCTCTTAAATCCTGACTAGATGCGTGTTTTCGATGCAGCAGTGCAGGTGTCCGTTTACCTCCTGTTATCAGACTGCCATTGACGTCATTGCCAAGCGCAATATCTCGCAGCTTGGAAGTATCCAGCTGCAAAATGATGGTGTTAACCCTTTGGCTGTCGGTAGCGCCTTTTCTCGCGACGATTCCTATCGGAATCATCGCGACAAAAAGCTCTACCGACAGCCAAATGATTTTTTTTAATGAAAAAAAAACGAACTGCTACTGTAAAATCATTATATGTACAAAACTAACATACACTTCAGATACTTTATCGTATGACTCAGAAATAAGAGTAAATGCTTTTTAATGTTCTAAAATCCTTTCAAAAATTCGTTTTATAAATAAATTAAATCATGCCTGACGTCCCGCAATGCAAAATAAACCACTCGAGCTCAGTTCTACCTATAACATCCTCGCTAAAACTCTATATGTCCAGCGCTGTGATTCCCCTTGGTTTGCATACAATTCTGCCAGCGCTAACCTCACCTGTCTGGTTTGTGAGTCGCTAAAACTCGCATTTTATCGGTCGAAGTCAGTGCTCGTCAGGCATTATGTTTAAGTCTCTATGTAAATCAGACATGTCTTGATAAGTAAATGTATATGCACATCAAGGATGGCTGTTAACCAATTGCAAATGATGTTATCAATTGTATCGCACCTGAATAAATCTGTTGGTGAAAGGTGAAGTTATGGCCTTCAGAAACTCTGGGTTGTCCGTACGTGTGGGGTCATAAACTAGGTCAGCTGTGATGGCCTCAGTCAGGTGGAAGAGGTAGCGGGAGGCCCACTCAAGGGGCAGGAAAATCAGTACGGTCAGCCAATTGAACATGTCGTGCACTGTGGCCCCCGCGAAGGCTCGTCTGAAAATAATAACAAGATGATTTCGTCACAAAGTCTACCGTATTGTTTGGAGCCCAGATGCGTTTATCTTTTTGGAACAGTCAGAGTTGTTCATATTTTTAGGTTTATAATGCTGATTCATTTCCCTCCTCTCTAAGCCAACCTCTGATCAACACACACGTCGGCGCACACAAATAAAGACGGACACACGACGATTCCCGCCAATAGTACGCTCTATGGGCTCGTGTAGCGACAGGAATCAATCCTTCTACTCTAGCCCACCATCTGATCCACACACACTGGCACACAGAAATAAAGACGGACACACGGCGATTCCCGCCATTCTTAAGCTCTGTGGTCTGACGTAGCATAGCTATTCTGAAGAAGAAGAATAGCACGAGCAGCAAAATGACATCACATCAAGCTTCACGTCATGGCATCATTAGTCCCACGACGCCGTGTTTATAGTGACGACTCGATGTTATAGGTCACCTATCGCAGTACTAACATTTGACGTAACAGAGAATCAACTTTGCAATTTTCTTGCTGATTTTCAAGCTTAGGGCTTACAGGTCACAATTTGACCTAATCCTATCCCAGGACCGTGACAAACAGTAGGCTTATGCAAACACTGTTTATGAAAAATCATGCAGTCATTAATGAGAAGATAGTTTATTTCGTAAAACAAAAATTAAAGTTATGTTAGCTGTTTTACAAATGACTCCGAAAAAGTGGTGCAGAAAATTGTCTGATTTTCACACCTAGGGCATAGAGGTCACAAATGACCTAATCGTATCCGACAGCCGAGACAGACTGTAGGCTAATGTAATTACCGTATGCAAAATATCATGCGATTATTAATGAGAAGATTGTTTTTTCGTAAAAATAAATTCAATTGTTTTAAGATTAACCCATATAATTCGTGAAATTAATGCCCAAAACGTGAAAATATATTTTTTCATAAATTATTTAATTATCCCTCAAACAGTTCTAGGGGTGCAATGCTGGTTAACGAACCCATTCAATATGTCGTTTTTGTCTAGCTATACGCAAAATATCTAGTAAAAATAAGAAAAATTAGGACTCCAGTGTGGATCAATCGGTTTTTGTGAAACGGCCATTTTCTCGCCAATGAGCATCTTAATCAAAACATCGAGTTAGTTAGTTAGTTAGTTATTGGTGTTTAACGCCGAGCAGGCGACTAAGGCCATCTCACGGCGGGATGGGTAAAAATCTGGTCAGCCAGACTAAAAGCAAGGTCTTAAGACTTCTTCTTATTCTTTTCGTTCGCAGTGGGCTATACGGTCAGTCCAGCACCGGCGATGAATGACGTCGTTTTCTCCAGGTCTTCTCGACTGCCGTAGAGTTTGGTCTGCAGTGGAGTTGGCGACGGCCACACTTCTTTTCTTTCATCGTCCAGTAGGGGGCATCTCTGGAGAATATGCTCCGCTGTTTGGTCTTCCTTTGGTGATGGCGCCAGCTTGAGCTTTCTGTTCATATGAGCGTTCAGTCTGTTGTGGCCGGTACGCAGTCTGATCAGGACGACTTGCTGCTATCTGGTCATTGTGTGGTAGTCGTCTCTGTTTGACCTCGGCCTCATCAATGCCTTGATGATTGTCTTTTGCTCACTATAGCTGACGCTGTTTTCTTGTTGATCTTTTGTGGCTCCTTCTTTCGCCAGCTCGTCTGCCCTTTCATTTCCTGGTACCCCACAGTGGGCTGGTATCCACTGGAGAACAACTCTTCTGGTTTGTCTGACCTTCTGCAAAGCTCTGGTCAGCTGGGGGAGTTTGTCGTTCTCGAGGGCCTGAAGGACTGAAAGGGCATCGGAGAAGAAGACAACTTGATAGCATGGGTCTGTAGCATTCTGAACCATGGAGGCGGCCTGCATGCAGGTCTTAAGACAAGATGTAAATAGATCTTAAAAATAATTATGTCAGGCTAAAATGTCGCACGAGTCTTTAAAAGAAACGTCTACAGACTCTCAAAAAGGGCAAAATGGTGAAATTCACATAGTCTATGAATGCTCAGATCTTGTTAAAAATATTGCATTCTCTCAAGAAATTGAAGATTTTGTCCGGGGAAACATCCCGGAACAAAACCTTCAAGGAGTCTGCTGTGAAGTGTTTATATCTGGTGTCAATTAGGTCAGCACAATACAGCAAAATATGTCGAACAGGAAACTGCTCGTCACAGGCAAAACACCATGGACGCTCATCCTGTTTTAATAAGTAAGAGTGCGTAGCATACGTGTGCCCGATGTGGAGCCGAGTAAGGACAGTCTCCTCACGGCGGCTGCCGCAGCGGTAAGGTAGACTGTCGGACACCGTAGGAAGAGCTTCATGCAGCTTGTTCCCTTCCTCTTTGTCCCACTCGGACTGCCACTCGCGGGCTATGTACGCACTAATCACAGGTTTAAAATCACTATTAGCGGTCTGTGTGTCAGGGACAGGGTCATTGCGAGCATCGTTGGCAGCAGAATCTGCGATCCTGTTGCCTTCGATGCCCACATGCCCTGGGACCCAAATAAAAATGATGTCATAATATTCCTTCATCAAGTCCGCGTAAAGCTCTCGAATCTGCACTAGCAGGGGGTGGTCTGTTCCTGCGCCCTGAAGGGCCTGCAGGGCAGAAGAGATTCAGACAGAATCAGGAAGTTCCTTTCCCGAGACTGACAGGCATGCTTGAGTGCCAGCAGAATTGCCTGCAGTTCTGCACTAAATACAGAGGAATGATCAAGGAGGCGGAGCTTAAATGGGCGTCTAGGATGGCGAGAAGACACTGCAGCCGCAGCCACTCTATTTGTGGGCGGTCAAGTCCAGCAAGATGTCAGGAACTGGTAATAGCCAGGGTGGAGTGATGTGTTGCAGAGATTCCGAAACTTTGTCCAGGTCCAATCCGGCCGCCTGCAGATGAGGTCCGACACGGAAGGAAAGTGGACGGACAGCTCCCGTATGGGCATCGTAAATCTCTGCAAACGACGGGTTAAAAACACAATCATAGGCAGGATTGTCTGGATGGGCCTTCAGCTTCGGAACGTAGCTGAGCATGAGGCGGATGCGGCGGAGCTTGAGAGAAGGCTCCCCTGCTCGGCATACAGACTAGGAACTGTAGATATCCTGAAGGCCCCCAGACATATTCGCAGACCTTGATGGTGAATTGTGTTCAGACGCTGTAGAACAGACTTGGAAGCCGAGCCATATACCACAGAGCCGTAATCCAGTTTGGACCGAACAAGGGCCCGGTACAGTCGAAGTAAGACAATGCGGTCTGCACCCCAGTCAGTACGACCAACGACACGAAGAACGTCGAGGGCCTTCTGACAAGAGGTTCTAAGGTAATTAATATGGTTGCAGAAGGTCAGTCTTTTGTCAAAGATGACCCCCAAAAACTTTGCCTCCCTGGTCACCTTAATTGGCACTCCAGCAATGCTCAGGCTAGCTTCTGGTGAAAAAAATCGTTGGTTAGTAAAATGCACACAGACTGTCTTGGAGGGCGAGAACTTGAATCCGTTGAGAGATACCCATCCCTGGATGCGATCAACGCACAGCTGCAAGCACCTCCCAAGGGACGCAAGTCCTCGACCTCGTGCACACAAAGCAAAGTCGTCCACAAACAAAGAGCATTCAGAATCATCCTTGACGACCTTTACAATGTTATTAATTTTAATGCTAAATAAAACAGGAGATAGAATGCTGCCCTGCGGGACACCCATCTCCTGTTCAAAGGAGTCGGAGAGGGTGGAGTCCACACGGACATGGAACGATCGGTTAGACAAAAAAAATGTGAATAAAAACGGGCAGGCGCCCCTTAAAACCCATGTCCGACAAATCAGACATTATACCATACTTCCAGGTAGTGTCATATGCCTTCTCAAGATCGAAGAAAATTGCATAGACATGCTGCTTGTTGACAAAAACATCTCGGATAAACGACTCAAAGCGGACTAGATGGTCAGTTGTATTACGGAAGCGCCGGAAACCGCATTGGAGGTCTGTGATGAGACCCTGTGACTGAAGATGCCACACCAAGCGGGCGTTGACCAATCGTTCCATTGTCTTACATAAACACAGTGTCAATGCGATTGGCCGGTAGTTGCCCGGGTCGGAAGGATCCTTACCCGGCATGGGGATTGGCACAACCACAGCCTGTTGCCAAGATGGCGGAAAATGACCGGTTATCCAGATATGGTTAAAGGCCTTGAGAAGTACAAGGAGTGAATCCTCAGGCAGATGTGTTAGGAGCTGATAGTGGATGGTATCTAATCCAGCAGCAGAATCATTACATTTCTGCGTGGCTTGCTGCAATTCTGAAAATGTAAAAGGGGCATTATAGTCTTCCGAGTTATCCGATATAAAATCACAAGTACACAAATCTGGCTTCTCCTTCTCTCTCTGGAAGAAGGGTGAATAATGCTCTGTCGAAGAATTATGGGCAATGGTGAAGGCAAGCAAAGTCGTCCACAAACAAAGAGCATTGACGACCTTTACAATGTTATTAATTTTAATGCTAAATAAAACAGAAGATAGAATGCTGCCCTGCGGGACACTCATCTCCTCTTCAAAGGAGTCGGAGAGGGTGGAGTCTTTGTATCTGTGACCAAACTGGCACCATCTCTAAGATGGCCGACAGAAGCCGAGCCACCCCTGCCCCTAATTCTTTGAACAGCCTTCCAGACTTTCTGGGATGGAGTCCTAGAAGATAAAGATGAGACGAAACGTCTCCAGGAAGCACGGCGTTCACGTTTAAAAATGTAACGGGCTTTCGCCCTCTGTCTTTTAAAGGTTAAAATATTCGCTTGCGACGGATTACGAGAAGCACGTCGCTGAGCAGATTTGCGCGTTTTGGGGGCCTTGCGGAACTCTTCATTGAACCATAGTTTTCTCGGCTTCCGAGGGAGTGATGTGGAAGTTCTAGGGATGGTTTCACCTGCTACGTCCAACAAAATAGAAGTAAAACAAGAAACAGGTTCTTCAGCTGACATGACCACCTCCTCTGTAATACGAGACTGACAGAGGGAGGCGAACAGAGGCCAGTTAGCTTTCTTAAGATTCCAGGGCCCCACTGGCGAATCCTCCGCACAGCTGACCGATGACAGGACTACTTGGAAGTGGTCACTACCACACAGGTCGTCGTGAACCTTCCAGTCAAAGTCCAGCATGAGAGAAGGATCACACCCAGTGAGGTCTCGAACAGAACTAGATCCTGAACCTGGGTTAGAGTACGAAGGTGAGCCATTGTTAAAGACATATAGGTTAAGGTGAGAAAAAACATCTTTTAACATCTGACCTCTACCATCATAGTGGTCACTACCCCAAAGGTGAGCGTGACCGTTAAAATCCCCATGAGAATAAAGGGAGGGGGCAGCTGATCTACCAAGTTAAAAATATCATTACTACAGACCCACAGGGGTGGTGGCAGGTAAACACTGCATATGGTTATGGTCTTCTTCAAGGCAACCCGAGCTGAGACAGCCTGAAGAGAGGTGTCGATGCTAACGGGGCTGCATAAAATTTGGCTACTAATCAGAAGAGCCACTCCAACCGAGCGCCTCTCCGAATCAGAGCCTTTATGTATAGCGTTAAAACCATTAAAGGGCACAGGGTCAGAAGTCTTCAGGTAAGTCTCCTGAAGAGATATTACTGAGGGGTTATAGAACTTGACTAAAAGACGTAATTCCTCAAAGTTAGCTTGAAAACCACGACAATTCCACTAAAGCAGAGAGTACATGATTATGTCTTATCTGGGGGTAAAGAGCCCCCCCCCCCCTTCCCCCCTTTTCCTTTGCCTTGGAAGGAGTTGAAGAAACAGAGGGAGTCCGGCTCCCGGGCCTCGTCTGGTTCTTCGAAGATTAAGGGAGTGGAACTGCCGCAGCACCAGCAACGACAACTTCCACTCCCTCCATCCGCTCCTCCAATGCAGCATATTTGTTTTGAAGAGGGACATCAGTGTTCCCCTCCTGGGCCCGTGCGCACAGCGTTCCCATAGCTTTTTTAGACTTCTGGTCCTGGGCAGCGTTCCTGCCGCTAGAGTTAGCGGCCTTAGAAGGCTGACCAGAGCCAGAAGCCTTTGGAGTAGACAAACTGACAGGCTTGGGTGGGGGCTGAGTCTTAGGGGCAACTGGACTGGCAGTGTCCGCCTTCTGTGTTCTCTGGCTCCTCGTCACCACCGGAGGAGGGTTACTCTCCAGGGGCGAGAGAAGCCGAGGCTCCGCCCCCAACCAAGAAGTTGGGGTTTGACATGAGAAATCTTTGGTGGGGCGCTTGCCTGCCACTGCAGCACTGGAAGTATACACAGAGGTGTTAGAGTTTGGGGAGGCCGCAGCTGCACCAGGGCCGTCAACCAGCTTTTTTTGCGTCCGCAAAAGATAGCCCTTCTCCACGCGCACCTGCTGAATCCTGCACTCGGATATCCAACGAGGGCACTTCTTGTCCGAAGCCATATGCGCCCCCTGGCAATTCACACAAAGGGGGGTGGCTGTGCAGGACTCAGCAGTGTCCGGGCTTAGTGCAACGGGCGCATGAAGCCTCTACCTGGCGGCATGTCTTCTGCCCATAGCCATACTTTTGGCACTTAAAGCACCAGAGGGGAAGAGGGACGTACTTCTTAACCTTCAAGGAGTAGTAACCTCCCCAGATTGTAGTAGGAGGGGTGAGAGTGCCAAACGTCAGGATGCTGGTAGGGAGACGGATCTCCCCACCACCTCGCTTGGAAGCGAAACGCCTGACGTAAGTCACACCCTGCGACTTAAGGTTCCGTACAAGTTCATCTTCTGACAGTTCTGCCAAAGCTTTATCTTTAATCACGCCTCTTGACGAATTCATAGTTTTGTGGGGTGTGACTTCCACTGGAGTGTCTCCGATGGAAGAGAGCCTCAGTAGCCCGCTGGAATGTGCCCGGGTACGGCACTCTACCAGCAAGTCACCAGACCTGAGGCGCTGGGCATTAGGCCTGCCAACACGGCTCCTGAGGGTCTCCCCCACCAGAAAAGGATGTAGCTTGGAAAAAGGTTTCTCCTTCACCTTGCTATGGACAATGAGGAAGCGAGGCAATGCGGCCGACGCCTGAGGCGTCGCTTCCTCACAGTCCGAGTCACTGTCATGTTCAATGTCGGTGGCTATGTGCCGTTTCTGTGCCAGGTTTGTGTTTTTCTATTTTTTTTGTTTTGTTTTTGTTTTTGTTTTTTTTTTGTTTTGTTTTGTTTTTTTGTTTTTTCATATTATAATAGTAGAGATATTCATCCTCCGGGGGTCCCCGTCCGCCACCGAGCCCAACAAGGGAAAGTGCAACTGTCGGCGGGTCTCCAGCCGACGCACAATGGAGACTGCCCAAAAGATATACTCAAGGGGGTAAGCCCGATTGAACCGTCTGAGCCACCGCCTTCTATAACACTGTTGAATGCAGGGGAATACTGGCGTAAAGCACCTAATCAGCAGCAGAGGCTATAGCATGGTGCTCCGTATATCAACCCGCATGTCAACAGTGGGATAGGGCTCAACGTGACAAGAGCCGATTGACTAGGCCGGTACGACTAGCCTCCCGTTTAGGTAGAAGTCAAGGCCAAAGTGGAGTGTTGGCACCAGTGAGCCGCAACCCAAAGGGAACCTCAGCCACCAGGATCCTCTTCTCCCCCGACACGGGTCTCCAAGCACGCCAAACACTTGTGATCCAAAGGACCAAAAACTCACGAGTATTTTTAAGGACCAATCCAACATGGTACGACGTGGGTTAGCACAGCTCCTTAAAAACCGGACCAATGAAAAAGACTGAACAACATCTGCTGACACCAAGTCCTAATCCTGAACAAAGATGGCACCCCTCTGCTAGCCCACTCAATCAGGGACTGAGGGGACTACCCACCCACGCCACGTGGAGGCCGGTGAGTGGGCTCAAAACATCGGAAAAATAAAGGTCCCGAGATAATTCTTTTAGGGACAGTATCCTAAAATTTCAAGCTTGTCCGTCCTCAAAAGCGGGCTCTAGTCGCTGTCTCTCACACACACACACGCACGCACGCACGCACGCACGCACGTACGCACGCACGTACACACACACACACACACACACACACACACACACACACACACACACACACACAACGCGGCGCTTTGGCACCAAAAAGACGTTCTCTAGCAAGGTTTGCGTAGCTAGAGGTGACGTCATTTTTATCTTGTTACTTCTTTGCCAGAATGTCGGCCCCGCACGCCAAAACGTCATGTGCATGCTCCGGAATGCGCTCCGACCAGCTCCATTTCAAAGTCTACCGTATTTTCAATACGCTACTGAGACAAAAACAGACACAACCGCGTGGTCTGGAGTTTGGGCATTACGGCTCCTAGCCCCTTAACTATCGAGAAAAGGTTAACACGTGACCCAGCTGCGAGAGGCATGGATCCTCATGAGCCCCCGCGACTGCGGGGGCTCAAGAGGATCTATGCCTTTTCTTGAGACTTTGTATCCATGTTTCTTGGACGGTTGCGGCTGTTGGTCGTTGAATGAACGAAGATTTCAGAAACAAAAATGAACGTACAGTGTTTAGCGAGGGGATTAAAGACCGGCGCAGGACCCATACTGTTCACTGGGCGGCACACAAATAAAATTGTTATGCTTCAGTCGCCTCGAAAGCTCGTTTGGTATAGTTTAGATGCCAACATTTTCACAAAAAGATCAAAATTATGGCGTAATTTATTTCCGAATGACTATAAACAGAGATGTAAAGAAAAAAATTAGCCGCTACAGGCATTGACCTAACTGACCTGAAGTGCTCTCTGTCCCCAGCCTGACCAGCAGCTACAATAGTGTTGGTGACTGTGGTCCCGATGTTGGCTCCCATTACAATGAAGATCGCCAGGTTTACAGGCAACACTGTAACAAATATATCAAGCTCTCGTGTGTTGGTCGGTAGCATTACTAGTGACAAACATTTTGACAAGCATATTCCTGATTAGTGGTAAGAAACTCCCAACAAAGAGTCCCGAAATTTACACGCTTAAAAGGAAAATCACAACACAAGTGTTGTTGCACGTTGGTGTACGCGTAACTTTGTCCTTATAGTGCGTGTCTCATTGTTTCTTGGGATTTTGTTTTTATTTTTTATTTTTTTTTTTTATTACTTGGCAGTCACTCTTTTGGTCTTGGTTTTGATGAGTACTACTTTGTTAATCCCTTCACTGCCAGTAGACGTACACTGTGTTCTTGAAGCCATTGTCAACTCAAGGTTACAAGATCCCCAACCGTCCAAGGAATATGGATACGAAGTGATTTCAGCAAGAGGTATAGATCCTCATGAGCCCCCGCAGTTGCGGGGGCTCATGAGAATCTATGCCTCTTGCAATTTTGCAGTGTTCAATTTTCTCCGCAGTCAAGCTGTTAGGGACCCCATCAGAATGTTTGCCACCAAAAGACCTACAGAAAACACAGTATATTTACTACGCTTGATCCATGTTGACTTTGCCCATGAAAACTAAATCTGCCAGTATATCCATTTTGAGAAAAGCGAGATTTTCACTGTTATACAACGAACATCTGGCTTTTCTATAATAAAAAAAAATGACATACTGGCTTTTGCCAGATCACGGCAGAAATGCTGCACTTCGCGTGGCTCATTATCAAGGGAGAAAACTGGTGTCATGGAACAATACTCTATATTACAGTGACTCATCTGACATGTTCTGGTTTTTTTTAGCAGATGACGAAAGGGAAATGGCTACTGCTGCTATATGTATATATGCAATTTGTCCGCAGGAAACATATACTACACTTTTTCTTCTTCTTTTTTACGGGCATGTTCTGATAGCTGTATCTAATGGGAAGAGTACGGAAGTGTTGACCATTATGACTGTTGGGGTGATGAGCAACAACATCCATGATATCCCAGGCCCTAGTTCAGAGATGAGTCGCGATCGTCTAGGTGTCTGGGTGTGCGATCCGTCCAGAAAAAGCTGAGGCCGCATGTACTCACGATCCGCGGACACCATGGAGACGACAATGGAGGTGGATGTGGAGGAGCTCTGTACCAGCACCGTGCTCAACACGCCCAGCATCAAGCCCGCTATCGGGTTGTTGAACAGACCCGTGTTGCTTAGCGCCTCGCCGGCAGCCTTACCTGGGGACAACAAGGTGTGCAGGTCTGTGAGTTGAAGGCTAACAGTCGTGTGTGCTAGTCTGTGATTTTGGACCCTAAGGTCCAAAATCACAAACCAGCTTACCATTTACCAGATAGATTCGGATAGATTCGGCATGAGATACGTTGTCAGCTTGAACAGTACAGACTTATATTACCTTAGTTCTGACTTGCCATCTTACCTATACATGCGGGATGGTTGACATCAACAGCTGACCTATGAAAATGTTAGATACAAAGCAGTGACATTGTATGCTTAAAACAATTTTTAAAATACACACCAAATTTCATATGCCCTCAAAATACTTCATTATTTTAATCTACTTATTTGGTTGCATAGATATCACTAGAATGATAAGTGCATGGTTTTAAAAATTGAACAGGAGTAAAAAGAAGAAATACTTTGGGAGAAAGTGTCACACACACACACACACACACACACACACACACACACACACACACACACACACACACACACACACATTCACTCACTCACTCATGATGCGGGCGCTCATGAGGTTCTTTGCATCTTGCTGGGCCTATTTATTATCATGTCCCTTTGATTGATGTGTTTATTCAGTGATGAATTTGTCCTGTTTCAAAGACATGTCTTCGTCCACTGGCAGTGAAGGGGTTTAGTATGGTAGTGAGAGACGATGGAATCATCGCGACAAAATGTTAGGCTCTTCACTGCCAAAATTACGTCTCTAAAGGCTGTTCTTAATTAAACGAACCTTAGTTCGCGAACTCTGACGATCTAGAGTTCACGATCTCGGGCGAACCAGGTTGGTTCTTAATTGGACGTTCTAAAGATACGGCGAACCTAGTTCGAAGTAGTTCACGAACCTCGGCAAACCATAGTTCGCTGTCGGAAAACGTTCGCTCGACATGTCGAGCGATCCAAGGCGAACCTGAACCTTTTCTCTGATTGGTCAAGACTTTTACCCTCTTCTGCGTTGGAGATAAGAAGATAGTCACCGATACAAACAACTATGTCGGACAGCGATATTTCACTCGTGCGAAAAACAAGACCTATTTTTATTGATTTGTGGGAGGCGCAACGCTGTTTGTGGGATCTCTACTGCAAGGAGTACAAAAACAAGAATCGTTCAAATCGCAAAGCAGCATAGCGGCAGCCATTTTGAACACCTTCGCAGACAGTAAGTACGCCGAATCAAGCACTTCAGTTAAGAAAGAGAACCATGGCAAACCTGTTTTGTCTAGGTTCATTCAAACTCAATTAAGAAACAAACCAAAAGATTGCCGATCTTCTCCGATCTAGGTTTGCCGATCAAGAGTTCGTCCAATTAAGAACAGCTCTAACACTATCACAGACGGATATTTTATATCTCAATCAGGTGAAAACTATGCGTACCTCCAAGCAGCCTGAAAGCGGAGCTGAGAATGTCGAGTGAACAGATAAACATGTAGAGCAGTCCCAGCAGCAACAGCAGGCGGGTAATGTACCACGTCACTCGCTTCACACGACCAGCCGTGTCCAGGTCTGCCATAGACAATATAAGCCATATTCTACGTCACGTGGTCAACATTATCCAACAATATAACGGCCAACGTATCACATCAGTTATAAAGTTTTGTATTAGCTGTGGTGATGACATCTGCTATCATTATTACAATTTAGCTTAAGGGTAGCTTGGCGC
>BTPG01000002.1:150669367-150711867 GCA_036245525.1 Semisulcospira habei
CACACACACACACACACACACACACACACACACACACACACACACACATTCACTCACTCACTCATGATGCGGGCGCTCATGAGGTTCTTTGCATCTTGCTGGGCCTATTTATTATCATGTCCCTTTGATTGATGTGTTTATTCAGTGATGAATTTGTCCTGTTTCAAAGACATGTCTTCGTCCACTGGCAGTGAAGGGGTTTAGTATGGTAGTGAGAGACGATGGAATCATCGCGACAAAATGTTAGGCTCTTCACTGCCAAAATTACGTCTCTAAAGGCTGTTCTTAATTAAACGAACCTTAGTTCGCGAACTCTGACGATCTAGAGTTCACGATCTCGGGCGAACCAGGTTGGTTCTTAATTGGACGTTCTAAAGATACGGCGAACCTAGTTCGAAGTAGTTCACGAACCTCGGCAAACCATAGTTCGCTGTCGGAAAACGTTCGCTCGACATGTCGAGCGATCCAAGGCGAACCTGAACCTTTTCTCTGATTGGTCAAGACTTTTACCCTCTTCTGCGTTGGAGATAAGAAGATAGTCACCGATACAAACAACTATGTCGGACAGCGATATTTCACTCGTGCGAAAAACAAGACCTATTTTTATTGATTTGTGGGAGGCGCAACGCTGTTTGTGGGATCTCTACTGCAAGGAGTACAAAAACAAGAATCGTTCAAATCGCGAAGCGGCATAGCGGCAGCCATTTTGAACACCTTCGCATACAGTAAGTACGCCGAATCAAGCACTTCAGTTAAGGTTGTAGGACACACCTGTTTCGCGCATCTTTTCTGCGCATTTAGATACCGCTATCTTGCGTCTGCCGTGACCTGAGACTAGAGGTCACCGAAAAAAACCGCCGTACGGCAAGTCGTATTGCAAACAAGCTCAATTTATCGATAATTGACAAAAGATATATACTGTCTGAAATAGGTGTGTACGCTGACTGTTTCTATGCGTAAAATGTTTTGTTTCCTCAGAAATAAGATACTTTTGCATAAGTTGCGACAAGTCATCGAGCGTAAGGCATAACCTGCGTAAGCGCCAAGCAACACGCAATTTCGGGAAACTGAAATTTAAAAAAAAAAAAGAACGGGTCAACCAAAGACGGGAAGCAGTCTACGTGGCAGCCAGGAAAACAACAAAATCTCTTCAGACACGAAAAGGTAAACTAAATTAGAAAAAAGGGTGGTGGTGTTTGCTAAGCGATTAGAACACGAGGTACTAGCAGAAGCAAACTGTCGTAATATAAGTGGCATATCTCACTGGTTCAGCGTCCAACCCTTTTATGCACCGCCGTGAGATATCACCTGCACGGCGTAAAACCCTCATAGCTAACTGTCCGTGTATGCATGGAAATTTAAGTCCCCACAGTACTAGTGCCGTCGTCACTGCCTACCTGCAATGAAGAAGACTACATTTTATTGTGGGTTGAGAAGGGGGGGGGGGGGGTGGGGGGGGGCATTCCGGCCATGTCAGTCACCACCTAGAAGTAGAACATTTCCATAATTTTCGGAGAGCCTTTACTAATAAGTGGAGGGTATGTAGTCGACATTGTAGTTATATTAAACCAGTGCCAGTGCTTATTATCTAGGAAAACGTACTGTGTGTAGAAAAAAGTCCTGCTAAGGGAGAATTTGGCATTATGAACCTCTAACTCAGTAACTGCTTCCAGTACTTAGTAACTTAATTTGCTCATCCATTCCCTTGCTGTCTTATAAAGGCTATATTACAGATTAGGATATATAAATTATAAGTCACCACTCTTGAACTATCATAGTCACATTTATGTCAAGCAGTGGGTGTATCAGGAGTAAAAGGGTTACCTAGTACTTTATAGGTATGTATGTATGTTAAATTAAACCTACGCTACTTTGACTGAAACCCTAATATTTGTTGACTACCATTTTGGATGACCTTGGAATGTGTGATATATGCTTATTTATTTTTTCATTGTATGATTGCGGTTTGTATCAAAGTTTTTGCAATTTCCCTATCAAATTTGGCACAAGGGTAGCTGATGATGAAATCTTCCTCATCCTATAGATACTAATTTGGTTGACTCCTTACACAGGTCAAGAGTCACAGAAGGTTGACAAACTTTAGAAAAATGCATAATTGTAATTTGTAGAGAAAATACAAATGTCACTAGTACAAAAGCAAGCCTTTATGTTGAGACTTGTGACACTTATGTCAGCTACCTCAGTTTTGAAAAGGTCACACAGTTTATACTTATAGCTATATGTGAATTAGTTATGCACATGAGGCGTACAGACTTTGCAATTCTTGTTTGTTCTTTGCGGTGTACACAGTTTGTTTATTTATTTTGAAAGTAATAATCTGCTCCTGCATTTAGTTCACACAAAGTGAAATTATCATGCTGCCGAACAACACAGTAATACTAATAATCGTGTATTTCATTTCAGGCCAATACTGCTGTTGACCTCTCACTGTGGAGTCTCAGTACTCTCACCCAGAGGACTTACTTGCAAACAAGCGCATAAGTATGACGCCTACACCAAGGCCACAGCTCAAGTGAAGTGAAGGAAGGCGACACGTATTCTCCTGGACTCAAGGTAGATCATACCGGTAGATCTGTGACTAGAATCAGGTGCAGAACAAAACACAACTATGGTGTGATTGTGAATGAACACATCATACTGTAATGCTTTCTGTCATTGGCTCATGTGTGCAGCAAGTGTGAGGCTATGTTCTGGGCCATTCGTCGTCCATGGTAAAAAGTAATGTTGGCATTTTCTTGGAGACTATTCAAACCACAGTCTTCAACGTGGCCCAAGGATACTTTGTGGCAAGACCTGTCTTAGCATACCAGTTTGAGTTAAGACCAAAGGTCATGAGAAATCAAGAAATAGGTAAAAAATAGCCATATTTTGACAATAGATATTTTTTCTCAAATATTATGCACAAGTACAAAAGCCAGCCCTTTTCTGATGCGTAGACTCATGGCACTTAAATTTCAGTCACCTTTTGGAAAGGTCACACAGTTCAGATTATGTAAATGATCAGTTTTAAATGCACATGAGCGATCCAGGCTTCACCATTGTTGTTTGTGGTGTTTACAGTTTATTTCACATGAGTTTGAAGGTAGTAATGTGTAAACTAAATGTAGGGGCATATTGGGCAGGGGTGGGGGGGGGGGAGCCCTGCCCTCCCGCCCTGGCCCCGAATTGTTTATAATGCTATAACAAAGTCCCTTTTTGGGGAGTTTGGAACCAACCCACCCTGAAATAAGATCAGACGTAAAATTGGCATGCTGCTAAACAACACGTTAATAAACATGTATTTCATTTCAGGTCAATGCTGCTGTTGTCGTCGCACTGCAGAGTCGCACCCAGAGGGTATACTTTCAAAACAAGCACAGAACACAGAAGTATGACGCCTACACCAAGAAGAGGCAGGAGCTAGTCAGGTCATGTTTGCTCAAAAGGAGAAGGTCACAGCTGAAAGCAGGCAATGCCAGTTCCAGTAGATCAACTATTCTCCTGGACTCGAGGTAAATCATACCGGTTGATTTGTGAATAGAATCAGGTTCATAACAAAACACAACTGGTGTGAATAAACACATCATACTGTAATGCTTTCTTTCATTTTGAAGATGGTGTAGTACAGTACCAGCATTCTCTACAACACCGAATGCTAAAATCACTTGCTGTCAACAAGTGGCACCATATTGCATTTGATTTGGAAACTAGAGGCTTGTGCAAGTCTGCAAATACTGTCATTTTCTTTAATAAGCACTTAGTGCACACAGAATGATAAGAAAACACTGAATACCAGCTTTTAATAATAAATAATAATAATACCGTTATCATATAGGCGCTTTTTCTCAATTTTGGGGAAATCGACTCAAAGCGCCGCGCCTGAAACCCAACACACACATTCACGAAACAGACACGGATTTACGCCATTTAAGACAAACACAGTACAAGACAGACAAAGGGCCAGTTCAGCTACTGAAGTTACTGAGATTTTTGATCGCTTGTATTTGAAATTTGTAAAGTGGCCTGAGACCGGTACCAAAGTGTGGGGGTGGTGGGGTGGGTTTTTGGTCCAGTGTGTACTGTTGCTAAACAGCAATATGTTAAACGTGTCCTGTATGAAACATTTTCTGCAAGTTACACTGTGATGCTGATTCTAGATATATTTATACACCCATTGTGGTCATTTAAAGCTCAGTTGTGTCTCATATGTGGCTCACGTGTGATAGCAAAACTAAGTGTTTGTAATGGGTCATCCGTCGACTGTCTGTTATCTGTGGGCAACTTTAACATTGGTATTTCCTCAGAGACTATTTAAGCCTCAGACGTCCAACTTGGCACCAGGGTACTTTGTGGTACAATCTTTCTAAACATACCAACTGCTGTGACCTTTCAAAGGTCAGGGTCACGGGGGGAGGGGGGGGGTCCAGAAAGGGGTAAAAAATGGTCAGATTTTGACACAAATTGTTTCTCCTCACGCAAGGTCACACAGGTTGGACGTATTATGTGGATTGGTCATACACGTAAACCATAAGGACATTCATTGTCTTTCTTGTTCTTGCTCTGAATACTGTCATAATTATTATGCATGTATGTACTTTGTAAAAATACTTGCAAACACATATATATGCACGCATAATGTGCATTTCAAAACTTTTTTTTTTGATTCTAAATTATCTTTTGCAGGTTGCAATAGCCACATTGAAGAAGAGTTCAGCGGGTATGTCTCTCCGGGATGGCCAACCGACAGGAAGGCAAAGGAAGTGAACTGATTGTCCTGTGGGCAAACGTCCTGTTATTTTGCTGTCCATCCACAATGCTGGCCACAATGCCAAGGTTTTGGACAGTCACATCCTTCGCAATGCAGCAAACGCCTTTGCCTTACTGCACTCTCCTGTCATGTCACGATTTGGAAACGCAGCTTAATTTGTATTAGTTTTTGATTATCCAGGGAAAAAACCCTTTACTGCCAATGTGTTCATTTTTCGAAGACATTTCAGCATATAAACAGGTCTTTTTTGTGACAAGTTCCGAAATACTGGCATACATCAGTCATTCAAAATATGTACTCCACAGCTGACTCTTATGGGTTAGGAAACAGTGGTACAGATAGATTTTTTTTGCAGCGTCGGTGTGAAACAAGGAGAAAACTTATCACTGCTCTGCTTTGCATGATTATATACATTCTGAAAATGGTCATTGGCCTCAGAGTATAACACCCATGGGTCCTTTCTGAAGAGGGGGTGTGCCAAAATATAGAAATGCAGCCGGGGGGGGGGGTGCGGGGGGAGGGGGGGTAGGTATGTAGTATATATATACATATGTCATTAAACCCTCTGCTCAAAATATACCAAATGTGGACTTGCTCAATGAAAATCGCAATACTTCTAAAGAGTGAGTTGACCATGTAGTTCTTGCATTGCCCTCCATCTGTCACAGCAGTTTTCATTGGTTGGGTGATAACTGATCATAGGCATATGATATGTACTGTACTTTGTTTGTTTGTTTTATTATTTTTTCTTCCTCTGTCAATCGTTGACTTTCAGCTGTGTAGCTTTACTTATCGTATCAGAATTGCTAATCACATGGTTCATTTCACACGTTTTCCAGACGTACTGTACATGACACATACCAGCAAACAGAATGACCTAACTATGATCTGTGTCCATACAAGTCATTTGTGCTGTCTAAGGAACATGTGTACATGTGTAGTTAATTTTTGAGCGCAATCATGTAAGTTCTTTTGTGATTTTTCTCATGCCCCCAGCAGGTCCAAAATTAAATAAACAAAGTAAAACTGAAGCCAACATTGTGCACAGTACCAGGTTGTGTGTGGTAGCTGCTGTGCAATCAGTTGTGACACGATAGCCTGCACCATGTTGAGTTTTTGAAGAGTATTGCTTATATTAATGGCCGGCATGGTGCAGACTGTAGTAGTGTGAGGACAAAATAGGCCGTGAGGCCTTTGCAAATGTCCTTTCTTTCTGAAGTTACTTTATGAGTCTGCTATTCATGAAATTTTCCTATAAATCATTCATCATATGAATAGAAAAACTCTTTAAATTTTGGTAATTCGTCCATCTGGTTTGTAAAGAATTTATGTTAGGTGCTTTTTTTAATGAAACTGGTAACTCATTCCAAACAATGGCAACTCTTTTAGAAAAACAAAACTTTCGCAGGTTAGTGTTGCAGTGCCTTACAAAGAATTTACCTTCAGCGTTTCGGGTTGTATTGCAGGCACTCTGCCAGCGTAGCACTGATGTATTTTGCAGTGTTGTGATATGGTCGACTGCACAGACTTTGTATCAAGAGCAGTAAAAGTATTGTTTGGTGTGCATGCCTATATTATGCAGACTAGATGACACAGTGCATTTTACCCTTGTTATGCAGTTGTTACGGTATTTTATGTTGACATCAGCATTGTGCAGTATATGTTATGGGGCGTGAGACTGCATTTCACTTAGTTGTGCTGCAATGGGACAGAGTGTGGTACTGGTAACAGTATTGTTTGATTTTGTGTTATGTGTGTAGTGTAGTGGTGGCTGGACACTGAATTTCACTGTTATAACGTAGTGGGATGTGCAATGTTGAGTTATATCAGGACTTCAGTGATGCTCTCTCTCTCTCTCTGTATGTATGTATGTATGTATGTATGTATGTATGTATCTATGTATGTATGTATGTAATGTATGTATGTATGTGTATATATATATATATATATATATATATATATATATATATATATATATATATATATATATATATATATTATATATATATATATTATATATATATATATATATATATATTGTGTTAAGCATTCCGTGTCATCAGTGAAATTTTAATACAGAATAAGATGGCCGTCAGCCGGGAACGCAAAAACTCTTCGTGTTATATATATATGAGGGAAATAATATATGTAGTGGAAGGCTCTAAATGATAAGTCTGTCATTCCTTCTCTCCTATCCCCCTTCTTTCATATACTGTGTAGTTGGCTCCCAAATAAATACCTCATGAGCAAGTGGTTGCCGGTGTCAGTCTCGGTTGGCATGCACACAACTGAAAATGACTTCAGCTCCACTGTTCTCCACCCACTAGCTTGTATAAAGTCAGCACTTTGTCAATGTAAATGTGAATAATGTAGTGGAAATATGTTGTTCCACAGTAAAGCTGTATTTTGTGGAGGAGCTGGGTGGCTCGGTGGTAGTGTGTTTGACTCTCATCCCAAAGGTCCTGGCTTCGAATACAGCTTGGGTCAAAATTTGTTCAGACCCTATTTCTGTGACCCATCTTTGAAATCACCTTATGGACAAAAGATGTTAAGCCCTAAACATTTAACATTTTGTATTTGAGGTAGTTACTTTTGTATGGGTGCCTATGTGCATTGTAGCCTAATATGCTTTCAACATACTTGACTGTACATGTATACTTTAAATGAATGTCTGCAAATACAGCGTTTCTTTTGAAAATAAACAAAGATATTATTCTTTACTCACAATGATCATGTGCAAACATAACGGGGCATATTGAAACATGTGACATTTGTTTTGTTTCCTTATAATTTGTAACCAAAAACTGCTGGGAAACTGAGATTCAGCTGGAGACACAGGTACATCCACTACCAATCTGTTCACAAACATCTTTCAACCAGAGATGTTCACCGACCTGCTTTCACGGATACACCAAAGGAGCATGTAGCATTGCTTGCAGCAGGTATATTAAAACAAATTCACATTATTCATTAATTAATGTTTGTAGATGATGCCAGAAAAATAAAAATACTCTGTGACAACACTCTTTGGTGTGCTTTTTCATCAGTGAATCTGTGAATGATTGAATGAATGTAAACATGCTCACAATGCCTGGCTGAAAAAAATTAAATGAACAAATGTACCGAGGTAACCAGTATGCATTTTTATCCAAGACTGAAAGTGGTTTGTTGGTTGGTTCATGGTTTAACATCCACATTACAACGGTGATGATAATGGCATATTTTACATTAAAAAAAAAGAACATATATATATATATATATATATATATATATATATATATATATATATATATATATATATATATATATATATATATATATATATATATATATATATATATATATATATATTGTGTGAGTGCGTTTGTTTCATTTAGCGAAGTAGCAACTGTATTGGTTTCAAATTTTTGAGCAGGGAAAAAATATCCATCTACGGGGATTGAACCCTGGTTACCTTGCGTGGCAAAATGAGTATTTTTACCACTGCACTAACTCAACTACTAAGTGATAAATGGTGCATTTAATTACTTATAGATAAACCTTCTCATCCCGTATCTCCCGTTGTTGTTTGTTCCAGTTTACTTTCTCAATGTCACTAATAGTGATCGAAGACTAGTAGTTTGCAACAGTTTGGGCGTAGGTTATACTTGTTGGTTTGGTAGTTGATTTCCTCCTTTCTCATGCGGGCTTGGGACGGCTACGGCGGAGATATGATCTGCCGGAAGTCAGACATCGCTTGTATCCCTTTTTGAAAACGCACTCGCAAACGACCCAAAGTGCCAATTTTTGCGCGGGACCCCCCCCCATTTTTTCATAAATAATGTGTGTGATATGATCTAAAGTACGATTTTATCGAATAAAAAGGGCCTGCGCAATTGCCCAACATTGCAAACACTTGAAATGTTATTGATAACATCCGGGCAATCTGCGAATTTACAACATAAACTTTTCTCGATTACAGTTAGAATTCCAATTATCAGAACACACCTTTTTTACGAGAAAATACTAACATACTTTATGAAGTGACCAAAATGTTTCTTTATCATTTTAACACACTATTCGATAAATTTTTATTGTGTTCTGAAATCAGCTATTTTGCGTGATTTTGCTGATGGGGTAGGTCACGCAAAAGGCTCAAACTTACAAATATGCCCGGGACCATGGGTCTTTCAGGGTGGCAATAGTCTCCAGACTCAATAAGGCTCTCAAAAAACCCTATAAGCGGCAGTTTTCAATTAAAAAATGTAGGTATAGTATACAACCTTAAGAAAGAGAACCATGGAAAACCTGTTTTGCCTAGGCTCATTCAAACTCAATTAAGAAAAAACCAAAAGATTGCCGATCTTCTCCGATCTAGGTTTGTCGATCAAGAGTTCGTCCAATTAAGAACAGCTCTAAAACTATCACAGACGGATATTTTATATCTCAATCAGGTGAAAACTATGCGTACCTCCAAGCAGCCTGAAAGCGGAGCTGAGAATGTCGAGTGAACAGATAAACATGTAGAGCAGTCCCAGCAGCAACAGCAGGCGGGTACAATGTACCACGACACTCGCTTCACACGACCAGCCGTATCTAGCTCTGCCATAGATAATATAAGCCATATTCTACGTCACGTGGTCAACATTATCCAACAATATAACGGCCAACGTATCACATCAGTTATAAAGTTTTGTATTAGCTGTGGTGATGACATCTGCTATCATTATTACAATTTAGCTTAAGGGTAGCTTGGCGCCTTTCCAGGCGTCAGGCTAATCTGGTACAACCCTTGAACTCTCATGCTATCTCCATCTCCCCGCCACTGTACGTACGTTTTTGTTTCTGACATTGTTTTCATTCAATGACCAAAATTCAAAGCCGTCCAAGAAACACGGCCTTATACGAATTGGTCTCAGCAAGAGACATAGATCCTCATGAGCCTCCGCAGTAGCGGGGCTCGTGCGGAAGTATACCTCCTGCAGTTGGATTGTGTTCACTTTTTTCGGCAGTCAAGGGATTAGGATGGGTGGATTTACTTAGAGACTTAGAGTAGGCTTAAACTCGGTGCTCTAGGTGAATGTGTTAACACAGCCAGGTGTGCTTAGTCCCACAATGATGAAAATGTACTAAACAGAACAAATAATGGAATCAGCAACACATTTTAAGAAATAACTTAAAACACAGTCATATGACAGACACGCAGATTGATGGACGAACGGAAGAGCAAATTACCTGACCAAGGCGTCGATGTGTCTTTAAGTTCCGGAAGTGCCCATTGATCCTCATCCCCCATCCTCCCGTCAACCCCTCTCTCCACATCATGTCTCTGTTCACCACTGCTTCGTGATGCCATCTCCAGTATCACGCCCTTAGATCACTTGCCAGGAACTAAAAGTTTTGTCTCGTAAACCTTTGCAGACTGATGGCTAGATACCTAATCCGTGTGAGCAACTTGGGTTTCAATGAGGCCACGTGGACTGGTTCAGTCGCGTTACCGATAACTCACGAGTTTTATTTTAGAGGTACTTTAGCGCAGAGCTGAACGACCGGCTATCAAACATGCGCTTTGGCTGAGGCGACCTGCTTGCAAGCAGAAGGAAAATTAACCCCTTACAAATTTTGCGTCTAGAACCAATTTTCCGCTGACATTCGCATGGAAAACTGAACAGACGTAAAAAAATGATAAGAACAAAATTAGCCATGAAAATCGTAGGACTAGCAAGAGACAAAAATCCCCATGAGCCCCCCGCAACTGCGGGCGGCTCATGAGGAGTTATGTCTCTTACGGCTGGGAAGCGTTCGTCTTGACCCGGCAGTTAAGGGGTTAAACCTCCGCATGACTCACACAGGGGATAATTATCACTTGACAGCGTATTCGGCTTGGATACCACACCAAAGTAGACGTAAAGCAGAGGAAATATTGTATGGATTTTTGGCATTGGCTTAGTGTTGTACACACCGCTGAAATTCACGGAGTGCCGTGGGAAAAGGCAATGAGTATCATCAAATCGCATTATATATTATATCACTGAGCTTCTGCCTCTCCCATTTTTGACGCGTTCCAAATACATGTGTGCTGGTCTGTGATTTTGAACCTTACGGCTTTCAGCCGTAAAGTCCAAAATCACAGAGCAGCACACATAGGAAGGCAATATTGCCCGATTCCTTCACTGATGTCTCGTCGCTGTTATTATGAATCCATCGTACCTTGTCACACGGAAATAAATGGCGGTTTCTCCCTTCACAATGCGCTGGGCTGTAATTTTGAACCTTACGGCACGAAACCGTGATGTACAAAATCACGGACAGACCAGTACACATTATCTGCACAGGCCACATATCCGACAACACCCATTTTCTTACACCACGCAACAAAACAACTGTCGTCTGCTTACAACATATACATACTGACCTACTTTTAAGGTCAAGGTGTTATTTTAATCGACATCGGACTGAAATAGCCACTTACGTAAGAGCCCGCACGCGGAATGGCCCACCCGTACAGTTAGACATGTCCAGAGGTAATCATCACCCCCAAGGTACTAATCCGAGCAGTTATTTGTCTCCGAGCCTACAGGTAACTCGTGTAGGTTTCTACTTTCTCTGCCTGCGGGTGCCGGCTGAATAGCTGAGTCGAGTTGCACGTATGTGTCAATAGCCAGTACCTGCATGACATAGTTCCAACGGCGTTGTTTAACTCATTCGAGACGAGCCTCCTCCGGATACGCGGTATAAGTCGCGTATCCGGAGGCGGCACGTCTCAAATGAGTTAAACTGTTTTTTAGGCCCACGTAAAAATATTGCTGCAGTGCAGAGGGACGGTTGGTTGGCAATTACTGGCCTGGAAAAGTGTCCAGCAACTGTGGGTTGAAATCTTTATCAGATGTGCATCTAGTGTCTATACTGGTTAGTTAGTTCTATTTACACTGGGGTATGGGTAAGCATGACCAGTGCACAAATGTTCGACGTTGAAATATTTGTTAGTGCATGGTCATACCTCTCCTTCAAACCGTCAGTTCCTCCAGCGAAAAGACCTCGCGACCTGAACACCACTGCAATGTTTTTGTGTAACAGAGACTACTGTTTTGTGTCATTGGGGATTCCCTCTAGAATAACTGAAAATTCTTCTTGCAGACAATAAATGGCTGGCCAGATGACTGCACTGAGTCATCTGGCCAGCCCCTTTTTGTCTGCGAGAAGTATTTTTTTCACGAGATTCTGACTTAACACTCCCTATCAGTCCGTCTACACATGACACCTTACTTCACATACACCAAACATTTTTAAGAACGTAAGTTGAGACCCCTTAAAACAATTCACCTTTGAAACCCTTAAGATCTGACTGAGACTACGCTGTCAGCAGTAATGGTGAACTTCACCGAAAAAAAAAGTTTGAATTTATACGGTATGTTACGGCGTTGTTTCCGGTACGGGTAAAGATCACATGATTGTTGCACAGGCCATAAACCGATAGCAATACTCCTGTAGAGAGGATCGTAAAACGGTGAATCAATACCCGCGCCAGTCTAAGGGTAAGGTTCACAGGTCATCTGGCATGAACAGGAAACCAATTGTTACGTTTGTGGTTGTGTTATTCTTTTGAGAGCATGTGTGTGTTGATCATAGGAAAGATCCGATAATCATTTGAGTTATTTTGGATAAGAATTAAGTACCATTTTAGTAGAATGTATTTTCTTATGCTTGGAGAATTGCGATCGATTTCTGTTGTGTAGCTAAAATGACGCTTATTTTCGTAATATTGTTGCTGTAGTCCGAACTGTTTAACCTAGAACGTTCTGGAAAAGGCGCGATTATTCTAGTGGCCTCAGATATGACGTCACAGTGTTTGGCTACATTTCGTAACTTTGTATCGAAAGCGCCTAGATGTTAGTCGAAAGCTGTAGTTCATTTTAGGATGCTATTTTTTTAATGAATATTACTGAGTTTTGGTTACGTTTTCTTTTCTGACTGGCTGAGTTGTGTGAATTTGCTGGATTGTTCTGGAAATCTGTAATTGTATAAAAGACGGTGTTAGGAAATATCTGTGTTTATTGTCTGAGAGACGCAGTGTGCCAAAAGTGTTGATGCATTGTAGAGGAGACAGTGTATCAGTGTTAGTGCATTTGTGGGTGTTTTGTGCGGAAATTGCATCGCTGCAATAAAATATTGTTAGAACTGTTACTCCAGTGTGGACTACAACCTTGTGCCACGTGTGTCGAGTTGCAGCTGAGTGAAGTTTCTTTACAAGAATCCTACGTGCGTGCGTTTGGTGTGATTGCATCATACTACGACTACCGTTCGGCATCCTGTCTCGGAAGACAATGGAGTATGCGCTTGCTGGGTCAGTCACTGGAGTGACCTCTCCAGTGCGCAAGCCTGGGCGAAGTGTTTGGAGATCCTGGGATGCCCAGTCGTCAAGATCCCCCTCTCGGCCTCGCTGATGTATCCAAAGGAATGCAAAGCAGTACGTTTGGCATCAGTTTGGCTGCAGGAGCTGCCAGAACAGTGCGTGAATACAGGCAGCTGTCTGCCTTCGGGGCTCCACTCCTGATTTGAAGGGTTTACTCCCCCACATTTGGCCGTTGGATCCAACCTGATCTCCTCCGTGCTCTAGCCGTTGGCTGTCAGAAACAGCTCCACCGCCTCGGGGTGCAATGTGAACACCACCCCCTCACGTGGTTTAGCCCACCGGCTGAGGTGGTTTGCCAGGGTGTGGCGCTTGGAGCCAGCACGTGAGAGATTAAGGAGATGGATGAGGACCAGTGATGCCCGTCCGTCCTATGTAGGACGCAGCTGCCGAACAGCAAAGGTACTACCTCTATCCAGAGTCCCTACACCCCACTACGACTACCACGTAACACCAATACGGTACCGTAGCTCCAGAATTACATCAGATATGCACTGAGCAGTGTTTCAGACATAAGAGTCTCAAGGGCACTACCTAACTCGTATAGGTTTCCTGTTCCTATGCTCCTCCTAGATTTAATTAGTCAAACTATTATACAGTCTGTGAGTGCAATAAATTTCGCTACAGGCCTGTCAATAGTACATACTGAATGAAATACATGCAATAATAGACATTTGATATGATTGTGCCAATGTGTGAAGCCAACAATCAAGAAATATGTATCCAACAAAATCAGGCCGTCTGACACCAACAGACATTTGTAATACAAAATCGGATAGTCTGAATATGTCGAATACAGAGTTAATCCTTTCAGTGCCGAGAAAATCTCACCTAAGCCTAAAAACAAGAGGATAAATCTTCATGAGCCCCCGCACTTGTTATGAGGATCTATGCCTCTTGCTGACACTGCTTTGAATCCATTTTCTTGGGACAGCTAGGGTTTGTTGGTGTTGAATTAACGAAGAGTGCAGAAACACAATCTGCGTCAACTGAACGGGTTAAAATAAAATGCAGATGGGATAGAAATTTTATTTGTAATTGTGGATAAAAGAGCTTAAAACTCAGACAAATAGCTAAACTATTCGACAATCGATTTATTTTCATAAAATTTCCAAATATTACGCATCATATGTTAAATCAAATATAATCGGGGACTTCTTTTGTGATCTGTTACTACGTGTCAGTTGTTAGTGGGTCTATAAATTCCATTGCATTTTTTTTAAAAACTAATTTGACAAACTGATGGCAAAGTCTTTCTGACCCGCATGTAGTCTTACCTTCATTGCGTGACAAGACGACGGGAATAATATTGGATCTGGTACCGACTGACCTTTTCGACATTTCCATTTAACTCAAGTCAAGGCTCTAGGCATCAAAAGCTGCGGAAGTGTCAAAAAGCGTTGACGCCGGCAACGCTAAACTACACTTTCGCAGCTATTGACGCGGGTCGCCTTTTCAGACTCGCGACAGACCGTTTTTAATTCATGCTTGGTGTCACCTATCGATGGTAGAGGATTTGTTACTACTACTACTACTAATAATAATAACAATAATAATAATAATAATAATAATAATAATAATAATAATAATAATAATAATAATAATAATGCTATTTCCACCTCCGTCGCATCAGTCAGATCAGAAAATACCTCACCACCGAAGCTGCCACCAAACTTGCTGTCTCTCTCATCTTATCTCGCATCGACTATTGCAACTCTCTCCTTTCCGGCCTCCCTCACTCCACCACTTTCACTCTCCAGCGCGTCCAAAACAATGCTGCCCGCCTCGTCCTCAGAAAGAAAAAAATCCGACCACATCACTCCCATGTTCAAACTCCTTCACTGGCTCCCCATCCCCCAACGTATCCAATACAATATTCTGTCCCTCTGCTACAAATCCCTGAACAACCAATCCCCACCCGGGTCTGCCCTGGGGGACTTGGGTGGGGTTAACTACTTTTTAGTTCCCGGGGTCACCCTGTCCAGCCCCACAGGGTGAGTTTTCCCTCTATTCTGGGGCATGTGTTTCTGTCTACCCTAGGTCCATTCACCTGTCTTTTTTCTTTTTAAAACTCTCCCTACTGTCTGCCCTGCCTGTAGCTCTTGATATTGGATGTGTGTTGCTAAATGGTCTTATGTTTATTTAGCGTATTAGACCGGCTGGTGACATACATTCAATATTCTGTTTCGGTTTTTTTCACAAGCAGTGCAGGCACGTCCTGAGAAAGTCTTGTTGCTGTCGGGACGTTAAGCAATGTCCAACCAACGAACTTGAACAACCACGCTCCTGCCTATCTCTCCAACTTACTTCACCCCTACACTCCTTCCCGCTCCCTCCGCTCCGCCTCCGACCCTCTCCGCCTCCACAACCCCTGCACCAAACTCAGCACTTTCGGCCCCCATTCCTTCTCCGTCTACGGTCCATCCACCTGGAACACCCTCCCACTCTCTCTCCGTCAGAAACACTCTCTCTCTCCTTCCAGTCCGCCCTCAAAACTCACCTCTTTCAACAGTTCTAGCACTATAACATCACCACACTCCCCACCCCAAGCTGACTGTCGTAATGTATTTGTGTTACGTGAGTCATTGCCTAAAGCGTGCGCATGCGTGCGCGAGTTGTGAGTGCGCGCTTAGAGTTATAACTATTATAAGATAAGCGCATTATAAATACCGTGATTAATATAATAATAATAATAATAATAATAATAATAATAATAATAATAATAATAATAATAATAATAATAATAATGTGTATTCATATAGCGCCTAACTTCCTGACGGAGCTCTAGGCGCTTTACAACGGACACACAGCATGCAAACATAAATATCCAAATACGTATTAATACGTGTTAATTAACAAAATAGAAGAACAAAACTAACCAGCCACAAAAACATGATCACGAAAACTGAAACGCCCACATAAATTTCCCCCGACTGTAATCTGAACTATAAAATGACGCACGCCCGGATTCAGCGAACGTGACTCATCTGCAAGAACTGTAGACCCTCATGAACGCGATTTCACAGAGTGGGTTTATCCCTGGATAACCACCTCAAAATAAACAACGGCCGGAGCCGATCTTGGTAAGCTTGAGAAGTAGATTCTCATAATAAACTTCTTCATAGCAGTGAAACTGAAACAACGCATAACTACAAGAGAAATAGATCCTCATGAGCCCCCGCAGTCGCGAGGATCTATGCCTCTTGTTGCCCCCACTTTGTATCCATGGTCGTTAGACGGTTGGGGTCTTTGACGTCGATATTCTAATGATCTTAAAGAGGTCTCAGTCGTGATATTCTGCGTCTATCCTGTATGGTCTGGCTGCATATGACTGGCCCAATTTACATGAGTGCGCACACCTTTGGAGGAGGTCAGTGGTAGTGCCGCACGCAATGACTAGTGATAGTGCGCTACAGACATGCTGGCCTTGCTCATGTGGTTAATGGTTTTACAACGATTCGTGAACGATTTTTATATATGCTGCAAATGGTTTTACACACGCGATAAAACACAAAACGCAAGGGCTCCGTCAGAGGACTTTAGTTTGCCACTGCCATCATGGACTCATCATAAGTAAAGTCAGTTGTTGTTTTTTTACTTTGTCACAACGAGACGTTTTATCGTTTAGTGAATGATCGTGACTAATCATTATGAACTAAAGAGGACTTGTTTTAGATTCGATAAAGGAAATGTTTACTTATATTTGCAAACCGTTCTGCAGCACGTACAACGTTGAAGCGATCTGCTCCACGGCAGGCTTTGGTTGCTAAAATTGGGCGATTCGACGGGTTATCAATTCATTGTGGTCTAGCCTGAATTAAGTCTTTTCTATCCTTTTTTTTTTTTAAATCCATGTGAGTAGGCACACGTACCAGAGGTTTTCCTCTGCCTTAACTCATTCGAGACGTGCCGACTCCGGATACGCGGCTTAAAGCCGCGTATCCGGAGGCGGCACGTCTCGAATGGGTTAAGAGAGTAAGGGAAGGAACTCTCCTGCGTAGGCTAACAAGGGAGAAGAAGAGCAGACAAGTCGTTCATTTTACGACAGTCAGGCTTCATAGATTAACTCATTCAGCCCGGCGCACGTATTTCCCAACTTTTGGAGGCGTCCTCTAACGACTATGCACCTGTTGCAGGAGATGGGTCGACCATGATAATTCAAGGGCAGTGCCAGATTAGCTTGGCGCCGACAGGCGCCAAGCTAATCTGGCACTACCCTTGAATTATCATGGTCGACCCATCTCCTGCTGTAATGCGTCAGGGCTGAGTGGGTTTAAGTTCAATTTAAGCACTTTTGTTCAGAGTTATTGTGAGACATACCAAGAGCATTCGTAACGAGATGTTGCAAACTGTTGACCCCCAAACCCCTTCACTGCCGTGGAAATGTGAACACGATCCAACTGCAAGAGACATAGATTCTCATGAGCCCCCGCGACTGCGGGGGCTCATGAGGATCTATGCCTCTTGCTGAGATCTATTATGGTTCTCGGACTGTTTTGGCTTTCGGTCGTTGCCTCTTGCCGCAGACCACTTGGTATCCAAGTTTTTCTGGGACAGTTGTGGCTTTTGGTTGTTCAGTGAACACAGATCAGTTTTAGAAACACAGAACACAAACAAAATGTGCGTCCGTTGGCAGGGAAGAGGTTAAGCAGCTATTTCTCACAGTTAAAGCCGGACGCGGATAGTGATTTGGAAATCATCGTATTTCAACGTCAAAGATCCCAATCCGTTACAGAAGAGATGGATTCGAAGTGGTTTCATCAAGGGGCATAATTATATCCTCGTGAGCACCAGCAACTGCGGGTGTTCATGAAGACCTATGCCTCTTGCATGTGGGTATTGCTTGTGTTCCCACAGCGAAAAGGTTCCGCGTCAGTTCTTCCCGTTTACCCACTCACCCATGAATTTCTCTGTCATACTATCCGTTCGCTCTGCCGTCCGTTCATCCACCCATTCCCCCAGCAGCAATATGTCTTTGGGCCCATGACAGCCGCAGTGGGCCCGCGCACAGCCGTGCGCGGGTCCACTGTGGCCGTCGTGGACCAGCCGAGGACCTTTGCTTACTGGGTCCCGGCCCCTACCCTCATCGAGTTGTACATCTGTTAATCCATCCAGAAATCCATCCATTCTTGAATCCATCCAATCATAACCCATCACCCGATCAATTTCGTTTATCGCCGGATTCATATCAGCAGCAATCACACTATCGCATGATTTGTTTTTTAAATTAAAATTTCACACATTTTATATTTAAATTTTCTTGTGTATAAAAGGTATTTTGTTTTGATTCACGAAAATGTAAATGCATTGTAGAAAAATCTTTGCAGGTACAATGTACAACGTTTTATTCTGACCTATCCGGATCACCATCTTGTTTAACAAGGGCGACAACTCCTGCGTCATGCGTCCACACTTGTTACCTCCCTGGATCCGCTATGCATGTGTTGGATCAAGGGAGGTAACCGCTGTGTCGGTTCGCATGAGTGGTTGCCCTGGATTTTTTTTACTGAACAGGATTCTTGTTCTCTCGCATGCATGCTTTACACAATTATGCTACTGTGTGATCTTACGCACGCGGACTTAAGTTTGACATCGGAGCGCACAACGTTTTTCGCAGATATCTTTGCAAATAATCACTTCTCTATCGCAGTCTTAGAACAAAATCATACAGTGCTACTGAGTTGACCTAATACGATTTACTCTAAACTGAATCTGGAACAATGTGTCAGTTTTGTTGTACAGTCGAAAAAAATCGGATTTTTTTTCACGAAATTATTGATTTTACATACCTAAATGTGCCACAGATATAGTCAGCGCAGCATAGGAAAGATCCATTTTCACGTGAATGTGTAAGCTGACCAAGTTTTCAAACCAGGCTGAAAAGCGCAGGCATACATGAAGTCTGTAAGTGCTTGACTTCGATATTGAAATCTGGCCGTTTCCCGCCGGAGCCCTATTAGGGTATTGAAACTGGCTCGTTGTTGTCTTTCGCCAATTTTTTACGACTGTACAGCAAAATCAACAAATCATAGGAGTTAAGTACAACTAGCTCATATTAGGTCCATTGGCACTAAATGATGTTTGTTCTTAAAGTGTTATAGAAAAGAGTTCCTTTGCGGAGATATCTGGAATAAATGTCGTGTGCTCCGGTTGTAAAACAATAGAGGTGGATGTCTTAAATTGATACATGTCATTAACTCATTCAACTCCGACACGTCACGGCAAAACATGGATAGAGCGTGATAGTTCAAGGGTTGTGCCAGAATAGCTTGGCGCCCTTAGGCGCCAAGCTATTCTGGCACAACCCTTGAACTATCACGCTCGATCTGCTTCCAGAAGTGTAATACAGTCTTCAGGGGGCAACTTCAAAATTTGCGGATTTCGGTCCTGGAGCAGAATGGTTTGACCCATTAACTGCCAGGGCAAGGCGAACGCTACCCAGCTGCAAGATACATAAACCCTCATGAGCCCCCGCAGTCGCGTTCGATGGGGGCTCAAGGGGATTTATGTCTCTTGTTAGTCCTGTGTTCATTATATCTGTCTGAGTCCCATTTATGTCTTTCCTCTTCACGCAAATGTCGGTCAACGTGCTGTAATTTCAGACGCGAAATTCGTGATCACTGGCAGCGAAGGAGTTAAATTCGACCGCAGCGTGTATTATTACAAAAGAAAATGGATAAAAAGCTGCAATGATATTCGATATGCTTGCATGCCATGTTCCTCATCATTTCATACTCAGTTTCGTGCAAACAACTGTGAAACAAGAGAATCCGAAATAGCTCAGGCGGTTAAGGGTCGAAGCAGGAGAGCGAAGGGAATCGCCGGGTCGTGGGTTCGAATCACCGTCCCGGCCCCGGTAGCTGGACTCGCAATCCAGGGGGGAAAGACGGGCTTGTTCAATAGCGTGTCCGTTGAAAGGTCCTGGTAAGTCAAAGTGGCACAGTTGGAGTGCGCCTGAGTTGATCAGTGTTCAGGTCATACTCCATAGGTAATAGATTTCCCTGTCCCCCATGACCCGCCCGTCAGGGCCGTCCATTATCACTTTGGTGCCGAACTAACCAACCAACTGTGAAACACAAACACAAGGTTGGAACAATTGTGTTAGAAATAAAAATTATCAGTATGGAACGTACACACTGCATACACAATATTCGGCCCAAAAAACAACAACACCAACTACATCCCGAATTTCGTGTGTTTCTTCTTTAGGTTTTATGAGCATTTTGTACAAATACACAATATGTACAGTAGACGTATGCATGCACTGGTCGTCTATGTACAGTTACCGGTTACCGGTATACGCTTATTTACAAACAAACAACACTTGCAGTCTTTTAAACAAAATAAAATCACAGATACTGATATAATTCGGCAAAACAATTTTGTTTAAATGCAAAACACACACGCTCAGCACTCACGCTCGCACACACGAATGCTCGGCACGCACGCAAGAAAGTAGGCACGTACACACAAACACAAACGCACGCACGCACACATACACACGCTCGCACGCACGCAAGCACACACACATGCACACACACACACACACACACACACACACACACACACATGCACACACTCACAAACACACAAACACATACAAACACACACACACACAAACACACATACACACACGCACGCACGCAAAGCACGCCAAAACACACACACACACACACACACACACACACACACACACACACTTATTTCCAGTGAGTATACAACGACAAACAACCGATGCAGTAATTAGCACCAAAACCCTGGACCAAAACCGGCACCACCCTTGACCTACCATGCTCGATCTGTCAGTCTCCTGAACTCGCTCTTAGTCTTAGAGGAAAACTCCAAATATTTAGGAATTCGACCTCGGGACTTGATAAATCATCGCGACAGAAACCGACTCTGCCGAGAAAATGTAAACACGACTGATCCAACTTCAAGAGACATAAATCCTCATGAGCTCCCCCGACTGCGCGGGCTCATGAGAATCTATGCCTCTTGCTGAGACCAATATGTATTCCATGTTTCTGGGGCGGTTTTGGCTAATGTTCGTTGAATGCCCAACGTTTTCAGAACAAAAATCATACATACAGCGGCAGGGAAGGGTTTAATCCCACTAATGGCTATGGACGAGACAACTCGGCGGAAAAGACGCGTAAAACTGATACTAAGCGTCTTTTTCCCGGAACGGCATCGTCAGTGGAGTAAAAGGGTTAAAATGTGCGCCATACGGCTCTTGAACTAATTAGTTCTATACTTTGGCGTCATCAGAAGTAATGTCAACTTTGCCCTTCTTGCAGCACGAACAACATTGACGCATGCGCACAATGAGGCGGTCGTAGGGTGCGAGGCTGCGGAGGGGTTCGGGCAGGAAGTCCCAGGAGCGGAGTTTTGCAGGCAGAGCGCCAGGTTTCTTCCCTTGCAGGATTTTGACGACGACGATAAAGATAATGAGGAGGAGGATGGGTACTGCTACTCCCAGCAGCACCTGAGGAAGATCAGTCAGGAGATAATAATAACAATAATAATAATAATAATAATAATAATAACATTAATAATAATAATAATGAGAACAAATTTCATATATAATTATTTTCGCTTGTGGTACATTTGCGTTTGAGAAATAAACAAAAATAATACATTTTTTAAATAATAATAGTAATAATTATTATTATTATTATTATTATTATTTATTTATTTACGGTTGTGATACATTAGCTTCTGAACTTCTGTTTCCCCTTTTTTTTTTTTTTTTTTTTTTGGGGGGGGGGGGGCTGACTTACTTTGAGGTGTAATTACTGAAGAGATGTGGTCTTAACCCATTAAATCACTAGGCGTATTTTTTCAGATTTGCGTATTGTCCTATAAGGGCTACACTAATGATCATGAGATAGATTAGCTATTAAAGTTCAAAGGTGGTGTCAGAATAGCTTGGCGCCTAGAGGCGCCAAGCTATTCTGGCACTACCCTTGAACTTTCATCATAATCAAGTTTGTTTACTGAAATAGATTTTCAGGACGGAAAGGGTCAAACATACAGCTATAAGTTCCGTATTTCAATAAATATTTGTTTTGAGGTTGTTGCTTTTGATTGGCCTCCGTATGTGTGTGCCGCCGTGAGATAGCCTTAGTTGCCTGCTAGACGTTAAACCCTAAACTAAACTGACTAACCAGATAACTAACTATTTTTATGAGTGCGCTGATCTGCGATTTTTGACGTCATGGCGCACAACCGTTATGCTCAAGATCACATACCACACACATTTATAGCATCTCCCTACCTGCCACCCGGCCAGCGACAGCCCGAAGATTGCCAGAGGAAACAAGAAGTACATGGCTATGAGGTAGATGAGCGCGAACCAGCGGTAATGGTACACCGTGTTGCCCAGGTACTTGGCCAGGTCGATAGGTACACGGCGCATGCCCGGCACAGGGTACCACACTAGGATGCCGGAGATGTTGAAGAACAGGTGACACAGAGCAACCTGTAGACAGATTATTGTCGGTGAAGCGTTGCGCGCTGGGTGAAATACTGCCTTAACCCATTCAGCCCTGACGCACTACAGCAGGAGATGGGTCGACCATGATCAATCCATCTCCTGCAACAGGTGCATAGTCGTAAGATGACGCCTCCAAAATTCGGGAAATACGTTCGCCGGGCTGAATGAGTCAACCCTTTCCCTGCCACTGTACCGTACATATACTGCGCGCACATTTTTGTTTCTGAAATCTTGGTTCAGTTCAACGACCGAAAGCCAACACCGTCCGAGAAACGTGAATACATTTTGGTCTCAGCACGAGGCATAGATCCTCATGAGCCCCCGAGGGTCTATGACGAAAACGTAACCCACGCATTTGAAAGGACTTGCCAACCTGTCGCTCTGAAAAGACACTGGCTACTTGCTTCCAGTTACAAGAGACATCGATCCTCATGAGCCCCCGCAATTGCGGGGGCTCATGAGGATCTATGCCTCTTGTTTACATCACTTTGTATTCATATTCTTTGGACTGCTGGGGTTCTTCGGCGTTGAACAGACAAAGACTCCAGACAATCTGCGAACACTGGCACTGAAGGGCTTACACTGTCTCATGCCAATGGATTGATAAATTTTACCAACCTGAAAGGAGTTTTTAAAGCCAACTGGGTCCGAAGCCAGGGCGGCCAGTATGCCGGTAACGGTGGTGCCGATGTTGGAGCCCAGGGTGAGAGGGTACATCCTGTCGATGTGAATGGCCCCCACCCCCACCAGCGGGGTCAAGGCCGAAGTGAAGATGGAGCTACTCTGAACCAAGATGGTAAGGCCGGCGCCTATCTACAAACCGAAAATAGCACAACGATGTCATAAGTACGTGCTGCCCTGTGATTTTGGACCTTACGGCCACAGGCCGTAAGATCCAAAACTACAGACCAGCACATATATGTTCCTCTTCTTCACTAGTAATTAAGGTACACATGCACAGACCGGACACATTTATTTATTTTCTTTCTGTACTTCATCGCACAGAAGAAGAAAAAAGAAAATCTTATTTTATTTTATACTCCCGTCAATATTTCAACAATCGAGATCAGAATTCTTTTTTACTATCATATCACACACCTTTGACTATAGTATTTCGTATTTTTAAATAGTCTTGCTTTTCAGTTAAACGTAATTTTAATTAATACACTTTCTGTAAAGCAGACAAGTCAAAACCATGCGTTCTTAGACGCAACAGTGAATAAAAACTTTTAGTACAATTTTCTTTTAAGGAAACACAAGCAAATTTGACCTATTTCCGATTTCCGAGCAAAGTCTATTTTTTTCAGGTCGCAAGTAAACTTCTTCTTTCAGATCATTTGCCTTGAGATGGTCTTCTTTGTTTAACTCATTCGCGGCCAGCCGCATCCGGATGCGCGGCTTATGCCGCGCATCCGGATGCGGATAGTAGCGAATGAGTTAACCTATTCCGTGCCAACTGACACAGACTGTGTTTCTACAGTGTTCGTTAATTCAAGATCTAAAAAAAAAAATAGCTGTCCCAGGAACATGGATTCAAAGTGGTGTTAGCTAAAGGCATAGATCTTCATGAGCCCCCGCCAATGCGGGGGCTCGTGAGGATCTATACCTCTTGCAGTTGGGTGGCGTTTAGATTATCTCGGCACTGAACTGGTTAAACGATGTTCAACTCAAATAACCACTTAGTCGGTTCAGTCGCACTAACAGAGTGCACATACTGTAGTTTTACCTGATCCTGCACAAACTTACCAAAATAGCTAGGTAGCCAGTGAAATACTTCAGAACCCCCGGCAGGTCCGAGTTGATGAATTTCTGCAGGACCTTGGCGATCGTGCCTTTGAGGAGCGACGTCAACAACTTGACGATGAGCACGAGGCAGATACACAAGACCACCAGTGACAGCGCCAACAACAGACCTCCGGCACCGGCGTCATTCCCCTTCCAGCCACTGAACAGGTGGTCGTCTGCAAGGTGGAGATTATACACCATTCTATAAGCGTGAATTTGACAATTTTTTATATCCGAGCTATCTGTTTTATATCCAAAGGCAAGATATATTTTGGCGAGAGCTCTTTCTCCTACCAAGGACCATCTGTTTGGAATAAACTTCCACAGTTCCTGAGACATTTTGAATCAGCTGATACTTTCCGGCAGTCTTTGAAGACGCATTTTAATCCTGTAAACATGCATTCACTGTAATCATTCTTCTTTTTGTCAGCATGTCGTTGTCAGTAAGAGTTGCCAGGTGTATCTTTTATTAGTTTTATACTGTGTTCTTTTTGCGTGTGAGCATTTTTTATTGGTGAGTGCATTTTGTTATTTTTATTTTTCTTGTACATTTTATTGCGTGAGTGTGCATGTTAGGGAATATATATTTGTTGTAGGATGCAAAGCGCATTTATTTTAGTGTGTCATTTGTACGGCGCCTAGAGATTTTTTATCAAAAGTATAGGCGCCTTAACTCATTCAGCCAGTATTTCCCAAATTTTGGAGGCGTCATCTAACGACTATGCACCTTTTGCAGGAGAGGGGTAGACCATGATAATTCAAGGGTGATGCCAGATTAGCTTGGCGCCGACAGGCGCCAAGCTAATCTGGCACTACCCTTGAATTATCATGGGTCACCCATCTCCTACTGTAGTGCGTCAGGGCTGAATGGATTTTTATTATTATTGTATTTCACCAGGTGCCTGTTCATCCCCACTCGTAACCCCCGTCGATAATAGTGAGGTCACGTTTACAAGGAACAACTCTCAACAACGAACGAGAGGAACGTCACGGTTGATAAAACAAACGCGCGTTATCTTTGACAATAGGCTGACCATGAGAGAGCATGTCAACAAGGTTTGCCAATGTTCTTTCTTTGAATTGAGAAAGATCAGTTCAATTCGACACCTTCTCACTACCGTGAAACAACTAAAATGCTTGTTACCTCCCTTGTTCTTTCCCGCATTGATTTATGTACTTCCCTTTTGGCTGGTGTTCCTCAGAATCTTCTTGATAAAATTCCTCTGCCGGACTAATTTACAGAGTACCGAAACGTCAGCAGATAACACCCTTACTTGTTGACCTGCACTGGCTGCCTGTATCTCAAAGAATTGTGTACAAGGTTTCTGTTATTTGTTACAATGCTATTACCGGTTCTGCTCCCCCATATTTGTCCGTCCTGGTTCATATTTACACGCCTTCAATATCCCTCCTTTCAGCATCAGACACGCGTATTTTCAGGGTTCCTAGGTGAAAGAAGTCTAGCCATGGACAGCGTGCCTTTTCTTATTTCGGTCCAGTCATCTGGAACGACCTTCCAGCCCATGTCAGACATGCTCCAACTCTGCTTTCAAATCACTGCTCAAGACCTATCTCTTTTCTTATGAGTATAGTTAGATGCATTTTCAGTGCGTCAGCAATCTTTGGCAGTAACTGTTCTTGTAACAGTGTGTGTGTATGTGTGAGTGTGAGCTTTTGTTATGTGTCACTTTAGTTTTTTGTAACATTTATTGTAGCGTTTTCTTTCTTGTATTTTTTGTTCTGTGGTTTTTTATCTTGTAAAGCGCTTAGAGCACATTCATTTGGAGGTTAAGAGATATACAAATGTACATTATTATTATTATTATTATTATTATGTTGTTGTTGTTGTTGTGTTGTCGTTGTTGTTGGTGGTGGTGTTGTTGTTTCTCACCTCCTGTCATCAGGCTGCCACTAACATTCTTGCCCTGAGCAATGTCTCGAATCTTGGAGGACGACAGCTGAAACATATTAAGGGTGTCGAGTGACTTTTAACACATTCGAGACAAGCTGCACTCGGTTACGCGGCCTGCCTGGATATCATTAGGCATACCAGAGCAGTTCAGACACCAATGTCGTAATAAACCTCTTCAGTCAGTGCCAGTTTAGGCAGATTGAATTTCTGGCGTAATCCAACACCAAAGAGCCACAGGCGTCTCAGATATTGACCCAAAGTGTTTTCAGCAAGAGGCATAGATCCTCATGAGCCCCTCAACTGCAGAGGCCCATGAGGATCTATGCCTCTTGCAGCTGGATCGTGTTAAAGCTCTCCTCGGCCCTCAAAGAGTTAACTGCTTCCCTCGGATTAAAAATAAATTAATACTCCAGATTCTGCGCTAAGGCTAACATTTTTAAAAAGGAATAAGTAGGGAAAGAAAGACAACAAGTACAGTGTCCTCACCCTAACAATCTTGTCCGTGAATGGTGCTGTTATGGCCTTCAGAAGTTCCGGGTTGTCGGTGCGTGTGGGGTCATAAACAAGGTCAGCCGTGATGACGTCAGTCAGGCGGAAGAGGTAGCCTGAGGCCCACTCAAGGGGCAAGAAGATCAGCACGGTCAGCCAGTTAAACATATCGTGCACTGTAGCCGCCGCGAACGCTCGTCTGGAAAAGAGACAAGCTTTCGTAGAGTAGGGTGATCTGACTGGAACTCAGTGCATACAGACGCACACGCTGTCACAATTATGACGTAAGCAATAAGCTGCCCTGTGACGGCAAAAGGCAGTAAGTCCATGTTTCGTGAAAAGCGAGCTGTGCATTGTAATATGATGGATATCTTGCTTTTCACAACAATGGGCTTAACTCTTTTTGCCCTTGCTGGGCATGCTGCTAGGTTTAAGCCGGAAAACCTAATAATAGTTACGCCAGTAGAAAAACTGTTGAGTCATTCAACATATCATTTCATCTCAAAAGCGCCGAGTTTTCCCACTGGCCCCAGCAGCTGTGCAGATGGTTGTTAACTTCATTAAATGCGCAAGCCCCCCCCCCCCCCCCCCCAAACCCCATTATCAATAGATGCGAAAGTGGCGTACAGCGTTGCCGACGTAACAACGTCTTCAATAAGTTAAAGTTGAATTTTTAAGTGTGATGCATCCGGATATGCAGCTGTATTTCGCGTATCCGGATGCAGCCCGTCTCGAATGAGTTTGGAATTTTAAAATCTACAAAATAGAAAGATACTAGCGGCCAGATCGGGCCACATGCGTCCTTAGAGGAGGTAGTCATAAATTAAGGGTTTTCTGCACTACAGTGAAGATCTCTAACCTGAAATCTCCTCTCTCAGCTGCCTGCCCCAATGACACGATAGTGTTGGTGACTGTGGTCCCGATGTTGGCTCCCATTACAATGAAGATTGCCAGATAGACTGGCAACACTGTCAAGGAAAGAAATGAAAGTAAAAATCAAAATAGTATTTCGAAAAATGAATTTGATATTCCAATATACAATATGATTTCATCTGTTTGTTAGAAAACTTGCTGCGGTGTCAGGGCACTGCGTGTTGGTCTGCGATCGTGACTCATTCGAGGCGTACCGCATTCGGCTATGCGGCATGAAGCCGCGTATCCGAATGCAGCATGTCTCGAATGTGTTAACTCAATCAAAGCGCCCCGCATCAATATCTGCGGAAGTGTCGTAAAGAGTTGCCGGCGACAACACTGTTACGACACTTCCGCAGCTATTAATGAGGGGCCTTTGACTTAACTCATTCAACCCCGATGCACTCCAGGAGAAGATAGATCGACCATGATAATTCAAGGGTAGTGCCAGATTAGCTTGGCGCCGACAGGCGCCAAGCTAATCTGGCACTACCCTTGAATTATCATGGTCGATCAATCTCCTGCAACTGGTGCTTAGTCGTTAGATGACGCCTCCAAAATTTGGGGAATACGGCCGTCAGGCTGAATGAGTTAACAGGCGGCCAGCGTGTATGAGCACCATAAAGGTGCTGAAAACACAGAGAGGCTTTCTTATGCTGTTCTGGCATTGGGCAATGGGAGCGCTGTCAAATGCTGGTTTAACGAGAACGGGAGAGAACGGGAGTGTGGTGGTAGGAAAACGTGTTTCGGCGTATACTCACGATCCGCGGACACCATGGAGACGACAATGGAGGTGGACGTGGAGGAGCTCTGTACCAGCACCGTGCTCAACACGCCCAGCATCAAGCCCGCTATCGGGTTGTTGAACAGACCCGTGTTGCTTAGCGCCTCGCCGGCAGCCTTGCCTGGGGACAACGGATTAATTGTAGTAAGGGATGGCAATGAGGTTAACCCATTACATCCTGAGGCTGACGTTTTTTTATAAATCTGCTTTTTTTGTCCTGTGAAGGCATGCATTACAGTTTACAAGATAGATCGACTATGGTAGTTCAAGGCTAGTGCCAGAATAGCTTGGCGCCTTAGGCGCCAATCTATTCTGGCACCACCACTGAATTATCATAGTCAATTTATTTCAAGCAATAATGTATCAGGACGAAAAGGGTTAAACCCTTTACTTCCAGGAAAACGCGAACTTTAACATCACCCAACTGCAAGAGTCAAAGACCCTCATGAGCCCCCGCGTCCGCTGGGGCTCATGAGGTTCGTTGCCTCTTGCTGACGCTATTCATTATCGTTCTCCTTGGATTGATGGGATTCGTCGGTGTTGAATTTGACCTCAGACATAATTTTTTCATCCACGGGCAGTGAAGGGGTTTAGTATTGTAGTAAGAGACGGTGGATTCATTGCGATCAAGATGTTAGACTTTTCACTGCCAGAATTACGCTTCTGTAAATATCGCAGATGTATATTTGATCTCTCAAAAAGACAAAACTATGCGTACCTCCAAGCAGCCTGAAAGCGGAGCTGAGAATGTCGAGTGAACAGATAAACATGTAGAGCAGTCCCAGCAGCAACAGCAGGCGGACAATGTACCACGTCACTCGCTTCACGCGACCAGCCATCGTCAACTCTGTTGTCAGAAAGAGAGAAATGAAATTCTAAGAAACGTTGAAAGGTGAAGTCAAGAAGTAAGGATTTTCACGTGCGGTCCTCAAATGAAATGATTAACAGTATCACGTTCTAAAACTGGAAAAAGAACTAGTCGGCAGTGCAAATTGTCAAAGTTCGCGAGGAAACAAAGTATTGTATATTGGTCTTTTTCAAGGTTAATGCTGTAGTTCTATTATTATTGCTTTAAAAATGACTATGAAGTTATGTACTAGTTAAGTTATAATTAAGGTGGTGACTGTTTATGCGGGAGCGACTGTCTATTAGCCGGCGCTGTTCTTATAGCGACGGCGACCGCAGGTAGCAACTGTGAAAGTATAATTCGTTTTTGGTTTATGCGTATTTCTCATTTGTGCAACTAGTCTCAGCTAAGCAGAAAGTTTAAAAACATTAAATTACGTGTTTAAGAGATACTATGATAGGGCTGTCTTTAGTTTCCTTTGTGTTAGGGAGGTTCAGGTCGGGTTGGGGCCGTTGGCGCCGGGTAAAAATGAGACGCATTGGCGACGGGCTTCACCCGTTCCGAGCCATTGTCCATTTGTTTGTAAACTGTTGTGTGAGTGTGGGTGATTGCGAGTTGTACCTAAGATTGCGAGACAAATTTTCCTGTACGTGGTAACATGTATTTGGAACAATAAAGTTGATTGATTGATTGATTGATTGATTGATTGATTGATTGATTGATTGATTGATTGATTGATTGATTGATTGATTGATTGATTGATTGATTGATTGATTGATTGATTGATTGATTGATTGATTGATTGATTGATTGATTGATTGATTGATTGATTGATTGATCCTTTCCATGCAACGGACGTGCATTTTCTTTCTGAAAACTGTGTTCACTCAACGACCAAAAGTCACCACTGTCCAAAAAACATAAACACGTAGTGTTCTCAGCAAGAGGCATAGATCCTCATCAGGCCCCGCAGTCGCGAGGGCTCGGGAGGATCTATGCTTATTGCAGAGTTGGACAGTGTTCACTTTTCTCGGCAGTGAAGGGAATAATGTTTAATTATAGTTAGTTGGTTTGTTGGCTGGCTGGTTGGCTGGTTGGCTAGTCGGCTGGACGGTTGGTTCGTTGATTGGTTGGTTAGTTAGTTGGTGGTTAGTTAGTTGATTTTGATAGTTTATGCTTTCGTTCGTCTGTTCGCTAGTTTGTTTTTGTTTGTGTTTTTTTGTGTGTATGGGTTTTTTTTTTCTTGTTGTTGTTGTGTTGTTGTTGTTGGTTGTTTTTTTAGGGGGGCGGTTCGATTTATTATTATTATTATTATTATTTTGTTACATGTATTTATTTATTATTATTATTATTTATTATTATTTGTTTATTTATTTTTATTTCTTGTTTTTCTTTGGGTTTTTTCTTTCTTTCTTTTTTTTTTTTTTTTTTTTGGGGGGGGGGAGTGGTGGGGGGGGAGGGGGTGGTAATTCATGTATCTGTTGTAGCTTAATATTTTGTTTTAAATCTTGCTTACCTGCCCAAGGTGTAGAGTTGTCCTGAAGTTCAGGTAAAGCCCACGGGTCTTTCTCTTCTTCCTCCATCTTCTTCTCTTCCTCCCCCTTCTCTTCACTCTCACCCTCCTTGTCCGTTAAGACGTGCCCGTTGGCGCCATTGATCTTTTGGTCAGTGTCGAATGGCTGCTCACTCAGGTCCCCCTTTTCCGTCATCTCAAGCGAGACAGCTCCGTTCTGGTATGGAGTGACGCCATTGGATGATGACTCCTGTGTCCTCCTTTGGTCCTTGCAAGTAAGCAGTTTGTCTCACGGTTAAGATTGACCCCTTGAATGCTGCTGACGATAGCGTTCGGCGGAAAAGACGCGTAACACGCGTCTTTTCCGCCGAACGCTATCGTCAGTAGCATTCAAAGGGTTTATCTGGAGACATCAAACACTTATAATTGTATATACCCACTCCATAAAGCTTTCCTTACTTTGACACATTTTATACATGCATGTATAACAAGCAAATTAATATTCATGAATTTGCTGGATATACTTTCCTTCCCAAAAACCCATGCGCGCCATGAAGACTCGATCTTGATGACACTTGCATCTTCAAAACGGAAAGGCGAAATATGCTCACACTGCAACATTTACAAGCTCCTTATGTGTAGTAGTAATTAGATACTTCTTAGTGTGTATGAACGCTCAAAATTTATATCCTATACACACACACGAACGGAGAAAAGACGCCATGAAACGTGCAAGTCGCTGGAATGACAAGTGAAATTTACGAAAAGTCAGCTGGCGATATCGACAACCTGAGAAAAGAACTCAATAAACAAACCGCTGGCATTTTCCGCAATTATGCGTGATCTATTTACAGGTAGAATTGAATCCGTAACACGCACGGTTTTATACAATGCACTAATGTCTTCATAGTCAGACGAAATATACGGCCGGGCGCTGAGTCGACAGCGACATGCAATCGTCTGCCATTCATGTGTTTTGTCTGAACACCGTAATCAGCCGCAAAATGAGTGACTTTTGGACTGGGTACATAAATTATAATGAGCAACAATTTTGTTTATCATATAGTGTCGATAAACAGACAGATGTGATTACTTGGCTCTAATCGAATGTCCTCGTCTTACGGCTCGGACATTTTGGGTCTCGTAATCACATCTGCCTGTTATCGACACTTATCAAGCAAAATGTTGCTCAATATAATATAATATAATATAATATAATATAATATAATATAATATAATATAATATAATATAATATAATATAATATAATATAATATAATATAATATAATATAATATAATATAATATAATATAATATAATATAATATAATATCATATAATATAATATAATATCATATCATATCAGATCATATAATAACACTATTTTCGGGGTGTATTAACAATATGTGATTTACTTAGCAACCTGCGAAATGAGATAAGATACGGTTTATTGCCATATTATGTTTTCATGTAAAAAATACGATAAAACATTGGAATATTTCTTGATGTCAGTTACTAGACTAAATTATACCACACCATTATCACACACAGCTAATAATCACAGTATACATACGAATAAAAAACATGACGTATAAATGGATCGACGACCTAATTCCGCAGCAACCCACTAACATGAGCTAATGCCGAAGTGAAAGTGTGACTTAAAAAGACGTGTGCATATTGAAATGATGTATGTATGGAGCAGAGAAGCACGTCGTTTCAACTTTTAAATTAAGAGTTTGACGTCGTATATGGGCTTATTTTTGTCACTAGTAGTAGAAAGCAACAGTGACACCTTAGCACATAAAATATAGTTTTGTGCAAGTGTCTACAGTGATTTGAAGGAAATTCTTGACGGAAACAGGTAAGAGGATGGTTTTCTCGTGAATTACTGGATCATTATAAGAGATAATTATTGGGTTTGCTGGTATGTGAATCACTGGCATTTGTAGTTTTAGTGGCGTCAGACGTAAACATGCTGCGGGGTCCACTTTGGAGGCTGTTTCGGTCGTATTTCAGCCAACACCAGTAGTAAGAAGAAGGATGCTCGTGGCATAAACTGCATAGGCAATAGGGCTCTCGTGGATTACATAAAAATTGTTCACCTTGTATGTTATTTGGTGGAGCCTGAACCAGGCTCCACCACATCCAAATAACATACAAGGTGAACAATTGTTCCGTAATCCACTCGAACCCTATTGTGTAAGCACTATGCAGTAAATGGTTGAAGACCGTTGACAGAACTACAGAAGCACATGTATGACTAATTGATTGACAGACCGATACAACGACGTGAATGATGTGGTGGTGTTGCCACGTAAAAAGGAGATGAAGCACCAGTCCAGTTTCTGCTCAAATGTTCATGGTATCCAGGTATGCGCCACTACAGAATTAACGCATTACTTCCTGCGGATAAAATGATCATTATTTTCCTTTAAGGTCTGTGTCCCATTTCCAGAGACAGATCGAATTTAACAGATTTGTTTTGAGGTCCAAAAAGTGTTCCGTTGCTGTCAGTCTATACCCAATACGCAAAAGCCATCGGGCCTACATGGCCCGCGAACTGCTTAATTTTTCAGTAAACACTTTGCAAAAAGTGTTGGAAAGGTTGTTTTTTTTTTTAATGAGCAGTCCAGCAACTTCTACCTACTTAATAGCGAGGTTATTTTTTTATAAGCTTCAACTGTAAAATCGATAAATGATTAATTCATAATTAGCTGAGTAATATTAATTGATAAATTACGACAAATAAATTTAAATCTCTTATTCAGCATACCTTCATTTCATCTGTTCTTTAATGTACCGGACTACTGGTCCACTAAGGCTCTGTTCCCCGCCCATGCGCTCTCACGCCTTTATACACCGCGCACCGGCAAATGATATACTGCCATGTGGAAGGGTGGATATAACGGAGAGAGAAAGTGGAATCGGGGTGAAGGTTTTAGTTGTGGGTTTCGCTGTGACAGTGGGTGGGGGTGGGGTGGGGGTAACCTCCTATGTACACCTGAGGCAATGTTGTAGTACTATTTAATTTTTTTACAGCCTGCTCAAACTGCCAGAGGCTGGTCGATTATGGTCTGAGAAAGTGTTTCCAGGAACAGAGCCAAGGGCACGACACAGTTGATCGCCTCCGTAGCAGAGGTCTGGAGAAAGGCAACGGGCAGACTTGAAGGACATGGGAGATCTAAAATAAAAGAGACTAACATTGGGGCGCTATAGACTTCGGTAGACGTTTGATGGATAGAGCGGAATTTGCATGAGCTTTCCTGAGCGCAGTGTTCTCATCTTGAACGAAGTGAACTAAGCAGACAGCTCAATGGTAGAGCCGGATAAGCTTGGCGCCTCGTGAAGGTCCCTGCCACTGGAGACAGGAGACATATCTGTTTGTTTGGGGATTTTTTTTTTTAAATCTGCGTTCATTCAAGCACCAAAAGCTACAAACTGCCAATGAACATGGATACGAATTGGTCTTACCAAGAGGCATACAACCTCATTAGCCCCCGCAGTCGCGGGGGCTCATGAGGATCCATGCCTCTTGGGAAATGAAGGGGTTTACAATGTAAACCATTTGGCCCCGGAATTATGTATAAACGTGAGTGCGCTAGTAAATGTCCGAGCCGATTTACATCGGCCCTAAAGTGTTACTCCTTCCCACCCACCCTCCCCCATCCCCACCCCTACCTCCTTCTCAGACGCTAAAGTCTCTAGTGCACACAGTGAATTTACAGGGTAATAACTGGACAGGGGGTGAAGGTGGGGTGGTATTAGACAAAGGGTGGTGGTAGGATAGTGTTGACAATGGATAAGTGACGCCACCAATGTGCCACGCTGAAATCGCATGACAATTTCACATGATATAAATATAAATATAAGAAAGATGTACACCATTATATAAATGTAACCTTTTGTCAGGGTTGAGCCGGAAATTGTGCAGAACGAATTTTCCTCTGTTGGACAAAAACAGAGGTTACCACAGATGGAGACTGCACAAGGGAGATCACCACAAGAATCAGCAAAGCCAACCAAGCCTTCGCAATGCTGAAACCCATCTGGAGGACCACAAGCCTGAGCATCCACACCAAGCTCCGTATTTTTAAGAGCAACGTGCTGAGTGTCCTTCTATATGGGTCAGAATGCTGGAAATCCACTACCGCTACGGAACGCAAGCTGGATGTCTTCCAGAACAAGTGCCTGCGACGAATCATGAAGGTCTTCTGGCCAAACATGATTACAAACGAGGAACTACGGAAGAGAGCAGGCGCAGACAGCATCGCTGAAACCATCGCCACACGGAGATGGAGATGGCTAGGCCACGTTTGCAGAATGTCACCTGACTCATTACCAAGGGTGGCACTGAGATGGACACCACAGGGGAAGAGAAACCGTGGGCGACCAAAGGAGACGTGGCGCCGAACCGTGGAGCGAGAGCTCAAGAACAGAGGCCTTACTCTGCAAACAGCACCCAAAATAGCAGCTGACAGACAAAAGTGGCGCTCCCTTGCCGTCGCCTCAAGCACCAGACGGCGCAGAGAGGACTGAATGAATGAATGGACAAAAACAGTTTTTAAAATGCCTTTTCTCGCGTTAACTATGAACAGTTTGTCGGCTCAAAAAATTCATTTACGAATTATGAAAGGTAAAGTTATACATTACATGTACCACAAATGCGTATCACGAATTTGACCATTTTTTTCTCTCTCCCTTCCTCCATCGTCCTTTTTCACTCATCTTGATAGTGATGTTTTAATCAGTTCTTCAAACAGACCTTGTGCGGAACATTTTGTTTAATTCCACAGCATGCATTATTTGCATGACTACAGTCTTGGCCAGCTTTGTACCTTTTCAACATTTTTGTAAAAAATAATTCATTTCAAACAAAAAAAAATAAAGAGTAAGAATTTTTTAAAAGCCGCCAGACATTTATAATAATGTTTACTGTAGAGGTGATTGGTTTTTAACTGCCGGTACTATCATCTTCGTAGTTTATGTCTGTGATTCCATTTTACAGTCCGACATGGGGACGTAGCTTAGTGGATAAGAAAATGCGCTTGCAGTCGTATAATCCCGGGTTCGAATCCCCTGGTAGGCAGGAATGGGATGTGGACTTTTCCTCATTCCCATCGAGTCAAATTTACGGTTGCCTGTCTCGCCTTCGTATGCACAGCACGCATAATCCTCAAGTGCGCACGTTAAAAATCTCATTACCACTATTCGAAAAGAGAAGGCCCGCTAGGGCCGGTGAAATGGAAACAGATATATTTCACATGCACCGAAGTTAATAGCCAAGTGGAGGTTTGCACATAAAGTAGCGCTTAGTAGCAGCAGGCTTTCAAAGCTCCAGCTTCCATTCCTACGGCGGCGCCTAGAGCATCTTTAATTAGATGGATATGTTCGTCTTGGAGACACCATACTATACCATACCATATCATACTGATTCATTTATTCAGTGTATGAGTGTGTGTGTTTAGTCGAATGCGGGTGAATATGTCCTGTGCTATATTGGTATATATCTGTTTTACTTACCTTTTAGTTTCTTATGCAACGGCGATTGTTTGTGTGAATGAATGTGAAGAAGACGTTCAGCTTTCCCACTTGGGATTAATAAAGTATTCTTATCTTCTTAGTTTGTTCTCGACTTATACAGAAGGATCAAACAGTGACGGTGGCGTAAAGGCGCCAAACACGTCAGTGTTACACGTGTTCCTAAATTGTCGCAAAGCACCAGATGTCGGTGTTATACAATGTTTGTGAATTGACGCAAAGCACCAGACAGATCCGTGTTATACGTGAACTGACACTATGCTCTCTCTCTCTCTCTCTCTCTCTCTCTCTCTCTCTCTCTCTCTCTCTCTCTCTCTCTCTCTCTCTCTCTCTCTCTCTCTCTCTCTCTCTCTCTCTCTCTCTCTCTCTCTCTCTCTCTCTCTCTCTCTCTCTCTCTCTCTCTCTCTGACAAACGCTCTGTTGGATTTAGGAAGACGGCTTTAATTTTCTTATGATGTAGACCCGCGGGCGTATTGTGCAAAAAATGGTTAAATACATGCAAGCTCATATAGAAGAGATTTGTGGGCTGGTTCGTCTCATCTTGTTATTCATTAAATTTGGTCTCGGCTTTATCTACCTGTTTAAACTTTTGTTATTATCCAGGAGCCAGTTGCATGAGCGAGCTTAGTCCCGCGCCAGCCACTAAGCAAGGTGCACCGCTATAGCGGCTCACCTTGCTTATTGGCTGGTGCAGGACAAAGTTCGCTCATGCAACCGGCCCTATAGCGGCGCACCTTGCTTAGTGGCTGGTGCAGGACAAAGCTCGCTCATGCAACCGGCCCTATAACGGCGCACCTTGCTTAGTGGCTGGTGCAGGACTAATCTCGCTCATGCAACTGGCCACACGGTCCAGACTTGCACTTAGCCGCTCGGACTTAACCCTTCGCTGCCGGTGATCACAAAACGAGTGTATACTGACCGACATCCGTGTGCAAAAACGCAAATGTAAATGAAACAAATTTAAGCATGATTAGCACAGGGCTAACAAGAGACATAAATCCTCATGAGCCCTTCGACTGCGGGGGCTCATGAGGGTTTACGTCTCTTGCAGCTGGGTAGCGTTCGCCTTGTCCCGGCAGATAATGTGTTACTTTTAGACTGGGACAAAATGTGCGCTGGTCCTTTTTAAGTCCCTTCTATTTATAGAAGGGACTTTTTAGGACGGGTCGCGGTGGAGCGAATTTAATAGCATGTCCATGATGTCACAAAGGCGGGCAGGCTAAACCTCTAACAATTGAAGAAACAAGATAAAAATTACGTCATGTATAGTTACGTTAACCTCGATGCTGAACGTACATTTGGCGCGAAGCGACGTATGTGCGTATGTATGTATGTGCGTGTGCATGTATGTATGTATGTATGTATGTATGTATGTATGTATGTATGTATGTATGTATATATGTAAGTATGTATGTATGTATGTATGTGTGTGCGTATGTATGTAAACAAGAGAATCTCCGATATTTCTGTACACACAAGCTTGAAACTTGGCGAAATACTTTCTTAAGTGTGTGGCTAAGAGATCCTCCGAGCACATTGTAATTGAATGTCTCATTGAAGACATAAACGACAATTTATAGGAAGTCGGTTGACCCAGATTAGAGTCCATAATTTTTGTCATATTTACTTGAACTTTTGCATATAGCTAGTTTGGATGAGTTCGTTAGCCAGCTTTGTATCTTTTCAACTTCTTTAGTAAAAATTAATTCTTTTCAGAAAAGAATTAAAACATTTAAAAACCTTTACTTCTAGATTAAAGTCAGACAGTGGCGGTGACGTAAAAGAGACAACTCCGTTACCACTCTAAATATGACGTCATTCTCTCTCTCGCTCGCGGCTCTCTCTCTCTCTCTCTCTCTCTCTCTCTCTCTCTCTCTCTCTCTCTCTCTCTCTCTCTCTCTCTCTCTCTCTCTCTCTCTCTCTATCACACAAACATACTCGCATCTCCAGGAGGAATAGATCCTCATGCGTCCTCCAGGTGCATGAGGATCTATGCCTCTTGGAGATGTTTGGAGCGCGCGCGCACGCACGCACTAATATGTGCACTAAGACGTGCAGAAGAGCATGCAGGTGACCCGTGTACTAAGTATGTCATGTAGATAGGTAAAGTCAACCTGCTTTCACACAAATTATAGCAAGACTGAAATTGTATCGTGAAGTTATAATTTTGTCACCATTTTCTCAAGCCTATGAAGCGAAAGTGAAACTCATATCACGTAAAATATAAAATTAGGTAAAAACTAAAACTTACGTCATGACAAATGACGTTTGACAAATCAATGACGCGTATGTCCTGCGTCTCTTATAGAACTCACTGACGCATTTGGCAGATCTGCGAGACTTTTATTTTCTTCTTCTTTCTTCCTCGTACACTCTTTATATGGACAGCCCGGTCTCCTCTATAAATGCTGCCGTGCGCCGCAGGTCCTCTAGGCCTCCATAGAGCTTGCGGGACACCTCTGTCTCTTCCGGCCAGTGTCTCCGTCTGAGGTTTGTGAACGTGGGGCAGGTCTGTAGCACGTGGTCTGTTGTCATGCTACCAGAGTTGCATGGGCACTGGTCTGACTGGCCAATTCTAAACTTGGTGTGGAGATGCCAGTTCAGTTTGTTATGGCCGGTGCATAGATGGAAAGATAATTACCTGCTTCGGTCTGGTCAGTAGTTGATAGCCATAGCTGTTTTGTTATAGCTGGGGTGTTCTCGCAGCCACTTTATTTTCTGTTTGTTTTTGATGATAGTCTTGGCTTCTGCATATGACGTTGTTTTGTCTGAGACTTTTTCAATAGGAGATAATTCATCATCATAATCAGGTCAAAGACAAAAGGTAGAGACCATTGACAGCGAGGCTAGCTCTCATATAGAAGGGACTTTGTGAGTTATGGTTTATCCCATCTTGTTTATAAGTACACGTGCCGCCCTTGACATCATTGTTACAATAACCGAACCTTCAACTCTAGGCGCCGATGTACCCTTCCTATGAGGACAACTGCTTGCTTGTCTGTGATTTTGGACCTTTTGGCGTGAAGCCGTAAGGCGAGAAGTCACAGTCGGGCACACACTTCTCTTCGAGATTTATTTCCCTGTCCAGACCTCAGTTGCATGAATGAGCCTATTGCTGCGCAGCCACTAAGCAAGGTACTTCGATATAGCGGAGCACCTTGCTTAGTGGTTGCGCAGCACTAAGCTCACTCATGCAACTGAACCTAGGTTAGTTAGGATGAACCTTTATATTGTCCTGTTATGTGAGGGACTCAGACGTAAAAAAGCTGATTTTCTGGAGGAAAAAAAATACATTCTAAAACACAAAGTCACTCATCTACAAAGGACATTTACATCCTCCCGAGTTTCCGTGGGAATCTGGATTCCCCTTGGGTGGCTCAAATAAACTGATCCAGATGGATGGCTGGACAGATCTCTTCAGATCTCCAATAACGGTACATTGATGAATTCATCTTAGAAATACATCCTGAGACACCAAAACAGACTTAATCACATCCTGGAAACATCCTGGAAACATTCATCCCGCGACACGAACAAACATTCATTCTGAGACACACAAGATGCATACATCTTTAGACATGCATCCCCAGGTATCCAAGGAACGTAATCCCTTAGACACGAAATAGACAAATATCTCTAGACACCCAAAACACAAACGTCCATAGACAAACATCCACAGACACCCAAAAGGACAAATATCCACAGACACCCAAAAACCTGCGTCCTGAGATACCTCAACCAAACTGAAAGAGAAATCAAGATCTTCCTGGGGCAAATGGCGGGACCTCAATTGGGTCCATTCAAATAACTTATTGCTTGTCTCATTTATCTTTGTTTTCCCCCAGGTAGAGAAGCCCCTAGGAATTCAGTTTACAATGGTCGAAGGCAGTAGGATCTGTCAGTAAATTGTGCCTCTTTAATTCATTCGAGACGTGCCGCCTCCAGATACGCGGCTTATGTTAATCTCTTTATTGCTACTGACGATACCACTTGACTGAAAAGACACGTAAACCCTGCGTCTGTTCCTGCCGAACGGAATCGCCAGTAAATCCAGACCAGAAATGTGACTGCCACGCCTGTCAAATGCAAAGAACATCCAAAACGAAACATGCTTGAAAAGGACAATCACACCACGATTGTGTCGTTATTGTCCTTTTTAAGCGTGTTTCGTTATTTGGTGGGATTTTCTTTGGTATCGTCAGTATCAGTTAATGGGTTAAAATGAATGGTGGGTTCGCTTTCATCCTGACATGTTTAGATTGACCTGTTTCTGATTTACTCTAATTGATGTGTCAGCTACTGCAGAGCTCTTCATACAGTGGCCACAGTGCATACGCACTTTTTGATTCTCGTACGATGGGTGCCATGTGTGATGTAAGTGATTATAGGCCCACGGAACGCTACTGTCAAGGTTACGGCGAAGACGTGGGTGGAAACTGTGTCGTCCCCACTCGAGTTCTTAACTGTCATCGGCCAGAGGTTATGTCCCCCGAAACCATCACGGTGGGACACCTAAGTCTGTCTGAGGTAAATGGATATAAATGGGGCCGACAAGAGACATAGAAATTCATGAGCCCCCGCAAATGCGGGGACTCGTGAAGATCTATGCCTCTTACAGTAGGAGGCGAAGGAGGGCTGCCAGCGAAACTGCTCCTGAAACCATGAATTCACAATCTGACATCCCCGTCTGCCTGACGTACATGAATATGATTGGTGTCAGCAAGAGGCATATATGGTCATTGGCCCCCTCGTCTCGAAGGGCGTATGGGGTTCTATGCCTATTTCATTTTGGGGATGTCCCTGAATACGTAAGCGTTACAGCTGAGTATATACCTCCGTCTACCTGAATCTCATGGATATGTACAGGGCCAGAATGAGGCACAGATATTCATATAAGGGAGGTCCATGACAGGTTATGCCCTTTTGCTTTTTGGCGCTGTTTTGGAACACATATCTGGATTCAAAGACAAATGACTAGATGGCTAAAAGTTGACAAAAATACCACTCACCGGACAATCTTATAGAAAAGCAGGAGCAGATCAGCATAGTATCGGCCTCTGCAACAAAAAAATATTACATACTGGAAAAACACATTATTGGCTGGTGTTCATTTGATGAAGTGCGCATAAGGCTGTCATTATTGTCAGCGTGAAGTAAAAGTGGTTGAAGAGGCCTTCTAATGTCCGGTTTTGAGTTTGAAGGCGAAGAGACAAGGTTATTTTAAAGAAAGAGGTCCGTGTGCATGCCCTGGAGGACTCAAAACGGGGGGGGGGGGGGGGGGGGGGAGGATCGAAGGGCAGAAAAAAAAAAGCTAGAATCATAAGCGTTCGATCATAACCGCATTTCATAATAAAAAATGTATATATTTTAACCCATTCAGCCCTGACGCACTTCATCAGGATATGGGTCGACCATGATAATTCAAGGGTAGTGCCAGATTAACTTGGCGCCTGTTGGCGCCAAGCTATTCTGGCACTACCCTTAATAATAATAATAATAATAATAATAATAATAATAATAATAATAATACATAGTTCTTGTATAGCGCTGTTCTCGAGGAAAACACTGGACTCACTGCGCATGCACAACAGCACACCCTCTCTCTCAGACACACGCACGATTATACACTACTTTAAACCACCCCATCTCTTCCCAACACCTTACATTCACTTGAATTATCATGGTCGATCCATGTCCTGCAACAGGTGCATAGTCGTTAGATGACGCCCACAAAATTTGGGAAATACGTGCGTCGGGCTGAATGAGTTAACTCATTCTACCCCAGACACACCACAGCAAGATAAGGATCGACCATGATAGTTCAAGGGTGATGCCAGAATAGCTTGGCGCCCATGGGCGCCAAGCTATTCTGGCATCACCCTTGAACTATCATGGTCGATCTGTGTCCTGCACTGCAAAGCAGTCTTCAGAGGACAACGGCAAACTTTGGGGATTTCGGTGTTGGGGTAGAATGAGTTAAATGCATCACCGTCATTTCAAACACGCAACCATCCCAACGCCACCCCGCAACGGAAATTACAAGCTACGAGTGCGCCAGAATTGGTT
>BTPG01000002.1:150719367-150775344 GCA_036245525.1 Semisulcospira habei
AACATGCTCGATTCATGTCTTGCTGTGGTGTGTCGGGGATGAATGAGTTAAATCACATACATAAAATTTGTATCAAAACAAATTTCAGCTTTTGCCCTTTATTCGTGCACGATATGGAGCTGGTATTTTTAGCCATGTCGCTGTGTGACGTAATTGAAAAAGTGTTGTAAACAGCTGTGCTTGAAAACAATGGACTCTCCAAGATAATAAATCTATTTGTACATTTTGAAAAGAGTGTTACTTTGGGACAGTCCTGTCAAAATCCAAAAACATTTGAGTGTTATTTGATAGGGTACTTGTATATTTGTCTGGCACTGACTGCAAGTGGATTGTTCAATTTAACTCTGAAAGGCAGGACTTTGAAGACAAGTTCCGGTCTGACTGTTAAATTTCAGCCGGGAACAAACAAACTTTGCTCTTTACTTACACATTGATAGGAAAATACGCATATATTTTATATTGAGAAATATCTTAAACTTCCGCTCTTTTCCTTGGACATCTGAAAGCAGTGTACTTGTCTGCGTTGTCTTCGTTAAAACATGTATCCATGTAGTATGTGTGTGCGTGCGTGCGTGCGTGCGTGCGTGGCAGGGGAATGGTTGAGCTTAAGTGTATGGGACGACGGATGGTCACGTTACATATTCAAATTGGCAGTTCAGGCAGTAAGGACCATTTTTTTGTGTATAAATAAGGACCGGTGTTTTTAAAAATAGCTTTCTGCCTTGTTTGAAAATTTTTAGTAGGGCTGAATAGTGGAATTTGCTGGAAATTTCTGGTTAGATGAGAAGAGACATGTTTTGGTGCTTTGATTCATACCATCCTGAGCTTGCCCAGTGGACCATTGTGGACCATGTTGAGTTGCCGTTTCCATGGTGATTTGAGGGGCACACTGATTTCAGCTGTGCTTGGGTGTGGGGGTTGGTAAGGAATCGGGTCATAGCCAAAAAATGAGACGGGTGATGTGCTGTATTTTTTCTTAGTTATTTATGTTTTATTTTTTGGGTATCTTGTGCATGGCAAATGTGCAGCTCGTGGGCGATAGTGTTATTTAGGGGACTGAAATATTACGGGATGACTGGGAGGCTAAGAGACTGGACAGTGCGGAAACGGCACTATGTTCCGGCTTGGCATAAAGTCATTTCCGCTGGCCTAACATCAGAGTGTGTCACGGACTGTCGGAAAGATGGTGGTTTAAATGTTTGTGATGTGGGTGTAGGTTATAATATAATCTTGTCAACAGGGGGAATCTCCACTCACACTCTCATACTCTCATCATTGTAGCCCTCAATCATCTCATTCAATACATTTCTCCCACTCTGGAGAGGGACGTCTCGCATGCGTTCCCCACTCACGCAGCCATACAACTGATTACCACAAACTCAGTTGCTGAAATGCTAACTAGGTTAATTATTTACATATAAACCATCAACCATGTCACACTTAACTAATGTCTAAAGTATCTTGTTATCTCGCTGTCAGTTCATCTTTGTTCTACCTAATGCTGTTATTTCACTGTCTAGTTCTTTGTTTCTACCTCGGCTAGTTCTGTGCACAGAAACATAAAAGTCACCTTACCTGGCCAGGCTTTCTATACACTACTTCAAGTTATGCGGTGGCTATCTCAGTGGTCCTCGGTGTCGGCGCTGCATCCGTCGACCCGCTGCCTGGTCCTCGTCGGCGCTGCGTCTCAGTGTCGACCCTCTGGCCCCCGGTGATCTTTCAGTGTTCTCTTTCGGCACATTCACAACTGATTGTCACTGCTGCATTTTTGCACCCTTCACATCTCACGCTTGGGCTAATGTGATCACTGGAGTAGAACCGTCAAGTTCTTCTCCGCGGCTTTCTTATACACTATAATAGTCCATATTGGAACGGTTGTTCCCGATCACTGACACAAGTTCAGTCACATTACTTTCCATCTCCGACCTCACGGTCTCTCCCTCTCTCAGCGCCAGTCTTTTCTCTCTTAGCCCATGCCGTCTTCAAGTGTTCTCTCTTCTCTTTCACGCTTCGCTTCGTATATATACTAAAGTCTCTCTCCCTTCCTCACTTTGTATTACTACGCGATTTCAGGACTAATCAGTCATTCACATCTCTACATCAACTTCAACTAATTTCAATAACTATATAAAATATACTGAACATGCATTTCACATCCAGTCCATGCATCCATTGTAACCTAGCACCCGTATCACAACATTAATATAATTATTTTGTGACCGGACTATTTCTTTTCCAAATTCTGGAATTTCATCAGATACTGCTGACTAGGTGGATTCTTTGTGTCTCACGCGGGAAAGTCCTGACTCCCTCCCCCGCTAAATAGTTCAAGTACCTATACATTCCCGCACGTAGACATTTCCTCTTGTTAGCCGATGATAAGGTACCAACCGACTTTCGCCATTAGATAGTTTACAAGTCGCACGTGCAAGCATGTCCGATCGTTTCCTGTTCGCTAACCCTGTGACTTACTCGGACCCTGCGATATAAATTCCCCTCATTCCATAATTTCACTAGCAACTTTACTCCTTAACCTCCCACTAACTTCCGGACATAATTTTGCTCCCTTGACAATTCCCCTCAACTACAAGACAATACTCCGTATTGTTTCTTCTCTCAGCTCAAGGGCCAAATATTATGGCTGAACTCGACTCTATTTCCACATTATATACGGTTACACAAAAATGTCCCCAACACAAACACGACTGTGCCGATTTGGCAACTCAGTCTGAGATATTAAAAGTATCTCATCAACAATTACAACATCAAAATGATAGGGCGGTTGGAGTAGTAGATCACAACAACATCAATTCAAAATATCAAAATTGCAAGGAGGCTTGGCCAATTCAGGTGTGGTGAACGACACGGCTTTACCGACGATCACTCGACCGCGTGGCGCGCATGTATTTCGGATTTCGCAACATTTCCGGCATTTTCTACATACATGCACATAAAACACAGCGACTGTCAAACTGATTATAACTGTGTTCACTTCTTTTGCCTTTGCAATCACACTACTCTACTCAGGTATTCGGCACCTACATTTTCTTTTCCCGGTATGTATTTGACACTCCTTACAGTAGAGGTATTTCTGGAACTTCTTTAATTATATCTTTTGTGGCGAAAGGCACGGGATAGCCTATTGCTTACTCTCCCGTGTCGATCACTGCAGCTCCTCCCTGACATTCCGTGGCTACATCTCTGGGCGTTCTTTCAGTGTACTGTCTGAGCATGTTTATATGGAAGACCCTCTGCTTGCCATTTACATCTAGCATATAGTCATGCTGTCCCCTTTTCTCTAGTACACGAAACGGTCCCTTCCAATGCATTAACATCTTGTTATGGTCAGTGGATAAGAGCAGTAGAACTTTGTCGCCTGCGTTCAACTGACGAACTTTAGCACGTTTGTCAAAGTGTTTCCTGTACACCGCACTGGAGTCCCTCAGGGCCTCTTGTGCGAACTTGCAGGTGTCTTCCAGTCTGCTCCTGAGGTCTACCACGTACTGATACGTAGTTTTAACCTCTTCTTCTTCCTCTTCATTTGTCCACAGTTCTTTCAAGATAGTCACGGGTCCTCTGACCGTTCTGCCGTACAATAGTTCGAAGGGGGAAAACCCTAGACTTTCTTGTGGTGCCTCACGGTATGCAAACAACGCGGCTGGCAAATAACGATCCCAGTCCGTTGGTCTCTCCTCGCACATCTTCTTCAACATCCCCTTCAACGTCCCGTTAAACCTCTCTACTAGCCCATTGCACTGTGGATGATACGGGGTTGCGTGTAGTTGCTTTAACCCCAATAATCTGCTGACCTCCCCCATCAGTTCCGACGTGAATTGGGTTCCACGGTCGCTCAAGATCTCGTTGGGTACTCCTACCCTGGAAAATATTTCCACTAGCGCCTCGGCCACCCTCTCTGTCTCAATCGACCTCAGAGCCACTGCTTCTGGGTATCTCGTAGCATAATCTACGACTGTCAAGATGTACCGGTTTCCGGCGCTTGAAACTGGTGCTATTGGTCCGATAAGATCGACTGCCACACGGCGAAATGGCGAGTCAATCAAAGGGACGCTCCCCAATGGTGCCTTCTTTGTTTTTCCCTTCGGCGCCGTTCTCTGGCACGTGTCGCATGAGGCACAAAACCTCTTGATGTCCGACATGATCCCTGGCCAATAAAAACTGCTCAGGATCCTGTCTGCGGTCTTCTTTTTACTTAAGTGATCCGCCATCAGACCTTCATGGCCGATTGACATGACGGTGTCCCTGTACTTGGCTGGGACAATCAGCTGGGCCGTCATCTTCCCTGACTTATCGCTTATGAACTGGCGATACAGTAAACCCTTCTTTAAGAAATAACTCACCCGGCCCCCTCTGACCTCCTTATCTCCCCCAGCCTTAACATCACCGAACAGCTTGTCCAATGACCTATCCCTTGTTTGCTCCTCCTTAATTTCTGCAGGGGTAGCATTTACGCCCCGCTTTTGCTCTGGAGTGATGAGTGGCTTCGGCCCTTTTAACTCTTTCTTTTCTTGCCCTCTGGTTTTCACTGCGGCTGCAAGTGAAAATGAGGGGTCTGGGTCACCAGGTCCCCTTGCTCCTGGGATATTCCCTAGAATCAAATCATACAGCGGTTTAGGCATCACGAGTGCCTCGACCTGTCCGCTGAAGAATGGTGTGCGCACGGCAATTATTGCTGTCGCAAATTTCCGCACCGTCCCATCTATAAGAACACACTTCCGCACCTCCCCTGTCATCTCTGTCTTTCTCACAAGACTCTCCCGCACTACTGCCCCCGTGCAGCCTGTATCACGCAACACATGCACCTTTCTGTCTCCAATCTTTCCCTCACACACGGGCATCGTGTCCTCCGTGTCCGAGCTACAAAAACCCGACACGACAAAATGTCCGTCATCGCGGCTCCGTGAATCAATCACCCCGCTTCCTCTTATTTGAGCCCCTGGCTCCTCATATTTCACTACCCGCATCGCCGCAGTCTTCTGTGGCCTGGCTCGACAGTCTCTCGCAAGATTACCTGTCTTGCCGCAAATAAAGCACGAACGTCTGTCCGGCGGTCTGTCCCCGTTTGCTTTCGGAAATCGCGGTCCTGTCGCCGGCCCTGACTGAACTAAATCTCGGCGGATCGGACCCACAGCCCCGTTGGCTGCCGGTGCTGGTCGCTTATCTTTTGTTTTTTCTTGAATTTCCGATCTTCGCCGCAAAGGATTCATATCCGCTCTAGCCTCGCGATAGTTTTCTGCTGCTTCGAGCAGTTCCGATACTGTTCTAAGTTTTTTTTCTCTGAGGTGGATGGCAAGTCCTAGTGCGCATTCGGTGAAAATTTGTTCGCGGAGGATCAATTCCCGCAGATCGCCATAAACACTCTCTGCACCACTCAGTTCGACCCACTTGTCGAAGTAATGAGTGAGACGGACGCCGAACTGCACGTACGTCTCGCCGGACTGTATCCGCGCCTCCCGAAATTTCCGGCGGAAGCCCTCTTCGGTGAGCTCATAGGCGCGCAAAATCGAATCCTTGACCTTATCATAATCACCTCTCATTTCCCGAGGCAGCGTGGACACGACGTCCAACGCCTTTCCTGTCAGCAGAGCTGACAGGCTGATGGCCCATTCTTGCTCTGGCCATCCCTCTATCTCCGCAAAAGTTTCGAATCTGCTAATGTACGCGTCGATAGAGTCTGTCGTCTGACAGAACTTCGGTAACTGCGGTCTCGGCGCCGCATGTCCGAACCGCCTTCGCTCACCTGTACCCGAACTGGCCTCCTCAGGTCTTCTGTCCAGTTCTAACTCCCTTCCTTTCAGTTCTGCTTCTATCTTCAACTTCTCTGTTTCAAAGACAAGTTTTTCTTTTGCCGCCGCCATCTGTTCACTCTCAAACTTTCTCCTTTCCGCTCTATCATTTCTTTCAACTCTCTGTTGAGTCTCTATGAACTTTTTTAGTTCCTCGCCCTGGAACTCCTTCCCCATACTTATCAACTTCTCGAGCGGCGTAAAACTCTCTTCCGCCATATTGTTCCGTTTCTTGTCCCCACCCTGTGTGACAGACAACGTGAACAGTATCTCCGCGGGTTACGCTCCCCTTCGCTACAATACCGCTCGCCGAACTTCCCGTGTTCGCCTGCGAGCACTCGTGTAGTACGTAGATTAACCCCCTGTCTGCTGGGACCGAAATGTTTAATTTTCGCTAGGCACCATGCACCTAATCCCAGACAACTTAATTATATTTCCCCGCACCCAGAAGGAACCTGTGTCATAAGTTATAGCTTCTATAACAACACTTGGTTAGAGCCTCGCTCACTGTCCCCGACAGACAGCCTTCAACATACACCACAAAACAATACCAGCAATGACGAAGAACTAACAGGGCAATTAATTAGGAGACTAATTAATTAGCATGCAATTAGTGGACACTTTGTCCTAGCACTACATCTAGCGCTAACTTCGCTTTCCCGTCTGAGACTATATTTTGGGCCAAATCCTGGCAGGCTCGCCAACTTTGTCACGGACTGTCGGAAAGATGGTGGTTTAAATGTTTGTGATGTGGGTGTAGGTTATAATATAATCTTGTCAACAGGGGGAATCTCCACTCACACTCTCATACTCTCATCATTGTAGCCCTCAATCATCTCATTCAATACATTTCTCCCACTCTGGAGAGGGACGTCTCGCATGCGTTCCCCACTCACGCAGCCATACAACTGATTACCACAAACTCAGTTGCTGAAATGCTAACTAGGTTAATTATTTACATATAAACCATCAACCATGTCACACTTAACTAATGTCTAAAGTATCTTGTTATCTCGCTGTCAGTTCATCTTTGTTCTACCTAATGCTGTTATTTCACTGTCTAGTTCTTTGTTTCTACCTCGGCTAGTTCTGTGCACAGAAACATAAAAGTCACCTTACCTGGCCAGGCTTTCTATACACTACTTCAAGTTATGCGGTGGCTATCTCAGTGGTCCTCGGTGTCGGCGCTGCATCCGTCGACCCGCTGCCTGGTCCTCGTCGGCGCTGCGTCTCAGTGTCGACCCTCTGGCCCCCGGTGATCTTTCAGTGTTCTCTTTCGGCACATTCACAACTGATTGTCACTGCTGCATTTTTGCACCCTTCACATCTCACGCTTGGGCTAATGTGATCACTGGAGTAGAACCGTCAAGTTCTTCTCCGCGGCTTTCTTATACACTATAATAGTCCATATTGGAACGGTTGTTCCCGATCACTGACACAAGTTCAGTCACATTACTTTCCATCTCCGACCTCACGGTCTCTCCCTCTCTCAGCGCCAGTCTTTTCTCTCTTAGCCCATGCCGTCTTCAAGTGTTCTCTCTTCTCTTTCACGCTTCGCTTCGTATATATACTAAAGTCTCTCTCCCTTCCTCACTTTGTATTACTACGCGATTTCAGGACTAATCAGTCATTCACATCTCTACATCAACTTCAACTAATTTCAATAACTATATAAAATATACTGAACATGCATTTCACATCCAGTCCATGCATCCATTGTAACCTAGCACCCGTATCACAACATTAATATAATTATTTTGTGACCGGACTATTTCTTTTCCAAATTCTGGAATTTCATCAGATACTGCTGACTAGGTGGATTCTTTGTGTCTCACGCGGGAAAGTCCTGACTCCCTCCCCCGCTAAATAGTTCAAGTACCTATACATTCCCGCACGTAGACATTTCCTCTTGTCAGCCGATGATAAGGTACCAACCGACTTTCGCCATTAGATAGTTTACAAGTCGCACGTGCAAGCATGTCCGATCGTTTCCTGTTCGCTAACCCTGTGACTTACTCGGACCCTGCGATATAAATTCCCCTCATTCCATAATTTCACTAGCAACTTTACTCCTTAACCTCCCACTAACTTCCGGACATAATTTTGCTCCCTTGACAGAGTATGTGTGCGGGATGGAGGGTTAGAACCGGAACCAGTAAGCAAAAGTCATAGGGCCAACGACGGCCGCAGTGGGCCCACCCACGGCTGTGCGCGGGCCCACTGCGGCCGTTGTGGGCCCGAAGACATTTTGCTACTGCGGGAAACACCTCGCCCCCACTCCAGTACACACAAATCCGTCCTTGCAAACATTATAGTGTTGATCGAGAACAATTATAACACATACAGGAAAGAAAAAAAACAAGATGGGATGAACCATAACCCACAAAGTCCCTTCTATATGAGAGCTGTCCTCGCTGTCAATGGTCGCTACCTTTTGTCTTTGACCTGATCTTATGTTGAATTATTTCCTATTGTAAAAGTCTCGCAGATTAGCCAATGCGTCAGTGAGTTCTATATAGGGCGCAGGACATACGGGTCATTGATTTGTCAAACGTCATTTGTCATGACGTAAGGTTTAGTTGTTACGTAATTTTATATTTTACGTGATATGAGTTTCACTTTCGCTTCATAGGCTTGAGAAAATGGTGACAAAACTAGAACTTCACGGTACAATTTCAGTCTTGCTATAATTTGTGTGAAAGCAGGTTGACTATACCTAGCTACATGATATACTAAGTATACACGGTTCACCTGCATGCTCTTCTGAAAGCGCGTCGATGTGTGTGTGCCTGCTAGTGCGTGCGTGTGCGCGCGCTCCAAACATCTCCAAGAGGCATAGATCCTCATGCGCCTGGAGGGCGCATGAGGATCTATTCCTCCTGGAGATGCGCGCATGTTTGTGTGTGTGAGAGTGAGAGAGAGAGAGAGAGAGAGAGAGAGAGAGAGAGAGAGAGAGAGAGAGAGAGAGAGAGAGAGAGAGAGAGAGAGAGAGAGAGAGAGAGAGACGCGCGCGCGAGAGAGAATGACGTCACAATAGAGTATTATGTCAGTGTCTGCATGGTGATGGCGTTGCCTCTTTTACGTCACCGCCACTGTCTGACTTTCTCTAGAAGTAAAGGTTTTTTTAGTGTTTTAATTCTTTTCTGAAAAGAATTAATTTTTACTAAAGAAGTTCAAAGGATACAAAGCTAGCTAACGAACTCATCCATCCAATGTCTTTCTCCAAACTGCTATATGCAAAAGTTCAAGTAAATATGACAAAAATTACGGACTCTAATCTGGGTCAACGGACTTCCTATAAACGGCTGTTTATGTCTTCAATGAGACATTCAAATACAATATGCACGGAGGATCTCTTAGCCACCCACCGCCGTGAGATGGCCTTAGTCGCCTGCTCGGCGTTAAACCCAAATAACTAACTCTTAGCCACCCACTTAAGAAAGTATTTTGCCAAGTTTCAAGCTTGTGTGTACAGAAATATCGGAGATTCTCTTGTTTACATACATACGCACACACAAACATACATACATACATACATACATACATACATACATACATACATACATACATACGCACATACATACATACATACATACATACATACATACATACATACATACATACATACATACGCACATACATACATAGATACATTTATATATACATACATACATACATACATACATACATACATACATACATACATACATACATACATACATACATACATACATACATACATACATACATACATACATACGTACGTACGTACATAAATACATACATACGCATATACGGCGCTTTGCGCCAAATGTACGTTCAGCAGCGAGGTTAGCGTAACTAGACATGACGTGTTTTTTTTTTTTATCTTGTTACTTCAATTGTTAGATATTTAGCCTGCCTGCCTTTGACATCATGGACATGCTATTAAATTCGGCCCACCGCGACCCGTCCTAAAAAGTCCCTTCTATAAATAGAAGGGACTTTAAAAAAAAAACGGGCTTGTTCCGTAGCATGTCTGTTGAAAGGTCCTGGTAAATCAAAGTGGCACAGTTGCAGTGCGTCTGAATTGATCAGTGTTCAGGTCGTACTCCATAACCCATAACCCGCCCGTCAGGCCGTCCATTATCACTTCGGTGCCGTGGACGTTAAACCCCGAACTAACCAATTAGAACTCACTTTTCACAAACAAAACATATGTACACTGTACAGACAACAAATCACAGTTAGTACACACATAAGTACAAAACGCAATACAAAACAAACTCCAGTGCGGACAAAACGTATGGTGGATTTATTTGTGAATTGTATAAGGAAAAACATGTCGATTCAACTTATCGTACAGACGGTCAGGCAGATACGGCTTTACACGAGCCATCATCTGTAATATAAAATAAAATAAAATGACGGGAAATTAAAAAAAAAACTATTTTTTTTAAATAAAATAAAGTTAAAGAAATTATTTTTGATCCGGGAATGTCACGTTAGCTTTGTAGTTTTATTACAGACATTGGTGTGCGTATGTGTGACCTTAAATGGTAAAAGTAAAGGGAAAAGTTACATTTTCTCTCCACATAAAGCGAATCATGAGAATACTTCACACACACACACACACACACACACACACACACACACACACACACACACACACAGAGAGAGAGAGAGAGAGAGAGAAAGAAACAAACAAACAAAAATATATTACATAATTAAATTAAAATGCGTAGTTGGAATCCGTGACGATTGATGTGTCAAAATGACAATGTACAAGAATACTTGATGATATATGCTTTAAGTCCAAACTTATCATCAAACTTGATTCCGGAACTACAATAAAAATGTCTATCAGCGACTCATACATTTCCCGAAAATGACTAAATGTCGCTTGTACTTTCAGGCATTTCGAAAATGTCAGCTTGAAACAGTCAATGCCCGAAAATGTTATACTGCCTAATGTTAGAATAACCAATTTTCCAATATGAATGTCACATGTTGGTGATGATGATGGTGTTCCTTTGTGTAACAACTATATCTATCCTCTGGTATAATGCTCATTGCGCTTTGGTGGGAGAGGGTTTGTACAGGAGAAAGAAAAGAACGGCAGAGCGACAGAAGAGAACAGAGAAATATTACAGTCAGTTCAATAGGCTGAAGAAATGTGTCTTCAACTGTCTTCGAAATGAAGGCAGCGAGGTTGCAGTTTTCAAAGACTCCGGAAGCGAGTTCCATAGCTTTGGAGCAGCATTCTTGAAGGACCTGAGGCCATAGCTAGTGTCTACGCTGGGCAGGCGCAGCCGGGACTGAGACGTGGAGCGGAGAGAATAGCCAGAGATGTAGGCTGGGATAAGTTCTTGTAAATAATCAGGCGCAGACTTGTGCATGCAAGCTAATAAAATGAAATAAGGAAAAGTACGACAGAAAACAAATAATACTTACACAGTATTTATCCACCAGGTCATTTGTGCCCCCAACGAGATACCGAATCTCGGGGTCACCAGAGGTCAAGGCCTCGGTCATGGCCTTGAGAACAGGGGCTATGGATGACTGAACTTCAACGTTACCCATCTCGTGCGCCGACTGGTCCACGTGCGTCTTGGTGAAGAACGTTCTGACGTCATCAGAAGCCTCCGCCCACATTTCTCTAAAGTCGTTTTCTATTCTCTTCAGCTGGAACAAAATGGGCAGCGGTTACATTTGCGTGGGATTTTTTTTTCAGTTTGCTTACCTTCCATCTGCAAGAAGCATAGATTTTCATGAGTACCTGCATTCCCAGGGACTCATGAGAATCTACGCTTCTTGCGGTGGTAGATGATCGGCCTCTTTATTTACCTCTCTGCCTCTCAGAGGAAGGATTGTATCGGGTTCTTACGATTGAGACTGTGTGTACGGATGTGGAACAATTGCACATGCTTTAAAAACATCAGAATAATTAGACTTAAACATATCAATGACGTTTTGGGCGATTTGATTAGTTCATTCATGACCGCAATATCATGAATCCGAATTACAAGTTGTTGTCAATCTTAGAAATCAGAATAAATCATGGAAAATCACTTACGTTTTCGCCTTTGACAATGCTGGTGATACCCGAGAACTCTCCGGGCTCTATGACAACGACTTTGACCCCAAATTGGTGCATCTCCAGCCGCAAGATGTCGCTAAATGTCTCGGCGCCGTACTTGGTGATGTTGTAAGCGGCATGATAAGGGCCGGGTATAAGGCCCCTTACGCTCGTGACATTCACTATCCGCCCTGGGGAAGAAAGATTGCATTTTATTTGTATGAACAGTGCTATCGATGTCTGTTTGTTCTTTTATTTGCTTGCTTGCTTGTGAACCTTTGAGCTTTGCTGTACAAATCTCTAACCTGTACGCTGCCCCTTGAACTGTACACTGCCCCCGAACTGTGATGTACTGACCTCTGGCCTGCCTGACTAGCGGCAGCAGGGCTCGCGTGGTGCGGACTGTTCCCCACAGGTTCACTTGGGCCACACGCTGGTACTGGGCCATGGTGGTCAGTTCTACATCACCGCATACCTGCTGCCCCGCGTTGTTCACCAAACCCCACAGGCCTGCAACACACACACACACACACACACACACACACACACACACACACACACACACACACACACACACCACACACACACACACACACACTATATATATATATATATATATATATATATATATATATATATATATATATATATATATATATATATATATATATATATATATATATATATATATATATATATATATATATATATACTTATCAACAAAAGAAACGCGAAATAACCCTTTCAAATCACATTTATTCCAAAACTTGAAAGTCGATTTTGGACCAACCAGACAACAGATGTTATCGACATTTTAGGAATGAAATCATGGACACCAGCGTAATCAGTGTGGAAGTTTATTCTGTATTTGGAGCAAGCATGGCACAGCACAAAGTCAATATGGCGTGTGACCTCCATTGGCGTTGATGACGGCTTGGCAGTGTCGGCGCATAGAGTACATCAGGCGGTTGACAGCTGCCCTGGGGATGTTGTTCCAGGAATGGACAATGGTATTCTCCAATTCTGCGGCTCTCGTTGGTCTGGGGCGTACTGTGTTGACCTCCCTTTGCAGTTGGTCCCAGAGATGTTTGATGGGATTGAGGTCCGGGCTGAGGGCAGGCCAGGGCATGACTGGGATGTTATGCTGCTGCAAGAAGTGTTGGGTGATACTTGCAGTGTGTGTACGCGCATTATCTTGCTGCAAGATGAAGTTTTTGCGTCCCTGAGAAAATGGCAGGACATATGGGTGTAGTACTTGCTCAATGTAGCGCTGAGCTGTGATGCCATTTCCGCGACCTGGTACGAGTCCACGGAAGAACACAGGTCCTACTGTCTGGTTCAGGGTAATCCCACCCCAAATCATCACGCTTGGCCCGCCCCAGGCATTGTTCTCCAGCACACAGCCATCAGCATAGCGTTCACCCCTTCTCCGCCACATTCTTATGCGCCCATCTGCATGGCTGATGCTGTAGCGGCTCTCATCCGTGAACAGGACGTTCTGCCACTGTCGCCAGGTCAAGTCGACATGAGCCTGTGACCACTGTGGGCGTGCACGGCGATGACGGTCAGTAAGAACAGGTCCACGGGCTGGACGGCGGTTTTGCAGGTTATGCTCTTCTAGCCGTCGTCACACTGTCTGGCCACTGATGGGTGCCTGGTGGTTGCCGATAACTTCTTTTGCTGTTTCCTCGGCCGGCTGAAAGCGATTTTGCACGCGAGTCCGGAAAATGTGGCGGTCTTGCCGTGGAGTTGTCACACGTGGTCGTCCGCTTAGGGGAGCGTCAGCAGAAGACCCTTTGGCTTGATCGCGTTTCTGCAGCCTATAAATGGTCGAAATGTGACATCTAAAGGCCACTGCCACAGCTTGTGGATATTCTCCGGCTTCCAAACGCCCAAGAGCTCGTTCTCGTTGGGGAGCACTAAGCCGATATATAATATATATATATATATATATATATATATATATATATATATATATATATATATATATATATATATATATATATATATATATATATGAACACGTGTTCGTTTGTGCATTCATTCATTCATTCATTCACTCGTTTAAACTTTATTTGCAAATGGCGTAGACAATATTCGCGATTCTGAATGCCAACTAGACTACCTTACCTGTCTCCTCACAAACACCCTTGACAACGTGCAGACACTGTCTGACGCTCTCGTCACTACTGACGTCAAGAGGCAACACTGTCATTCTGGATGAAGTTACGTCACGCAGTTCTTTGGCGCCGTCGCCGTCAGGGTGCAGCACTGTGGCGATCACGTGACATCCTAGCTCGTGCAGATGTTTTGCCAGTCCTAGTCCAAAACCTGACAAGGAACAGTGATATTTAGAAATAAATCATGCATAGTGAGCGCACGAGCGGGGCCTAAAAATACAGTTAAATCACAAACTCACTCAATTCCCAATGAAGGGAGATTGTGAGTCTGAAATCCCTGTTGATTCATCGTCAAAGAACCCGATTCGCGGTTAACAAGAGGCATAGCGGATCATCGTGAGTCCGTCCCTACAACTGCAGGGACGCATGAGGATCTATGCCTCTTGTAGCTGGATCGTGTTGAATTTATCTCGGCAGTGAAGGGGTTGACTTGTGCCGGTGTCCTAGCCCTGTTTGGCCCTGGTCTCTAACTAAACGAATATTTGCTCAAGTTCTTTCGAGGATGCAAAACCGCAGCAGATTTAAATGCCCGACAACTTCTCTCTCTCTCTCTCTCTCTCTCTCTCTCTCTCTCTCTCTCTCTCTCTCTCTCTCTCTCTCTCTCTCTCTCTCTCTCTCTCTCTCTCTCTCTCTCTCTCTCTCTCTCTCTCTCTCTGTTCTCCGCGCACAGCAGTTTACATCGTGGGCATTAGTTCACCCTATTTCCACTGAATGGACTACCTAAAGTATGTTAAGTGATATTTGGTCAGTAATAATTACGGTATTTATAATGCGCTTATCTTATAATAATTATAACTCTAAGCGCGCGCTCACAACTCGCGCACGCATGCGCACGCTTTAGACAACGACTCACGTATCACAAATAAATTACGACAGTCAGCTTGGGGTGGGGAGTGTGGTGGTATAGTGCTAGAACTGTTGAAAGAGGTGAGTTTTGAGGGCGGACTGGAAGGAGGAGAGAGAGTGTTTCTGACGGAGAGAGAGTGGGAGAGTGTTCCAGGTGGATGGACCGTATACTGAGAAGGAGCGGGGGCCGAAAGTGCTGAGTTTGGTGCGGGGGATGTGGAGGCGGAGAGGGTCGGAGGCGGAGCGGAGGGAGCGGGAAGGCGTGTAGGGGTGAAGTAAGTTGGAGAGATAGGCAGGAGCGCAGTTGTTCAGGGATTTGAAGCAGAGAGACAGAATCTTGTATTGGATGCGTTGTGGGATGGGAAGCCGCCAGTGAAGGAGTTTGAGCAGGGGAGTGATGTGGTCGGATCCAAGTTTTTTCTTTCTGAGGACGAGACGGGCAGCATTGTTCTGGACGCGCTGGAGAGTGGAAGTGGTGGAGTGAGAGAGGCCGGAAAGGAGAGAGTTGCAGTAATCGATGCGAGATAGGATGAGAGAGACGGCAAGTGGTTGACTTTAAGAGTGAACGAGGATTTTGGTGGTGTGTTTTTGGGGAAAATTGGACAGACTGAACGTGAGTATTTTGGAACTATATTTTCTCAACAATGGTCATCTTTGTGAACTGTGAAAGACTGTGATGGCGGCCATGGTGTGGCCGTGTAGCCGGTTCCCAACCCCTCCTCGCCCACTATAGCCTCTACCCACCCCCCTCTCCCCTCCTCCCCCTCCCTCGGGGCTGCAGTCTGCTCACCCCTTACTGATTGCACCCCCTCATCCCCCACGGCTGTTCAAGGCCTCCCATTTAGTTTTGAGGCGCGCGCGCGGGCCGAAAGATAAGGAGCCGCGCGTGTAGCTGCCTTCCACTGACAGCACAGAGTTGAGCGCAATCTGCTACGGCTGTGCAACTATAGTCGCGCTTTTCTTGTCACTGTTTTACGCGAGCACGGGCGATGTGTGTCAGTACACGCTCAGCGGCTGACCGTGTACCGCACGGGATACATTTTAATGGCGAAGTTCATTTACAGCATGTTGTTTAAGCCTGTACTGAACGTATCTTGTATTATTTTATGACATACACTTAAAAGCCAAGAAAATGAGCTATCTGTAGACACTAGACAGGCTTAGGAAAATGGCTTTCTTTTTGAAGTAAGTTGGAGAGATAGGCGGGAGCGCAGTTGTTCAGGGATTTGTAGCAGACAGACAGAATCTTGTATTGGATGCGTTAGGGGATGGGAAGCCAGTGAAGGAGTTTGAGCAGGGGAGTGATGTGGTCGGATTTTTTCTTTCTGAGGACGAGACGGGCAGCATTGTTCTGGACGCGCTGGAGAGTGAAAGTGGTGGAGTGAGAGAGGCCGGAAAGGAGAGAGTTGCAGTAGTCGATGCGAGATAGGATGAGAGAGACAGCAAGTTTGGTGGCAGCTGAGGTATTTTTTTATCTGACCGATGCGGCGGAGGTGGAAGTAGCATGCCTGGGCCGTGGCGGAGACGAGGCTGGTCATTGAAAGAGAGGAATCGAGGATAACGCCGAGGTTTTTGGCCGAATCAGAGAGGGAGATGGGAGTGCTGTCGAATTGAAAGTGGAGGGAGGGAGCTGGGAAAGTTTCAGTTTTCTGTTTGTAACTTTTATTTAGTTACATTATTTAATGTAGCCTTATTAATTTCTTTCACTTCATTAGTCTCGTGAGCAATTTTGCTGTTTGATCTGAAACGATATAAACATGATATCAGGTCAGCATTTACATATTGGTCACTTAAACATATATCATTTGTACAACAAAATCCATGATCTCTGTGTGCTCTTGACTCAACCCAGTCTTTTTCATTTGTTTGGTGTCACTGAATCGCGCTTCAATCCTAACATCAGCGATGAGGCCGTTTCTGTCCAGGACTTTGCTGTCGTGCGCCGCGATGCTGAATACTCGGGACAGAGAGGTATAGCAGTGTACATACACAATTCAATCAGCGGTATGACCCGCAGGCGTAAAGACTTGGAATCACCAACGGTGGAATGTGTTTGGATTAAGTTGGGCAGACAAATCCAGTCCCGTGCTCGTCGGATACATTTATAGAAACCCAGCATCAACAATTCAATGGCATGACGAATTCACAGTTATGATGGATAAGGTCAGAAAGTCCATCTCAGAAATGTTGATTTTGGGAGACTTTAATATCAATTTGCTCCTGAATAACCCTGCCTGGGAATGTACCATTTCCATGTTTGGACTGAAGCAGTTAGTTCCTGCTGCTACCTGTTTTAGTTCTACTTCCTCCACCCTTATTGACCACATATACACAACTAATAAGTCAAGTGTAGTGGGAGTAGAGGTGCCCCAAATAGGGATTAGTGACCATTACCCTGTGTGTCGTGGCTGGGCATTGAAAGCAAATACTACTTTTCGTAAACACCAGCACACAACTATTAGATATAGATCTTTGAAGTGCTTCAACAAAGACGTATTTCTGCACGACCTAATCAAGTATCTTTCCACACAGTTTACAACCAAAGTGACCCTAACGAGGCTCTATCTGAATGGTACAGATTGTTTCTTTGTGTTCTTGATAAACACGCTCCTTTCAGAAAAGCCTGGAATCCACTTCTTCCAAAACCCTCTACGCTATTATGAACACACTCCTAGGCACTTCTCTCCGCCTCCACACCCTCCGCACCAAACTCAGCACCTTCGGCCCCCGCTCCTCTGTCTGCGGTCCATCCACCTGGATCACTCTCCCGCTCTCTCTCTCCGTCAGAAACCCTCTCTCTCCTCCTTCTAGTCCGCCCTCAAAACTCACCTTTTTTCAACAGACCTTGCACTACAACGCCACCACACTCCCCATCCGAAGCTGATTGTCGTAATGCATTTGTAGTACGTGAGTCATTGTCAAAAGCGTGCATATGCATGCGTGAGTTGTGAGTGCGCGCTTAGAGTTATAATTATTATAAGATAAGCGCATTTTAAATACCGTAATTATTATTATTATTATTATTATTATTATTATTATTATTATTATTAGAAACGAGTGAAAGTTTCCCACGTGGTTGAACAATGAAATCAATGATGCCATGCAGCTCCGAGATGATCATAAAAGAAGCAAAAATTTTGTAGCTTACCGAAAACAAAGAAACCTTATAAAATATTTAGTTAGAAATGCTCAGAGGCCTCACTTTCACCATCTCATGAACGGCAAAAAAGATATCGTTTCTGTTTGGCGTGCAATAAACGCAGTGCACTAAAATATCAGCTGATACGTTTAATCAGCATTTTTTCCCTACCGCCACTACACTGCTACATAATCTTATGTCTCCCGGGTCAACCGTCTGATGTTTCAGAAAAACTAAAAAGGTTTGTGCTGAAAGATTAACACCTAACACGTCTTGCAACGTTCCGCTCTTAACAGTTTATGAAGTGGGAAAATCCATTTCTTCATTAAAGAGTAAACGTACATCTGGCTATGATAGAATTAGCAGCACTGTTTTAAAATGGCTCTTCCATACGTCGTCGAGTCGCTAACATACATCTTCAACCTTTGCATACAACATGGACAATTCCGTCTGGTCTGAAAACGGCAAAGGTAATACCGTTACCTAAAACAAAAGATTTAAATGACCCCAACCATTTCAGACCCATTTCTCTGTTGTCAACTCTGTCAAAACCGATTGAAAGACATGTCCACACACATTTACAACATTTCTTAGTTAAATACAAGGTTGGTTGGTTGTACAGCAACAAGACTTTCTCCGGACGTGCAGATCAATACAAACTCGTTCATCCACTACAGTCTGGTTTTCGTAGGGGACATTCTTGTCACACAGCTTTGGTTCACCTGGTTGACAGATGGTTAACTGCTATGAATAATGGGTGAATGATTGGGGCGGTATTTTTGGACCTTTCAAAAGCCGTTGATTTTATCAACCATGATCTTTTAATTAAAAAGCTTGATGCCTATCAGCTGAGTGATGACACCCTTGCCTTCATTACATCATAATATCTAAACGGGCGCACGCAGTACGTCTGCGTAAATGGTATAAACTCACGTGAGGGGGTGATAGAGCACGGAGTGCCACAAGGATCCGTCCTCGGTCCATTATTATTTTCAGTTTTTATAAACGATCTTCCCTTACATATATCCGACCCCCGTGTAATCTGCAGTCTTTTCGCTGATGATGGAACTCTTGACGTGTCATCGTCAGATGCATCCTGTATAACCCAGTCCCTACAAAGCGGCCTGAATGATGTTTCCACATGGTGTAAAAACAATTATATGATTCCGAATCCTACTAAGACCAAATGTATGTTAATTACTACTAGACAGGATTGGATGAACCCGCCTCCCCTACAGCTCTATTTGAATGGGCAGTCTGTTGAGCAAGTCAAGGAACAGCGTGTGCTTGGAATCATCATTGATGACAAACTGTGTTGGCAAAGCCATATTACCAAAGTGTGTAAAACAATATCAAAAAACGTATTCTTACTGTCAAAATTAAGATATTTTACTAATGAACCAACAAGGAAACTTTTTTTACTGTGCCCCTATTTAGCCACATTTGGATTATGCCTCCTCCGTTTGGGATGGGAGCAGTGATGCTAATCTCAAAAGGATGAATTCGCTTCACAGGCGGGCAATCAAATTAATCGTTGACAGACCCATGCAAGTCATTAGTACTGATTACAAGTTCAAGCTGCTGGATATCCTGCCACTTGACAAGCAGTTCATTTATAATAAGTTGGTACTCATGCGCAAAATCACCCTCTCAGACTCACCAGCCTATCTCTATAATTTGTTCGCACTTGCCTACAGATCTAGTCGAACATCAGGGAACAATCTGGTAGTACCAAGGCCCCGCTTAGATATTTACAAGACGTCCATCTCCTACTCTGGTGCAAAATTATGGAACACAGTTCCTGCAGACATTAAAGCAACATCTTCTTTACGAACGTTCAAGAACCAACTGCATAAATTTATTAAGAACATGTTAAAACATATTGTTCATATTTTTCTTTCACATACCGTCATTGACTGCAGAAACATTTCCTTATTCATATTCATGTATCATAATATTTTAGACTTGCTGAGGTGTTCTTTGTCATTTCTTTTGTTTTGAAACCTCAGCGGAAAAGATGTCATGCCTTCTTTATGTCTTCTAATAATTATGTTCTTGCATATTAGTAAGTGCAGCATAACATCATAACTTTTAATGTTTAATGTTTGATGGTTACAAAGTAAAGTAGGTTACAGCACTGTCAGGGGAGAGAAATGTGCTATAACCTACTTTACTTTGTAACCTTCCTAAAATATTAGCACTGGCAGTCTCCCCTTTTCTTTTCATTTAATGTTTGATGTTTTGCTTGGTGTGTGTGTGTGTGTGTGTGTGTGTGTGTGTGTGTGTGTGTATGTGGACTGGTAGAAATCAGTACGTGTGTGTGTGTGTGTGTGTGTCTGTGTGAGGACTGGTATATATCAGTGTGTGTGTGTGTGTGTGTGTGTGTGTGTGTGTGTGTGTGTGTGTGTGTGTGTGTGTGTGTTTGTGTGTGTGTGTGTGTGTGTGGACTGGTAGAAATCAGTACGTGTGTGTGTGTGTGTGTGTGTGTGTGTGTGTGTGTGTGTGTGTGTGTGTGTGTGTGTGTGGACTGGTATATATCAGTGTGTGTGTGTGTGTGTGTGTGTGTGTGTGTGGTGTAATGTGAGCATTGTTTATTTGAAATGGAATTATTGTTGCCTGTACTTTTCACTATTATGTATACTTAATATATATATATATATATATATATATATATATATATATATATATATATATATATATATATATATATATATATATATATATATATATATATATATATATATTCATTACTTATAACAAAGGCGTCGCCCAAGCCAAAAAATGCACTCAATCAGAGTAGCTCCAAGGGACATAATTTTTCAATAAATTCTGAGAATGCTGTGCTAATGCCATGGAAATCCAGGCTGGTAAGCTTGCATTGTGTCATCAGGACATCAGCTGTCCTTTTGTGACTGCATCGCTTATTAGATCTTTTGAGCCTTCCACTGAACACCTACTACATAAAGTAATAGGGACTACCCCCAGGCGCCCCGCAACCCGCTGGAGAATATCCAGTCCTCCCCCCCGAGAGGGGAGGCTAGTGCATGAATATTCCCAAACAGATCTTGGACCTGCTGGATAGATTTAAGATTTTGCCGCCTACGACCGGTTTCGACCCAAGGTGGGTCTCATCAGGTAGGCATACGGCGTAACCTGAAATTGCAAACACAACGCATATACTAGAAGCCGCCTCCAGAATTTGACTGGTAGCAACCACTAGGCCAGCGTGGATTGCATCCCTAAAGCTTTATGGGGTGTTGCAGTGGAAGAAGACTGACTAATTTTGAAAAGGCAACACCTAGGCAATTTTGTGGTACAATTATTCATTACTTATAACAAAGGCGTCGCCCAAGCCAAAAAATGCACTCAATCAGAGTAGCTCCAAGGGACATAATTTTTCAATAAATTCTGAGAATGCTGTGCTAATGCCATGGAAATCCAGGCTGGTAAGCTTGCATTGTGTCATCAGGACATCAGCTGTCCTTTTGTGACTGCATCGCTTATTAGATCTTTTGAGCCTTCCACTGAACACCTACTACATAAAGTAATAGGGACTACCCCCAGGCGCCCCGCAACCCGCTGGAGAATATCCAGTCCTCCCCCCGAGAGGGGAGGCTAGTGCATGAATATTCCCAAACAGATCTTGGACCTGCTGGATAGATTTAAGATTTTGCCGCCTACGACCGGTTTCGACCCAAGGTGGGTCTCATCAGGTAGGCATACGGCGTAACCTGAAATTGCAAACACAACGCATATACTAGAAGCCGCCTCCAGAATTTGACTGGTAGCAACCACTAGGCCAGCGTGGATTGCATCCCTAAAGCTTTATGGGGTGTTGCAGTGGAAGAAGACTGACTAATTTTGAAAAGGCAACACCTAGGCAATTTTGTGGTACAATTATTCATTACTTATAACAAAGGCGTCGCCCAAGCCAAAAAATGCACTCAATCAGAGTAGCTCCAAGGGACATAATTTTTCAATAAATTCTGAGAATGCTGTGCTAATGCCATGGAAATCCAGGCTGGTAAGCTTGCATTGTGTCATCAGGACATCAGCTGTCCTTTTGTGACTGCATCGCTTATTAGATCTTTTGAGCCTTCCACTGAACACCTACTACATAAAGTAATAGGGACTACCCCCAGACGCCCCGCAACCCGCTGGAGAATATCCAGTCCTCCCCCCGAGAGGGGAGGCTAGTGCATGAATATTCCCAAACAGATCTTGGACCTGCTGGATAGATTTAAGATTTTGCCGCCTACGACCGGTTTCGACCCAAGGTGGGTCTCATCAGGTAGGCATACGGCGTAACCTGAAATTGCAAACACAACGCATATACTAGAAGCCGCCTCCAGAATTTGACTGGTAGCAACCACTAGGCCAGCGTGGATTGCATCCCTAAAGCTTTATGGGGTGTTGCAGTGGAAGAAGACTGACTAATTTTGAAAAGGCAACACCTAGGCAATTTTGTGGAGCTACTCTGATTGAGTGCATTTTTTGGCTTGGGCGACGCCTTTGTTATAAGTAATGAATAATTGTACCACAAAATTGCCTAGGTGTTGCCTTTTCAAAATTAGTCAGTCTTCTTCCACTGCAACACCCCATAAAGCTTTAGGGATGCAATCCACGCTGGCCTAGTGGTTGCTACCAGTCAAATTCTGGAGGCGGCTTCTAGTATATGCGTTGTGTTTGCAATTTCAGGTTACGCCGTATGCCTACCTGATGAGACCCACCTTGGGTCGAAACCGGTCGTAGGCGGCAAAATCTTAAATCTATCCAGCAGGTCCAAGATCTGTTTGGGAATATTCATGCACTAGCCTCCCCTCTCGGGGGGAGGACTGGATATTCTCCAGCGGGTTGCGGGGCGCCTGGGGGTAGTCCCTATTACTTTATGTAGTAGGTGTTCAGTGGAAGGCTCAAAAGATCTAATAAGCGATGCAGTCACAAAAGGACAGCTGATGTCCTGATGACACAATGCAAGCTTACCAGCCTGGATTTCCATGGCATTAGCACAGCATTCTCAGAATTTATTGAAAAATTATGTCCCTTGGAGCTACTCTGATTGAGTGCATTTTTTGGCTTGGGCGACGCCTTTGTTATAAGTAATGAATAATTGTACCACAAAATTGCCTAGGTGTTGCCTTTTCAAAATTAGTCAGTCTTCTTCCACTGCAACACCCCATAAAGCTTTAGGGATGCAATCCACGCTGGCCTAGTGGTTGCTACCAGTCAAATTCTGGAGGCGGCTTCTAGTATATGCGTTGTGTTTGCAATTTCAGGTTACGCCGTATGCCTACCTGATGAGACCCACCTTGGGTCGAAACCGGTCGTAGGCGGCAAAATCTTAAATCTATCCAGCAGGTCCAAGATCTGTTTGGGAATATTCATGCACTAGCCTCCCCTCTCGGGGGGAGGACTGGATATTCTCCAGCGGGTTGCGGGGCGCCTGGGGGTAGTCCCTATTACTTTATGTAGTAGGTGTTCAGTGGAAGGCTCAAAAGATCTAATAAGCGATGCAGTCACAAAAGGACAGCTGATGTCCTGATGACACAATGCAAGCTTACCAGCCTGGATTTCCATGGCATTAGCACAGCATTCTCAGAATTTATTGAAAAATTATATATATATATATATATATATATATATATATATATATATATATATATATATATATATATATATATATATATATTAAGTATACATAATTATGTGTGGGCAGTGGGCAGATGTTCACATCTGCACGGGACATAGACGACCCCGCCCTCCACGAGTCACCTGCTGCCTTGCAGGCCTGGCCGCTTGGTTTCGGAAAGGCTAAGGGAGGAAACCCCTGACATCAAAGCCCCCGTGTCTCCGGGGAAGGCTTTTGAGCCAGAGACTAGGACAAGGACAGTCTGATATAAAACCTACGACCCGAGGACCTCGATGCCATCGTCCCAGCTTGCTAGGCCATGGCAGATGAACCAAGGGTTTAAAGGGTGGGGCCAGTACTGCGCACAATGCACTCCACCAAAAAGCTCCACCGCGCAGGCTTTAGGAAACGTCCACGGACCATGACACTTTGCGGAGGTTAAACATCGACATCACCGCGCTCAGCGAAGTACGCCTTCCGGACGAAGGCAGCCTCCAAGAACTTGGTGCTGGGTACACCCTCTACTGGTCAGGCAGGCCTGCATCAGAAAGACGGCTCTCAGGCGTGGGTTTCATGGTCAAGACATCCATTGCGACTAAGCTGGAAAACCTACTAACGGGCCACTCAGACCGCATCATGTCCATGCGCCTCCCACTGAGACACCAGCAACACGTCACCCTTCTCAGTGTGTACTCCCCAACCCTCCTGGCAGAGCCTGCTGAAAAGGACAAGTTTTACACTGACCTGCGCAGCCTCCTACAGAGTACCCCTGCAGACGACAAAGTCATCATCCTTGGCGACTTCAACGCCAGAGTGGGCCAGGACTCTGAAGCCTGGAAAGGAGTCCTCGGCAAGCATGGCGTCGGGAACTGCAATGACAATGGCCGCCTACTGTTGGAGTTCTGTGCGGAGCAGCAACTGGTCATCACCAACACTACTTTTCAGCAAAAGGACAGTCGGAAGACCACCTGGATGCATCCTCGCTCCAAACACTGGCACCTTATCGACTATGTCCTAGTGCGTCAGAGGGACCGCAGTGACGTCCTCCTCACCAGAGTGATGCCCAGCGCAGAGTGCCACACTGACCACCGCCTTGTCCGCTGCAAACTCAGGCTCCACTTCAAGCCAAAACCCAAGAAATGGGGGCCCCCACCCCCCAAGAAAAAGCTTGATGTTGCCAGCCTTCAGCGTGACGATGTGAAAGCTGCCTTTCAGACAGATTTACAGCGCAGGCTCAAAGACACAGCGGACCCAGTAGACTCCTCCCCTGAAACACTTTGGGAACAACTGAAAACTGCTATTGCAAAATCCTCTGGGTTTCGCCAGAAAGAAGAACAAAGACTGGTTTGACGAAAACGAAAATTATGTGTAAGTGTGTTTACGTACATGCTATAGCTTAGCAAGGACATGATTGAAAAAAGGTCATTGATGGCACCTAATCATTTATCCTTGAAAAATAAAGTTTCATTTCATTTCATTCTCTCTCTCTCTCTCTCTCTCTCTCTCTCTCTCTCTCTCTCTCTCTCTCTCTCTCTCTCTCTCTCTCTCTCTCTCTCTCTCTCTCTCTTTTAAACAATGATGTGAGTGATACCAGCGAGACCCGTACACCCACATAGGCCTACAGTCGCGGGGGCTCATAAGGGTCTATGCCTCTCGCAGTTGGCTGCTAGCAACCGTGTTCTGGCAGTAAAGAGGTTAATGCGCAACAAACCGCCCACCAGAATCGCATCCCGTAATGAGGACGTGTTTGTCGTTCAGTGTGATGTCACCCGCCACCCGCCTCCTCTGCCATTTGTACGCAGCGCACAGCACAACCAGGGCGGTCACGCACAGGATGGTAGGCGTGACCACCACATAGTACACGGTCAAAACGGCCACGCCCACAAGTCCCGTCTCTATTGCCCGCAACACAGCGGTCGACATCGTCTGCAACGATAGACAGGGCCAAGGCATTTTTTTTTTTTAATGGAGATAGAAGAATTTTGCAAGAGTGTGCATGTAACACTGGTAAACATCTAGTAATATACACTGACGAAATTTATAATAACGAGATTTACATTGAAAATCACTCTTTTCACCACCACAACAAAAGAAATGGTCATCCTGAGTTGTACCATCGAGGGCGGAAACATGTATTACGTTTTGATTTGTATCAGTTTGTTTATTAACGCCTTCATTGCCGAGAAAAGTGTGAACATGAGCCAACTGCAATAGACATAGATCCCCATGAGCCCATGAGGAGGCTCATGAGGATCTATGCCTCTTGATGAGACCACACGTGTTGGCTTTTCGTCGTTGAATGAAGCAAGATTTCAGAAACAGAATTGTACGTACAATATACGTATTGTGGCAGGGAAAGGGTTAAGGGAGAGAGCATAAACGAACTAGCCAAAGTTATCTGTACAGCCCTCCCTCCTAGCCACCCACCCCCACCTCCCCCCTCCGCAAGGTAACAAACAGCATGCACCTATGGCAGTCATAGTCGTGACTCCTCACAACTGACAGAGTACTTCAACATATTTCAATAAGGCTAAAATTCATCGGTTAACCCATTTAGGTCCAACGCCCTGTAGCAGGAGACGGTTTGGCCATGACAATTCAAGGGTAGTGCCAGATGAGCTTGGCGCCTCCAGGCACCAAGCTCATCTGGCACTACCCTTGAATTATCATGGTCGATCCATCTCCTTGTAACAGGTACATAGTCCTTAACTCATTCTACCCCAACACCGAAATCCCCAAATTTTGCTGTTGTTCTCTGAAGACTGCTTTGCAGTGCAGGACACATATCGACTGACCATGATAGTTCAAGGGTGACGCCAGAATAGCTTGGCGCCTATGGCATCACCCTTGAACTATCATGGTCGATCCATATCTTCCTGTGGTGTGTCTGGGGTAGAATGAGTTAAGTAGCATCTCCAAAATTTGGGAAATGTGGTCTCGGGGTTAAGTGGGTTACCATTTGATATGAAAGCCTAGCAGGCGCGACAACACCGACCTTTAGGTATGAATTATTACTTACGATTATTGTGCTGGGTGATCCCTGCTTACAACAGCTAGATCAGCAATGCCTTCGTGCTCGCACGATACGCACACTAATGGCCAGATACTTTTTACCGTCTTGGAACAGAGTCAGAGACGAGTCCTTATCAGCAAGACTCAAGATTCTAATGCACAAGTGGGCCAAAGTACAAGCAACAGGCTGTTGCATGGGCTCATGCGAACCGGCCTATGGTTCTTATGGCTGAAATAAACGGTCTTTCAGCTTACAGGTCCTTGGATACAATAGGAGTAAAGGTCACGACCAGGTCGTAAAACAAGGTCGTTGAGTTGATTGTAAGAGTAAATAACGCCGCTCATTTAAGGCCATGAACAGGCAGAGGCGGATCTGGGGATGGGGGAGGGGGTGTTTCCAGGTGTTCCGGAATTCCCCCCCCCCCCCCCCGTCCCCCAAAGCAAGTTTATTTAAAAAAATCTACAACAAAGACCCTTATTGCCTTATAGGGGTGCTTAGAAACACTCCCCCTCCCTCCCCGTTTGATATTTAGCGATTTTTCAGCCCCATCCCCGTCCCTTTTGTTTGATAATTTGGCAAGAGTTGAGAGTCCCCCCCCGCCCCTCGAACAAGTTGTAAGAGAAAATAACACCACTCATTCAATCAGGAAGAGGGGTTGGTGGGTGGGTGTGGGGTGGGTGGGTGGGGGCGGGGGTGCTTGTGGGAGACCTTACTACTACTGTCCGAATAAAAGACGGGGGAAGGGCGGATCAGATACCTCCTTCCCGAAGAGGTGAGGGGGTTCCATTTTTCTCTTTAACCCAGTACATCCTGAGGCTGAATTACTTATTGTTTTGTGAAGGCTATATTACAGATTAGGAGATAGATCATTCGTTTTAGTTCAAGGGTGTGCTAGAATAGCTTGGCGCCTCAGGCGCCAAGCTATTCTAACACCACCCTTAAACTATCAGTCACATTTATTTCCAGCAATGGGTGTATCAGGATGAAAAGGGTTAACTAGAGACAGATGGATAGATAGATAGATACTGTTTATTGCGATTTGCCTTAAGAACACAAAGCATAGGAATGTGTGTTGGTGTCGTTACAATTACAAACATCACAGCCTCAACAATAAAAAATAATTAATACTATATCACACAAATCCAATGCCCTTACACACACTGTAAAAACTTTAAAACTAAACAACTAATCTCACAAACCAATACGTACCCACTCACACACCCACGCTCATCCGTCCCACACACACAACACGGCACACGCCTATTAATCTAGGAAGTCTAAACTAATTAAAGGTATATCGTTTAAAATAAAAACAGAATATCCTAGAGTAAATATGTCACTAATTGAGTGATCACAGTCGGGTGTAAAACTGGTTAAGATATATCATAAGACTAGGCTAATACTGATACACACTATTCTCTCAACCGTAGGCCGGGGGCGCCGGCCGCTGTGCAGTACAGCTGTACCGAAGGCTGAAAGCCCTGTACTGATAACGTCAGTCCTGGTTCAAGCCACCAGCACGCAATCCGAGACGTCAGCTCCGATAACCTTTTTGCTCATTGGCAATATTATCTGAGGAATTTTAGTCCGAAATGGATCGCAAAGAACACATATGCCTGTCAAACTAGGCTCATCCCCAATGCGCAAAAGGCCGTCCGGGCCGATGTCGGCCGCCGTTGGCCCGCGCACAGCCGTGCGCAGGCCAACGGGGCCGCCATCGGCCCGATGACCTTTTACGCATTGGGATGTCAGTGTTTGTGATACTGTCAAAAATCTATTAAACTAGTCTAGTGTTTGTGATATTGCGAAATAAGGGGCTTGAATCGTGTAAATAAATATTTCAGTTGAAATCAATAGTTTACGCAAGTAGGTGTGTGTGTGTGTGTGTGTGTGTGTGTGTGTGTGTGTGTGTGTGTGTGTGTGTGTGTGTGTGTGTGGCGCGCGCATGTGTAGTCACAGTGAAGTGAAAGAGCTAAGGATGAGAAAACTTACATATGTGGCTTTTTATTATTACAAAACATTATTACCATACAGAACAGGTAGGAATACATCATTCAGAGTCATATTCAGACAACTGTATTATCCAAAAATGGAAATTATTTCGTGGTGGTCATTGCAAAAAGATCAATAAAAGGTAAAAGAGAGAAACAGTATTACAACTTTAAAGTGCTACAATAAGACACATAATAAACAATAGCACTCTTTACTTTAACACACACACACACACACACACACACACACACACACACACACACACACACACCTGCGCACTCTTTACTTTAACACACACACACACACACACACACACACCTGCGCTAATTGCATGTCATAACTGTACAATCAATGCCGCCAAATAATATTGATCTCACTGTACGAAATAGGATCACATATCAATTGCGAAAAACTTAAATTTAAATAAGTACTAAATTTATACATCACAGTTGTCCAACATCGAAATCAATTAATATTTTCTCGTACACACATGAAATCACATAACTATAGCTTGTGCCCCACAATGCAATCAAGTGCAATCACAGACACACACACTGACACACACACACACACACACACACACACACACACACACACACACACACACACAATCACACATCCACACACACACTCACGGCTGAGGTAAATAAACGCAAACCGAGTCACACTTACAAATGGCTTAATGAACAACGACGTGCGCGCAAATGTACTGAAGGTAAGTGGCTTTGTATGACACAATGTGTGCGCGCACACTCCTAATCTATGTATGTGCGCGAGTGCTCCTGAGAATGAGCACGCGCACACATACACACATTATCATGTTGAAATCCCTCACTGATACACCTATGATACAACCAAAATTAAATTGTGTGGTTTTTTTGTGGTTTTTTTGCATGTCACTGCAGAAACAATTAAGCAGTGTGCGCTCAACAACCCAGAAAGCCACGTAATCACTATGATAACCTACCGTATACAGACTATCACACAATGCTTAGGATACCTTGTACACATCACACGACCAATCACGTTCGTCGCCTTGGCGACCAACCAGAGGTGTACACACTGTACACCCGTCGTAAGGGCTACAAGGTCGCGTCGTCTGCTCCTCCCTTGATACAGTGTGGTAATAAAAACGCACTCTGCTTCCAGTAGCCAATAAAACTTTAGAAAACTTTGTTAGCCCGGCAATCGTTCCGTTCGTCATGCGTGTACAGGTTCCCGAGCTACTTCTCCTGTAAGAACCATAGATCCTCATGTGGATGGACCATGATAGTTTATGGGTGGTGTCAGAATAGCTTGGCGCCTGTAGGCGCCATGCTATTCTGACAGCACCCTTAAACTGTCATGGTCGATCTGTCTCCAGAACTGTGATGTAAACCTCAAAGGACATCTACAAAAATGGATGATTTCATCCTCAGAATGCAATGAGTTACAAGATAATGTTGGTAGAATCCCAGGCACTCTTAGTTCATGAATGTTTAACGGCAGGTTTGAAAAATGGCTATGTCTGTGACGATGTCAATGCCTCAACCGTTGATAAATAAAGCTTCATTGAATCATTGAATCAATCAGTGTCACAGGCAGTGCCTTCACCTGAAACAGAAATTCGCGGTTCCGTTATTTCTTGTTATGTGGAACGCAGTAACACGCATCGACCTTTAAACAGTACAGTGCCGAGAAAATCTGAACACCACGCAACTGCAAGCGGTACAAGTCCTCATGAGCCCCCCGCAGTTGCAGGGGCTCATGGCGATCTATGTCTCTTGCTGGCACCACTTTGGATCCATGTCACTGGAACAGGTAGGGGCATTTTCGTTGGTGTTGAATTAACAAGACTGCAGAAAGACAGCCAGCGTCAACTGGCACTGAACGCGTTACAATAATGCATCATAAATCTGACCCTTTGGCTGTCGGTAGCGGTTATTGTCGCGATGATTCCTGCAGGAATCATCGCGACAAAAACCGCTACCGACAGCCAAAGGGTTAAAGCCAATTACATTTGTTGCCAAGCATTTTACCCGTGACCATTCACTGATTTATCGCCCTCACACTGGTTACCTCCCCGTATCCACTATGCATAATTATGCGGAGTGGATCGCGGGAGGTACCCAAAGTGTCATCATCATGAAAACAGTCACCTAGATTGCGATCAACGAGAAAATCATCTCCTGTAGCACACTGTCCATTTTGCTCGATGTTGATGCAGAGATTAAAGTAATATTCTCAAAGAAATCTCCGAAAAGAAAAATTTAAACCTACCCCAATACACCGCTTGTAATGCAAAAAATGTATACTGATCTGCGGGTTTTCGGAGGCTCATGAGGATTTATGTCGATTGTTATTCCTGTGTTCTTTATTGTCTATTTTTGTTGCATTTGTATCTGTATTTTTCACGCGAATGTCGGTCAGTGTGCGGTGGTTTTAAACGCGTATTCCGTGATCACTGGCAGCGAAGAAGTTAAGCAGTTTTGGGCGGACGTTTCACTGAAACTGTCTTCAACGCAGGCAGCTGCAAAATACGTCATAATCTAACGTGGGCCACAGTGTTTTTACTGCGTGTAACGAATCCCAGTGCTAGTAAGTGGCTGCACCATTCAGACGATACAAAATTAATTGGCATAGACACACACGCAGCTCACACAAAAAAGACAACTCGCCTCTTGTGTGACCCTCCATACACTCCCCCCACCCCCACCAGCTCCCCCACACCCTCCTCCCACCCCGGGGGGGGGGGGGGCGGATCCGTTACCTCGACAGTGGGGGGGAGAGGCGGGGGGGGGGGGGGGGCGGGGGTCCAAATTCTTGTTTGGGATCTTCAATCTGATACAAAAGGCCTCCTTGCCTCCAGTGGCCGAAAAATCAAACAACGGGGGTGGGGGTCGCGGGGGAGCGGGGGGGGGGGGGGGGGGAGGAGGGAGAGAGAGAGAGAACAGAGGGGCCAAACTCCTCAAATAGGGACATCGTTATAGCATTTTAAAGATTTTTTCGGGAGGGAGGGGGCCGGGGGCAAACTCCCCAAAATAATAAGCACATTCTTATAGCATTTGAAAGAAATGTTGATCGGGCCGGTGTTCCGGAACCCCTTGAACATCCCCCCCCCCCCCCACACCACTATTCGACCCTGCCCCCTTTCCCCCGTTTATATTTTATCACAATGGATTTCTCGGTTATATTCTAATGGTCTATTCTGTACTGGCTGAGTGTTTGTATGCTATCCAAACGTCCAACCATGCACCTGTAACACGCAAAACAATACTTGCCTTTTTATACCGCCCCCACAGATCATAGAAGGCGTACACGGGGTGAGTGATGATGGTGACAGCCACCCCCTGATCCTGACCGTCCCGATACAGGTGGAGATAACCGGAACCGTCCACCAACAACCCGACACGGGAACCAACACCGAGGTTCCCCAGCTTGCGGCCGACAGTGATCTTGAAGAACTGCAGTGACGAGGAGATCAGTTTAACGCTTTGATGACAATACTTATGGGACAATACGAAATGTAACTTATGATCACTTTAACCCATTTAACCCAAGGCCGCATTTCCCAAATTTTAAACCTAACAACTATGTACCAGTTGCTGGAGATGGGTCGACCATGATAATTCTAGGGTAGTGACAGAATAGCTTGGCGCCTGTCGGCGCCAAGCTAATCTGGCACTACCCTTGAATTATCATGGTCGACCCATCTCCTGTTGTAGTGTGTCGAAGCTGAAAGGGTTAAAGAGACAAAACAGACAAGTGATAAATTTATGTTAGTGGTTCTTTAAATGACAACGCACATGACAAACAATATTACCATCATTTTCAGCACTATAACATTAACAGCAATAACACCTCTTTTCACGACCTCGACTGCCGAGTTTCCCCCTGCTGAAAAAGAGCAGGCTGCGTACACCTCCCTGCAAACGTTCTCTTCTCAGAGTCGGGGGTTCTTTCTCTAGGCGCTCCGGCCCTCCCCCCCCCCCCTCCCCCGCCCCCCACCCCCCTTTTGTAGTACCGGTTTCAGGCCACTTTATCAATTTCAAATACGAGCGATCAAAATTTTCCAAATTTCAGTAGCTCAGCTGACCCTTCGCACCACGTGTGAATGTCCTGTGTTTGACCTGTACTGTGTTTGTTTTCAGAATGAATGCGTGTGTTTCACGTGAGCGTGCGTGTCGGGTTCAGTTCGCAGCGTTTTCAGCAGATTCACAGAATTGGGTAAAGCGCATGTATAATCCCCGGTATTATCCCATTATACGTCCTGAGTTTGATTTTTTTAAAGTTGCCTATTGTCCTATGAAGGCTAAACTACATATTAGGAGATAGAACAACTAGTTTAGAACAACCTCAAGCGCCCAGCTATTCTGGCACCACCCTTGAACTATCAGTCAGATTTATTTCAAGCAGTAGTGTGTCAGGATGAAAAGGGTTAAAAGCAAAAAGATGCCGCATAACAACGACAGCATTTCACACATACAGACACGCCGGCATGTGTACTGACCCAGTAGCCCACCTTAAGGCCGGAATTTATGATATGGTCATCCTGGATGATGACAGCATTGTGTAACTTCAAGGCATGATCAGGCAGGCAGAGAGAGGCGGGGTCCAGGCTAGTCACACCGGTTGTGAAGACACCGCCCCATAGCTCGTCTATCTGCTCCACCCTAACCTGCCCACACACAGTACACCACTGACTGTCACAAACACACTGTGGATCCATCCCTGGTCTATCTGCTCCACCCTAACCAAAGGCCTTCCGGCCCACGACGGCCGCAGTGGGCCCGCGCGCGGGCCTACTGCGGCCGTCGTGGGCCCTGGAAGACGTTTTGCTACTGAGGAACCTGCCCTCACACAATACACCACTAGTTGTCACAAACACACTGTAGATCCATCTCTGTTCTAGCTGTTCCACCCTAACCCGTGCACAACCCGTAACAGTACCCTAGTAGATGTCAGTGTCAGAAACACACAGCTGATTCACAGTATGAGCTGGTCTGCGAATTTGGACCTCACGGTTATATGCAGTAAGGTCCAAAATCACAGTACTTGTCCGCTATCGTGCCAGTATTTAGCCTTACATGGTGCGGGCGGAGCGGAGATACTGACGAGCAAGAGAAATGCGACATTGTTGGAATCATCGGAAACACTTGAGTGTTTCCGATGATTCCGAAAATGTAGCATTTCTTTTGCTCGTTATTATACATTGACACACACTGGACTGTCAAACACGTCCTTGACATGGACCTACCTCATACAGGGCGTTGACCACCATGGGATCACTGGACAGGACTATACCGCAATCAAAACCCCGCACCCTCTCAGCTGTCTGTCGCGTGTGACTCAGCACGATGTTCTTCCCGTGGTTGGCTATGAAACGGAACTGTGGCGGCTGTAACAAACCGTGGCAATAAAATAACTAGAGATCTATACATTATCTTGTTGCATTATCTTGTTGTAAAACAATGATTTACGCCGCAGGTCGAGTGTTTCTAATCTGGGAGGTGTCCATGACGACTTTGCACATTGTGCGGGGAAATGATCTGATCATGATAGTTCAAGGATTCTCAGTGATTAGCTTGGTGTCTGTCAAGCTAATCTGTCGTTACCCCGGAGCTATCATGGTCGACACACCTCTTGCTGTGGGGGGTGGGGGGGGGCGGGGGGGGGGGGGGGGGGTCAGAGCAGAAAGGGCTCTACAGGCAGTCAAACCGCGCGACTGGAGGAAGCACTCTCGACAATTACAACAAGGAACTGTATCTGAGAGTACGTCAGTACAGAAATCAGCTCAAAGACACAGCCAGTTGACCCTGAAGAACTTTATAGTCATCCTGTTAAAGCTAGGGCCACCACTCCTTCCAAGGACAGGCCGTCTGCGTTGAAAGAAGACACCCGGACAAAAGGGCTTTAGCATATACTAGGCGTACATTGGCGCTTGTCTGCATGTTTAAATTAAATAAATTGTATTTATTAATTATTTATTCCACCCTAACCCGTCCACAACCCGTAACAGTACCCTAGCAGATGTCAGTGTCAGAAACACACAGCTGATTCACTGTATGAGCTGGTCTGCGAATTTGGACCTCACGGTTATATGCAGAATTAAATAAATTATGCTATGCGGCCTGACCTCCCGCTATGTAAAATAAGTCACTCTCGTTCAGTTGGACCGATAAAATGATCCAGCTGCACGAGACACAGATCCTCATGAGCCCCCGCGACTGCGGGGGCTTATGAGGTTTTGTGCCTTTTACTGAAACCAGTTTGAATCCACGTTTCTTCGTACGATTGTGACTTTTGGTCGAAAACTGAACAAATTTTTTAGAAACAAGAAAGGCAAAGCCATTATGGCTCACGTATATGACCCATTTACATATGTGTGACCTTTGTGACAATAAGTAAAGGGCTAGCTTTTGCACCAGCAAAATCCATGTTTTCTGAAAATGTAAGCATTTTCACACATCTGTCAAACCTCCCGTGACCCTTGACCTTTGCGATGAGTCAACTAAATTAGTATGCATAGGAAGGTCTTATCATCAGTTGCTATTGTGCCAATTTTGATTGAAACTTTAGCAAAATTGTTGACAATACATACAATTATATAAAAAATTGGCATTTTACACACATTTGCCAGCCTCCTGTGACCTTGACCTTTCCGAGGGGTTAGTATGCATAGATAGGTCTTACCATCAGGTATCACTGTGCCAAATTTGGGTTTGAAGTTGTGAATAGCATTTGAGAACAAACATCTTTTGTCAAAATATGGTTATTTTTTACCTATTTCCTGAGCTCTTGTGACCCTTGACCTTTATGAGGGATCAACCAAATTAGTATGCACAGAAAAGTCTTCCCATCAGGTATCTCTGTAGCAAGTTTGGATTTTAAGTTTTGAATAGTAATTGAGAAAAAAAAATCTTTTGTCAAAATATGGCTATTTTGGACCTATTTCCTGAGCTCTTGTGTCATTTGACCTTTCCGAAGGGTCATCCAAATTAGTATGCATAGATAGGTCTTACCATCAGGTATCTCTGTACCAAATTTGGGTTTGAAGTTGTGAATAGTATTTGAGGAAAAAACACTATGGCTATTTTTTTAACCTATTTCCTGAGCTTGTGTGACCCTTGACCTTTCCGAGGGATAAACCAAATTAGTATGCATAAAAAGGTGTTACCATCAGGTATCTTTGTACCGAGTTTGGGTTTGAAATTGTGAATAGTATTTGAGAAAAAATAAATTATGTCAAAATATAGCTAATTTGCCTACTTTCCCACCCCCTGTAACCTTGACCTTTGTGAGGGGTCACCCAAATTTGTATGATAAGAAAGGTCTTGCCACAAAGTATCCTTGGGCCAAGTTTGAAGACTGTGGCTTGAATAGTCTCCGAGAAAATGCCAACGTTAAAGTTTACCACGGACGACGGATGACGGACGACGGCGGACGGACGACAGACGACGGACGACGGACGGACGACCACTGGCCCAGAACATAGACTCACTTTTGCTTCGCACGTGAGCCAACAAAATGTAGGCACAGCGGCAAGGACGGGGTTAAAGAAAATCAACACAACATAAGGAATTACTTTTTAGTCTGAAACAACAGAATCAGCAAGCATAACTATTTTCAATCGGTGCAATAATTTGCATTGAATAAAATTATGACGACATTTTTATTTTTACATTCTGTATCATATCCTACCGTTCCCTACTATAGGGAACGGTGGAAATAACATCACTAATATCCTGATTTACTGCTCTCATTTCTGTCTGCGAGCTGATTCTCTTCTGTTAGACTACACAACGTGTCCCTGGTTTAAGACCTCATAAACGCAGTAGCTGGGCTACAATAGGGTATTGAATACCTTGTTGTGGCCAAACTACTCCTGCGAGTTCAATCATGTTTTCTGCTAGCTCAGTCTATTGTTTAAAGCCACTAACTACCCTCTTTAACCCCACGACCAAATTTCCCACATTCTGGAGGTGTCACCTGACGACTATGTGCCAGCTGCAGGAGATGAATCGACCATGAAAATTCAAGGATATTGCGAGAGTAGCTTGGCGCCTGATGGCGCCAAGCTAAGCTCACAATAGCCTTGAATTACCATGGTCGATCCATCACCTGTCATAGGGCCTCGGGGCTAAATGAGTTACGTTCCTATGTTGCACCGACTTCGGGCCTCCATTGTTATTGTCAGTATTAACTGACATTACCTGCGGTTTGGTTGGATCGGGCGTAATAGATTTAGTCGTTGTACCAGATGTGGTGGGTACAGCGTGTCTTGCAGATGTAACGGATATACCAAGTGGGGCAGATGTAATGGGTGTATGAGGTCTAGCAGATGTAATACGTGTAGCAGGTACAAAGGGTGTAGTAGCGTGTCTAATGAGTGCGCCAGGTGTAGTAGATGAATTGGCTGTAGCACGTGTAGCAGGTGCAATGGATGTGCCAGGCTCAAGCTGTCCCAGGCTGTCTAGCCCCGTCTGTATGACGGTCACAGGCAGAGCCTTCACCTGCAGCAGAAAAAAAAAATCACACGGCTTCTGATTTGTTGTTGTGTGAGACAGACTAACATACATCTGACCTTGTGAAGAATACACACTGTAAATATCAACTATCAACTCTCTATAACTTTAACCTGTTTAGAGCCAGTTGACGCAGACGTTGTTTCTGTGATCTTCATTAATAATTAAAAAAAACACACAAAAAAAAAACAAAACACCTAGCTGTCCCACAAACATGGATTAAAAGTCGCGTGAGCAAGAGGCATAGATCCTCATGAGCCCCCGCTACTGCGAGGGCTCATGAGGATCTATGTCTCTTGCAGATTTTCTCAGCACATTACGAGTTAAAGTCAACTGAATAGTTCTTTTTCGAATCCTGCCTGTGACTACTGACTCGTCCCATGTCAAACTCACACTGATGCCACGGTATGATCCGCTTCGCATAATTTATTTGAAAATAAAAATTACCAGTTTCGGACTGAACGTCTTTTGCGTTCACCACGAAGTTGATTTCAAAGACGGGGGGCACCGAATATAGTCCGAAAAGAAGTCCAGCCATCCCTAATTTATGCGGAGTGAATGGAAGGAGGTAACCATTGTGTCATTATCATGTGATCATCACGAAGATTGTCCTCTGTGGCACATTGTCCATTTTCCTTGAGTGCAGCGTAAAGTAACAGCTAATGAAATCTCCGAAACTAAACTATGTAAACGTCCTCCAGTTGAGTCCAGTGCGCAGATCAGCTTGGAAATCAAGTAAATGTGTGCTGCGATGTGATTTTGAACCTTACGGTTGAAAGCCGTAAGATCCAAAATCACACACCAGCACACAGATCGTGCACGTATCCCGTTCCTGTGCGTGTTTTGCGTGTCAAAAACATGCCAAACGATTCTTACCATTTGTTTACGAGTGACGAACCACAAAAATGTTTCTTCGTGATTTTACCGGACACCCCAGTAAGAAATGGTCCTCGGGCCCCCGACAGCCTCAATGGGCCCACTGAGGCTGTCGTGGGCTCGAAGTCGTTTTGCTACTGGGGACAATATATGGATCACGTTCCCCTATACTTCCCTCCAGTTGCAATGTGGCAATGGGTTTTTCTTTTATGTGTTCATCGCCTAACTACTATGTCACCTACAAGTGAAGAAGGATGTTTCATATTCTGTTCAAAAGCCCAGCAACCTACAACACGCTAAAGAGTTACATACCTTTTTATATCGTCCGCACAAGTCAAAGAAGGCGTACACCGGGTGAGTGATGTTGCTCACAGCCACCCCTTGATCCTGACCGTCCTCAAACAGGTGGAGACAACCGGCATCGTCCACCAACACCCCAACACGGTAACCAAGAGGGAGGTTCACCAGTTTGTGGCCGATAGTGGTCTGTACCTACAGTGACAGTGTGGTCAGCGTAGCACTAGTGTGACACAGACGTGGGGACGATACAAAATGCAATGCATGATCACTTTAATTCTCGCTACACGTCTAGAGTAGAAATATACCCAGTCTGTTCTGTTTTCATCTGTAACTTCGTTCATATGAATGCTTGTAACATCTTATCAGGTACAAAATGCACTTTTGTTTATTTTTTTAAAAAAATGGCAAACGTGTAAATGACGTCCATTGTGCGTACGTCGTGGGTAGAGATTGCGCCACACAGTTTACACTGACTGCGCCACACGGATTGTGTGGTGCTATTTCTACCCACTACAAGTGTGATTAAAGCAGTGAAAGGCGACATTTACCAAACCAGGTAGGTGAGGCTAGCGTTTGTATACTGAAGAGCAAACGAAATGCGACATTTTTTAAGTGTTTCCGATGATTTAAAAATTGTTGCATTTCGTTTGCCTCGTCAGTATAGTATAGTACACATACTAAGGGGAATTACTTAGCGCTAGACAGACAAACGGTTAGATCCCCTGCCCTCTCCTATCAGGCATCCAATCGCCTGCCCACAGAGGGGGCAGGGGATCTAACCGTTTGTCTGTCCAGCGCTGAGTAATTCCCCTTGGTATGTGACGTAGCAAGGGTTAAAGAGAAGCAACAAATAAGTGATAATCGGACTGGTTACTTCAAAGGCACACCCGTTATTAGTCAACAGCGCCCATGACTAAATCATACATAGGTAAGTACATAGGTATGTACCTCACGGCCGTAAAACCTGACGCAGTCATGCCGGATGACTACAGCACTGTCCCACCACAAAGCATCACCAGGTAGCGTGAGAGAGGCGGGGTCATGCTTAGTCACACCGGACAAGAAGACACTGCTCCATAACTGGTCAATCTCCTCCACCCTAACCTGCCCACGCACAGTACACTAGACGCTGTCACAAACACCCTGTTGATCCGTCCCGGTCTGTCTGCTCCACCCTAACCCAGTAAACCAAAGGTCCTCGGGCCCACGACGGCGGCAGTGGGCCCGCGCACGAAAGTGCGCGGGCCCACTGCGGTCCTTGTGGGCCCAAAAACGTTTTGCCACTGGGAAACCTGCTCACACACAGTACACTAATGGCTGTTACAAACACATTGTTTAGTCCTGGCATCTTTGCTCTATCTGCTCCACCCTAACCTGCCTACACACAGTGCACCACTGACTGTCATGACTTTTCAAGCAGTTCGTGTGTCTGTGATTTTGGACCTCACGACCAAAGGCCGAATGTTGAAAATCGCAGACCAGCACACTTTTGCCATCTACACAGTGTACTTGGCTGTCACCAAAAACTTGATGACCTTCACCTATACCTGTAGTTGTACAGCTCACAACCCTACACAACACTGTTGATCCCAAACTATAACGTTTATGATTAAACAACTACCCGATATCATCAAGACATACTGGCTGAGGAAGCTAAAGATACATCATTAACCCCATCCCTGCCACTGTAGGTACATTATTGTTTTGATATTTTGGTTCATTCAGCGACGAAAAGCCCACACCGTCCAAGAAACACGGATACGAAGTGGTCTCAGCAAGAGGCATAGATCCTCATGAGCCGCCGCTGTCGCGGCGACGCTTGAGGATCTACGTCTGTTGCATTTGTATCTTGCTCACTTTTTCTCGGCAGTGAAGGGGTCAATCACTAATGAAATTCATCCGGTGTGTGTGTGTGTGTGTGTGTGTGTGTGTGTGTGTGTGTGTGTGTGTGTGTGTGTGTGTGTGTGTGTGTGTGTGTGTGTGCGTGTGTGTTGCGAGGAGATGGTCACATCAGAAATAGTACGCTTTTTTTCTATACTGATGAGCAAAAGAAATGCGACGTTTTTGGAATCGCCGGAAACACTAATGTGTTTCCGATGATTCCAAAAATGCCGCTTTTCTTTTGCTCGTCAGTATATTTTTCGTTATACATATACATATATAAATATACAAGAAAATCCAGAAGCGCTGGCTCACGCGTGTTATTACGTGGCCTGTTTAGCACGTTCATGCCATGGACCTACCTCATACAGGGCGTTGACTACCATGGGAGCACAGGACAGGACTATACCGTCACAAGAAGCCTCAACACACTGCGCTGTCCCTTGGTTGTCGCTCAGCACGATGCTCTCCCCATGGCTGGCATGGAAACGGAACTCCGGCGGCTGTAACAAACCATGGCAATATTTAGCGAAACGATAATCTTGTTGTAAAACACAGTTGATGGTAATTGGTCGCATTTACTCCTCAGGCCGAGCGTCCCAAATTATGGGAGGCGTCAGATCTCGTTACCAGCTGCAGATCAATTGACCATGATAGTTCAAGGGTTCTGCCTGATTAGCTTGGCGCCCTACGAGGGCGCCAAGCTAATCAGGCAGAACCTTTGAATTTGTCAGTACCCTTGAACTATCATGGTCGATCCATCTCTTGCTGTGAGGTGCCAGAGAGGTTTATACCGGCAGTCATACCGCGCGGCGGCTATCGCGTAACCCTCCAGTACAGGGAACTATATAAGAGACTTAAGAACAGAAAACACATCAAGGTAGTTCAAGGGTGGTGCCAGAATAGCTTGGTGCCTGAGGCGTCAAGCCATTCTGGCACCACTCTTATGATCATCCTGTTACGCCAGGGCACCTCCTCCAGGACTAGTCGCCTTGGTACTGCCCCAGTAGCAAAACGTATTCGGGCCCACGACGGCCGCAGTTGGCCCCCGTACAGACGTGCGCGGGCCCATTGCGGCCGTCGTGGGGTCGAGGACGTTTGCTTACCGCGGGCGGATGCCTTGTGTTTGTTCAGAAGACAGTTGGACATGCACCTCAGTCTAAATTACCCCTCTGGCTGTCGGTAGCGGTTTTTGTAAAGGTGACTTCTCCGGGAATCGCTGCAAACACCCACAGGGTTAAAGCGATCCGCTTCAGAGCGGGCTTTGAATTGCAAAAGTTGCCGATACAACTTTATAGCATATTTTTAAAAAATTGGGTCGGGGGGGGGGGGGGGGGGGGGGTGGAGGGGGAGGGGGAGGGGGGGGGGGCACGTCGTGTTTGTGAACCACTTGCCAAAATATGGAACAGCGCGGAAGGCGTATGTGTGTCAAAACTCGCCGAAATTTCAAACGAGGAAGGGGGTGGGGAGGGGGGGGGGGTATGAACTCCGCAGAAAGGGACTTCGTTATAGCATTTTAAAGTGTTTGTTTGTTTTGTTTTGTTATTTATTTATTTATTTATTATTGTATTTATTATTTTATTTATTTTTGTTTATTTTATTTATTTATTTATTTATTTATTTTTTTTATATTTTTTTTTTTGGGGGGGGGGCGGAACCCCTGGCTTCCCCCCCCCACCCATGATCCGCCCCTGACATGTAACATATAGCAACAGTTCGGTCACAATACTAAGATAATAAACTGACGAGCACTGGAAGAAATGGCGACATTTTTGGATCCATTTAGTGTTTTCGATGATTCCAAAAATGTCGCATTTCGTTTGCTCGTCAGTACAGTACACAATGGTAGAAACAACCTCACATTTTGTGTTTTGTTTTTTAACCATATAGTGAAGTGGCCCAACTACTGCTGTGATTTCAAATTTTCTATCTGCTAGATGAGTCTGTGGTTTTAGACCACTGAGTAAGTTCCTATGACTGTCGCTGGCTTCGGGCCCCCTTTGTTATTGCCAGTATTAATCCCTTCCCTGGAACTGTCCGAGCATTTGTGTTTCTGAAAGCTTTGTTTATTTAACGACCAAAAGCCAAAACTGTCAAAAATCATGGATACAAATTGGTCTCAGCAAGAGGCACAGATCCTTATGAGCCTCTGCAGTCGCGGGGCTCATGATAATCTGTCTCTTGCAGTTGGATTGCGTTCGCTTTTTCTCCGCTGCTAAGGGATTAATAGATATTACTTGCCTTTTGGTTGGTTGGACCGGGTGTAACAGATGTAACCGGCGTGCCGGATGTCACGGCTGTAACGCGTGTATCAGATGTACCGAGTGTGGCAGATGTAGTGCGTGCAGCATGTATAACGGATGTAGCAGATGTACCAAGTGCAGTTGGTGTTACCGATGTACCAGGTGCAGCGGATGTACCAAGTGTAGTAGGTGTGGCAGATCCAGGGGACGCATCAGGTGTAACAGACGTAATGGAAGTACAAGGCGTAAGGTATGCAACAGGTGATAGCTCTCCCAGGCTGTCCAGTTCCTTCTCTATGCGGTTCAGCGCCTGCGGGTCCAGTGTCAACCTCTTCACCTCCACTCTCTTCACGTCTTCCGGCAGGGTGGAGCTGTAGTCAAGGCCCGCTACTCGTGAATTTAGCTTGCCTGACATCTGATCCATACTTGAGGGCGGTGTCGTCTGCTTCACGCGTTGTGCCAACCGCCGGTGTGACGTCAGCTTCCCGCGCCGCTCCAACAGTACCACCTTCCCGCCATGCACCACCACCTTGGCCTTAGAGTTGTCTCTTTTGATGCGTTCCTTCAGACGGCGGCGCCACGCCTGCAGGGAAGTCTCTAGACGGTCGTAGGCCGCGTCGATCTCCGCCATTGCTGCCCCCGTGTCCTTGTCCATGTCAGCCAGGTGTTGGTCCAGCTGACTGATGGCTCGCTCCAGCCCCTTTTCTCCCTCTGCCAGCCTGGCTATCAGTTGATCCAGTACAGCACACGCCTTTTTCGCTCTTGTTTCCAGTGTCTTCAAATCCGGGCAACTCCTATGAGTAGAGGTGACGCACAGCAGGCAGACAAAGACGCCGTGTGTTGGACAGAAGAGTTCTGGCGGGCGGTCACTGTGAGCGCTACAGGAGGCGGGGCGACTGGCAGACAGAATTTCCGGGGTCATCGAGATCAGGGCCTCTACCTTGTGGTGACGGGTTCCCGACAACTTATTGTGAGCAGTGACGCATGATGAGCAAAGCATGTCAGTGCACTGTAGACAAAGCCCCGTTGCAACAACGTTCACACAAACCACACAAACGTGGTCCTTATTCAGAATGCGGACGCTCTCCACAAGGGCCGTCATAGCCAGGTCTGTGGGAAGGGTGTCAGCGATGTCTTCACAGCTTTTGGAGGCAAGCTCCCCTGGATCCACAATAACGCAGCGGCACAACGGACATTTGTTTTTCTTGTCGGATTTGAGCCATCTCACTAAGCAGTCCCTACAGAGGAGATGAGCGCACGGCAGGATTTTGGGATCCGTAAAATCGCCATGACACACGGAACATTCTGTTTCATTTGGCTCCACTCCAGTAGCGGCCGTCGCCATCTTGTCTAAGTGACCTGCCCTGAAGACAGTATGTACAGAAATAATATATGTGTTTAAACCATTGCATCCTGAGGCTGATTTTTTTAAAATTTACTTATTGTCCCATGAAGGCTACAGCATGAGCGAGATCAACTATTTTAGTTCAAGGGTGATGCCAGAATAGCTTGGCGCCTAAGGCGCCAAGCTATTCTGGCACCACTCTTGAACTATCATAGTCAAATTAATTTCAAGCAGTAGTGTATCAGGATGAAAAGGGTTAAATCAACGTATCTTCTATTCTGGTCCGCGAGTGATGAATAACATGCTCTGGTGCGGCAGAAAAGCGTGCGCGCCGTAGGCTCAACGTTGATTTGTTTAAAATATAACCTGAAAACGAAATATCATTGTATAATAAATTGGACAATGGTAAAATGCTGTCAACAAACTTGCAAAATCAGACCTTACTGGTCTTGCATACATCGTGGCTTTGACATAAAGCATGAGAGTATATGCTCCAAAAAATGGCAGCTCCGCTGACCGCTTTCACATACAGAACGTACCACTGCATAGAGATGTCTGCAGTATACCGTGGAGGGTCAAGAGCATAGGAGCGTCTCCTGTGTTTACAGACCGTGTGGGCACCCTTTCTACTCCGTTTTAGCTGTTTTTTTTTTCTCACACATAACGCTTTTGGTGGCATTTCCTTGATTCTAAATCGATAGCATGCCACTGGACTACTATAAATTTCCACGTATTAGTATTGATTATTCACACATGTATGCTAACTAGGTCTTCATAAAGACACAAACTTCAAACCCTGGCGAACACATCCCAGTGAACCCTGACTCGGTAGTTGTGTTCAAGCATGTTGAGCTAATTGGGCCTTACAAAGGCCGGCAAGGGGTGAATTCCTTCTGCGCGCTTTCACACTGAGTTTACTGCACACGCATCTATGCAGTGACACGTTCCAACTTGAAATGTGAGAGGTCAGTAGAGCTGCCATTTTCTTTTCAGAGCATATTTTCGCTATGTCGAAGTCACGATCCTACAACTCATACCAGTAAGGTCACATTTTGCACGCGTGTTGTAGGTATTTTACCGGTGTCCACTTTACGTTTCAGGTTCTTTCTTCTTCTTCTTCTTTTTTAAATTTTTTTATTTTTATGTTTTAAAGAATCAAATGACCTGGAGCCTACTGCGCGCATGTTTTTATCCCGCCCTACAGCAGGAGATGAGTCGACCATGCTAATTCAAGGGTAGTGCCAGATTAGCTTGGCGCCTGTCGGCGCCAAGCTAATCTGGCACTACCCTTGAATTATCATGGTCGATCTCCTGCAACTGGTGCATAGTCATTAGATGACGCCTCCAAAACTTGGGAAATACGGCCGTCGGGCTGAATGAGTTCAGGATTACATCTCAACCGGATGCACTGAGTCAATATGGGTCAGTACATTTTTCAAACGGCCATGGTTAAGTCCCAATATCTAAATTTCTGTTGTTCGGGCGGTTATGGTTAACTACAAACATTTTTCTTTCTTTCAGCTGACCATGGGTAATCCCCTCCCAAAAAGGCCATACTTAAATCCCAACATGTGCCCTTTTGTTAAAACAAAACAGTCAAGGTCATTGTTAACCCGTTCAATGCCACGTGACACGGACAGTGTTTCTGCAATCTTCGTCAACTCATTCAGCCCTGACGCACTACAGCAGGAGATGGATCGACCATGATAATTCAAGGGTAGTGCCAGATTAGCGTGGCGCCTGTCGGCGCCAAGCTAATCTGGCACTACCCTTGAATTATCATGGTCGATCCATCTCCTGTAAATGGTGCATAGTCGTTAGATGACGCCTCCAAAATTTGGGAAATGCTGCCGTCGGGCTGAATGAGTTAATTCAACATTACCAACAACAAAACCCAAACAACTAGCTGTCCTAGGAACATGCAAAGAAGTACCCAACGGAGAAAGAAACACGCTTAGAAAAAACGGTACAACACAATTTATTAATATTTCGGGTAAATACCCTTTGTCAAAATAGACAAACAAACAGAGACATTGTTTGCTACTTATCTTCAGATGCAGAAGGAATGTGGCAACTAGGAACATGGATTCAAAGTGTTAGCAAGAGGCATAGATCCTCATGAGCCCCCGCAACTGCGGCGGGGGCTCGTAAAGATCTATACCTCTTGCAGTTGGGTGGTGTTCGAATTTTCTCGGCACAACTGAAACGGGTTAAACAGGGAAATATGTTTGGATGTCGTGACGCTGATCATCACAACGGCTGGACCTCCTCATTCTCAATCCGTTCCGCTACCTCGGGAGCAGATTTGGGAGGTGCCTCATTTAACCACTGATGGAGCTGGACGATGACAAAGATGGAGCCAGACTAGCCATTAGCACCGTCTCCGGCTCAACCCTAAAAACCCAGTACGTGTGCAGCCGCGGGAAGCGCGAATGGCCAGGCACTCCTCACAGATAATACCTCCATCTTGAACCGCTGGTCGGAATACTTTCAGAGCCTCTTCAGCGCTGAGCGCACTGTTCAAGAAGCAGTCGTCATACAAATCCCACACCTCCCAGTAAAGGTTGAATTGGACGAACCGCCCACCGCTGAAGAGACCCTCACAGCCATCCACCAGCTCAAGAGTGGCAAAGCAGCAGGCATTGATGGAATACCGCCAGAGATCTGGAAACATGGAGGCACAGCACTGCACAACAAGCTCCATGACCTCTTTCTCTGCTGCTGGGAGGAAGGAACACTACCAAAAGATCTCCGTGATGCAGTCGTTATCACCCTGTACAAGAACAAAGGCGAGAAGTCTGACTGTTCCAACTATCGGGGAATTACCCTGCTGTCCATTGCTGGGAAAATCCTTGCAAGGCTGCTCCTGAATCGGCTGGTACCTGCCATCGCTGAAGACCAACTCCCAGAGGGCCAGTGTGGCTTCAGAGCAAACAGGAGCACCACCGATATGGTCTTTGTGCTGAGACAGCTACAGGAGAAGTGCCGCGAGCAGAACAAAGGGCTGTACGTAACATTTGTCGACCTAACAAAAGCGTTCGACACTGTGAGCAGGCAAGGCATGTGGCAGATCCTGGAGCGACTTGGCTGTCCCCCAAAGTTCCTCAACATGATTGTCCAGCTACACGAGGACCAGCAAGGCCAGGTCAGACTCAACAATGACCTCTCAGAACCATTCCCTATTCTCAACGGCGTAAAGCAGGGCTGCGTGCTGGCACCGACCCTCTTCACCATCTTTTTTAGCATGATGTTGAAGCAGGCCACAGTGGACCTTGATGATGACGATGCAGTGTACATCAGGTATCGTCTCGATGGCAGCCTGTTCAACCTCAGACGACTGCAGGCCCACACGAAAACCCTAGACCAACTGATTCGTCAGCTGCTTTTTGCTGATGATGCTGCCCTCGTTGCACACACAGAGAGAGCCCTGCAGCGCATCACGTCTTGCTTCGCAGATGCTGCCCAGCTCTTTGGACTCGAGGTCAGTCTGAAAAAGACAGAGGTCCTCCATCAGCCGGCACCCAAGACAGTGTATCGCCCTCCTCACATCACCATTGGCGAGTCTGAACTAAAGTCAGTGCACCAGTTTACTTACCTTGGCTGCATTATCACGTCGGACGCCAAGCTGGACAAGGAGCTTGACAGCAGGCTGGCAAAAGCGAACAGCGCTTTCGGGCGACTTTTCAAGCGGGTGTGGCACAATCAACAGCTGAAAACAGGCACCAAGATCAGCGTGTACAGAGCTGTGGTCCTCACCACCCTGCTGTATGGTTCCGAGTCCTGGGCCCTCTACCGCAGCCAACTACGACTCCTCGAACGCTTCCACCAGCGCTGCCTGCGTACCATCCTGGGCATTCACTGGAGTGACTATGTCACCAACGTCGAGGTCCTTGAACAGGCTGAAACTGTGAGCATCGAGGCTTTGCTGTTGCGGACACAGCTCCGCTGGGCGGGGCATGTCTCCAGGATGGAGGATCATCGCCTACCAAAGATCACCCTGTTCGGCGAGCTTGCTACTGGACACCGTGACAGAGGGGCACCAAAGAAGAGATACAAAGACTGTCTCAAGAAGTCACTTAGTGCCTGCCAAATCGACCACCACCAGTGGTCTTCGCTTGCTGCGGACCGTGACACCTGGCGCTCCACCATTTACAAGGCAGCTGTCTCCTTTGAGGACTCTCACAGAGCTAGCCTTAAGGACAAGCGGCTCAGGAGAAAAAACAGAGATGCCGCAGCTCAGAACCCCGGCCATACCTTCCCCTGCAGCCACTGCGGTCGAACCTGCCTGTCTCGGATTGGCCTCCGCAGCCACGAACAAGCCTGCAGACGTCGTGGGCAACTCCTATAAAATCTTCGTTCGCGAAGTCAAGCCAAGAGAGAGACCGTTGGCTGCACGTACAAATACCCTTGGCTGTCGGTATCGCAGAGATCGTCGCGACAAGACGTGCGGTACCCACATCCAGAGGGTCACATACATTATATCATGGTCAACTCATCTCACACTGTTGGATGTAAGGACTGTTTGCCACTGTGCAGATTACACACGGAATGTAGGGGAGGAGACGATGTATGAAACACTGACAGCCGCAAAAAGAGTCTCGCCGGCGCGACTGTTCAAAGAAAGGTAGAATCAATCCCGCGAAACCAGGGTTTGATAGAGATTATATTGATGCATCTTAGGACAAAGCCAAATTTCAAAACTCGAACCGACACAGCAGTTCCAGTTTGAAAAAGTGACAGATTGTTTCATATAAAGCACCATTTGCCCGCTAAGATTGATAATATGAAACCCCAGGTCTCCTACTATGAAACAGTCCTTTTTACAAGTTTCACTTACATTTTGTTGGAAAAGTAAGGAATGAGAGATAATTAGCACATATTATAGGCTCATTTAACATTAAAAGTGAGTTAAATAATTATAATGAGTCATCCGCCACTGGTCGCATAACTGAGGCGACACCGGTGGTGCATTGTTTTTGTCTTTTTGTGGATTTACCTTGTTTTAGAGAGCAACTTTCCCCGTTTGTACATGTCCGAGTGCTGTGTGAAGGCTTCAAGATGAAGACTGTGGAAAATTTAAGATGTTTTTGACTGTGTTGGCGTGTATTTGCGTGTTGAGGGGTGTTTGCGTGGCGAGTCTTTTAGACCAAGATGGCGGCGGCAACGCGCGTGGTACGATTCAGCCGCTCGCGAGTCCCTGCTGCTGCTGAGAGCATTGAGCGGCAGTAGCGATTGTGTGTGTGACTTGCCTGACGAGATAGGAGAACTGTGCTGAGCGATGAAGGGCCGAGTGCAAGAGCAGCGTGAAAAAGAGAAAGAGAGGAAAGAGAGAGGGGGGGGGGGGGGGGGCTGATGCGACAAATGAGAACAAACAAAAACAGGCCTCCATTACCATCCAAGATTATGGCGAATGTGCGCTCTATCCGACCCAAGAGCGATAACATGAACTTTGAAGAACTGGACCACCTAGCACACAAATCTGCAAACTGAAACAAATATGGCCGCTGTGACCTTTGCCTTTAAGGCAGTGAAAAGATTTTGGTGTGCAACACTCTGTATCTTCACAAAATATTACAATTTGCCATTTGGATCAAATCGTTTCGGCGTTTACAGCAACATTGCCAGGAAAATGACATACATAGTAAATGTAACCGTTGTGACCTTGACCTTGATGAAAGTGACATGATCCTGGTGTGGGATACACTGTATTGAGAAAAGGTATCAACATCTGAAATTTGGAACAAACTGGCTGGATGGTTTCCGATATGTACGCTTGACAAACACTGCTCCTTATATGAAACACAGATCTAAATATGAAACACGTTTCATATTAGGTATTCTTTGTGTTTCATAATAGGAACATGATACCTCTCCAGGAAAATGCGTGCCTCCAAAACAACAAAAAGAGAGCCAAACAAATGCTGCTGGTTATCTGATCTCCAAAGACTGCTCAGTCTTCATGACAAGAGTGTTTTGTTTTTTTTAAATCACAAAAGTGAATGCTGAGGTAGCCGTTTCAAAATAGCGAAAAATAAGAAGCTGAAGGGTCAGAAATAACATTTTCTCGGCGTATTTTCGTTTTCATCACGCCTGACATTCTTGTACCGGAAATAAGGCTCAGTAAAGTAGCTCTATAAATTTAGAAGATCCCTTCAAGATGTTCGAGTGAGGAGGGGAGCAGATGTCGCCTCAGACCACCATCTGCTTACCTTAAGAATGAAGCTCAAGCTAAAGAAAAGCCGCACAGAGACAACAAGAAGACAGCGCTATAATGTAGGCCTCCTGAGAGAAACTGGAGTTAGAGAAGAGTTCAAACTGGTGCTGTCCAACCGGTTTCAAGCGCTACAGGAGCTAGTAAATGAAGAGGAGGCGGTCACCACAGAGCAGCAGTGGAAGGCAGTTAGAGAGGCGCTGAACTCAACCTGCAAAGACACTGTAGGGTTCAGGAAACACCACCACAAGGACTGGCTGTCGGCACAGACCTTGAAGAAGATAGAAGCGAGGAAGCAGAAGAAAGCAGCGGTCAACAACAGTCGCACGAGAGCAGCCAAAGTAAGGGCACAGGGGGAATACTCGGAAGCCAACCGCGAGGTGAAGAGGAATATCAGGGCAGACAAGAGGGCCTACACAGACAGCCTGGCAGCAGAGGCAGAAAAGGCAGCAGGCAGCGGCAACATGAAACAGCTCTACGACATTACCAGAAGATTGTCGGGTAAGTATGGCCATACAGAAAGACCAGTAAAAGACAAAGAAGGCAAGCCTATTGCAGACAGAGCAGACCAACTCGACAGATGGGCCGAGTATTTTGAAGAGTTACTGAACAGACCTAGCCCACCCGACCCCCCCCCCCCCCCCCCCCGACATCCAGCCGGCAGAGACCGACCTACCCATCAGCTGTGACAGACCCAGCCGGGAAGAGATCAGAAAAGCAGTGGCATTTTTGAAGAATGGCAAAGCAGCAGGGCCAGATGGCATCCCAGCGGAGTCTCTGAAAGCAGACCTAGAGACAACAGTTGAGATGCTGTACCCACTGTTTGGAAAGATCTGGGAAGAGGAGGTGATGCCAGCTGACTGGAAGGAGGGGTACCTAATCAAGCTTCCCAAGAAAGGCGACCTCAGCAAGTGTTCCAACTACAGAGGAATCACCTTGCTGTCAATACCAGGAAAGGTCTTCCAACAGGATCATCCTAGAGAGAATGAAGAGCTCCGTTGACCCCCAGCTGAGAGACCAGCAAGCAGGATTCAGGAAGAACCGATCATGTACAGACCAGATCGCCACTCTCCGCATCATCGTGGAACAGTCTCTGGAGTGGAGCTCCCCGCTGTACGTCAACTTTGTGGATTATGAGAAAGCATTTGACAGCGTGGACCGAGAGACTCTGTGGAAACTCCTACGACACTACGGTGTACCCACAAAGCTCGTCCGCCTGATCAAGAGCAGCTATGATGGCATGACATGTCGCGTGATCCACGAAGGGCAGTTCACCAGAGAGCTCCAGGTCAGAACTGGTGTCAGGCAGGGGTGTCTGCTGTCTCCGTTCCTCTTCCTACTGGCCATAGACTGGGTCATGAAGATGACCACAGAGCACAGACGAAGTGGAATACAGTGGACACTGTGGACACAGCTTGACGACCTCGATTTTGCAGACGACTTGGCATTACTGTCCCACACTCATCAACAAATGCAGGACAAGACCACGAGGCTTGCTGACATCTCGTCCCAAGTGGGCCTCACCATTCACAAACAGAAAACAAAGACAATGAGGCTGAACGCAACCAGGGAAGAACCAGTCTTGCTTGCTGGCACCCCGTTGGAGGAGGTGGAGTCCTTCACCTATCTCGGGAGCATCATAGACAAAAAAGGCGGCACTGATGCAGATGTCAGAGCACGAATCGGTAAAGCCAGAGCAGTCTTTCTCCAGTTGAAAAAAGTGTGGAGTTCCAGAGAGCTGTCACAACACACCAAAGTCCGGATTTTCAACTCCAATGTAAAAGCAGTTCTCCTATATGGAGCAGAGACATGGAGATTGACAAAAACCACAGTCAACAGAGTACAGACCTTCATGAACAGTTGCCTTAGAAGAATTTTGAAAATCCACTGGCCAGAGAAGATCAGCAACGTCAGACTCTGGGAGAGAACAGAGCAGATAACAGCAGAGAATGAAATTGGGCGAAGAAGATGGGGATGGATCGGTCACAGTCTGAGAAAGCCATCTTCCAGTATCACTAGGCAGGCATTGTCATGGAACCCCCAGGGAAAGAGGAAAAGAGGTAGGCCGAGAAACTCCTGGCGTCGAGACCTCCAAGCAGACATCAAGAGACTGGGAACCACCTGGAGTAGAATCGAAGGAGAAGCACAGGACAGGAGTTGCTGGAGGTCTCTCGTCGACGGCCTATACCCGGGTAGGGGTGACAGGCGTAAGTAAGTAAAGTAGCTCTATATTACTGCACAGACAGAATTTGGAAACGTTATTCCGTTTCGGCGGGAGCAGGGTGTTTCATAATAGACACTGTTTCATAATCGGGGATCCTCCCCTACATATATGATGGTTCCCAAAATAACCGCAGGCCTTGTTCGAGAAACGTCCTTCAGTTTCACGATGTACATCAGTCGATGTGTGACAGATCTCTTCTGTGCCACTACCAAAAACTGCTGTCTGACATTGTGACAGAACTGACCACAGGCCCGGCGCGGGATGATCGTTGCGTCATTGCTTCTAATACGGGTAGTAGTAAGTAGTACTATCTGCTACCACCCGTGTTAAGGGCTGGCTTGGAGCAAGATGATCATCCCGCGCCTGTGGAACTGACAGTACTCTGTGCATCGTTACACATCGTGACAAACTCGTCTCTCCATTCCAGCCTGTACACGTTCGTCCGTGGGGTCCCAGTAATAAAGGTTAACTCATTCGCGGCCAGCCGCTTCCGGATGCGCGACATGAGCCGCGCATCAGGATGCGGTTGGTCGCAAATGAGTGAAATGACGTTAAAATGCACGACTGTAAAATATAAAGGACAGTGACGTGGTGCTCAGCTTAGTCTACTGTATAGCTCTGTCGGCGGCGCGTTTTGTCGAAACACGCTATCGACAGCCAAACGGTTAACAGGAAAACGCGTGGCTTACCTGTCGTCAGGTGAGAATCTTTCTGCAAGACAAAGGGAGATATGTATGAGCGTGTGTCAGTATTCAAACAAGAACAACGAAGCCAGCTCTACACTGTCACAATATCGGACAACACCCCGTTATATCTCGCGTTATGAGTCGTATAAAAAACATCTCTGTGTGCTGGTCTGTGATTTTGAACCTTGCGGCCCGTGGCCGTAAATTCCAAAATCACGGGCCAGGACATTGCACACTTGATAACCAAGTGCATCCACCCCATTTCGTCATACGAGGCAAGGTTACAAAACGATACCACAGTCCCCTTGAAAACAAGGCCAATAGTGCGGTGTCTGTTCGTTAACCCTTAAAGCCCTGACATGCGGATGTACATCGACCATGATAGTTCAAGGGTGGCGTCAGAATAGTTTGGCAGTTACAGGCGCAAAACTATTCTGACACCACCCTTAACTCATTCTACCCCAGACACACCACAGCAAGATTAGGATCGACCATGATAGTTCAAGGGTGATGCCAGAATAGCTTGGCGCCTATGGGCGCCAAGCTAATCTGGCATCACCCTTGAACTATCATGGTCGAGATGTGTCCTGCGTTGCAATGCAGTCTTCAGAGGACAACGGCAACATTTTGGGATTTCGGTGTTGGGGTAGAATGGGTTAAACTATCATGGTCGATCTATTGCCAGCATTGTGACCCAGACCTCGAAGAATTTTTTTAATTTTTTTTTTTTTTTTTTTTTTTTTTAAGTCGACCATTTCATCCTCATAATGTAACGAGTTAAAATCGAGGCACAACTGTGGTTTTATCAGACATATATTGATTGTTTCACAGGCTTTCTCCCGGAAAAGAAAGGCGAAACATTTTCCAATAACCGCAGATTGGCCAGGGCAGTTTATATCATTTGCATTGGGGTCTGACGAGCGATGCGCGCTGATATGCGAGAGTCCTTGCGCGCAGACGCGCCCACCGAACACTCAATTTATAAGAGATGGTACATCTGCGCATCCGGAGACCGTTTCACGTCAACGCGCAACCCTTCTCTTGCTCTTTTTTAGGGGTGGGGATGGAAATCAGCTTTCAAAGTTGACATGAGCATTTGTTTTACATCACACACCTCAATACTTCCGAGCGTGCTTCTGCTGCAAGAAACAGGGGTCTCTTTACTGTTTAAATAGCAGGCACATTTACGTGTATTCCTGTAAAAACAGCGCAAAACACCACATAGCTGTTCTTAACAAGGAAACGGGAGTATGAGTGATGTCAGACAGAATAAAGGTGCAGACAAAGTTGGCATGCCTGTTGTGCGGTCATGGTCGCTAGGGGTTGAAATTTTACTGGTAAGTAAATCTCACATTTTTCTGAAAGTGTTCTGTACAAAACATTTCGGCAAGCACACACACACAAATCAAACCACTCATAAATCCATATAAAATAAGACTTTTAATATTTTGATACACACTACAAGGTGCGTACAATCACACACACTCAGAACATTCATACACAAAAATTGAGTTTCGTATCACAAAATATTCAAACATATGCTTATTTACACCGTGGAAATACCTGTACACTGATAAATAACATCAATTAGATTCACTATTAAGTTGTAAGGATGTGCACGTTTGAGATGTCACTTTGTTACCATACACTCTTTTTTACTTATTAACCCTCTTGTGCCTGCAGCCCCCGGGCTACTGTTTACAGTATGGACAAGGGGGTTAACCCATTTAACCCCAAGGCCGCATTTCCCAAATTTTGTAGGTGTCACCTAACGATTATGTACCAGTTGCAGGAGATTGACTGACTATGATAGGTCATGAGTAGTGCCAGATTAACTTGGCGCCACCAGGCGCCAAGCTTATCTGGCACTTCCCTTGAACTATCATAGTCCACTCATCTCCTGGGGTAGTGCACCGGGGCTAAATGGGTTCAGGTGAAGTGTAAAAGCTAAAGCCGATATAATTCACTTGGTGCGTTTTAAACCAAAACGACAATTAAAAAAAAAAACCTGTTAAGTTCCATGATATGATCTGATGACACAAAGATACCATACAACAGAAACTGTGTGTTCTTTTACAAGTCATTACAGCAATAAACACTGTACACTGAGCACTTAATCACGAGTCATGATCTACTGTGTTGAACTAAATATGCAATGCCCGTGTACTAAAAAGCAAAAAATAATTGAATTTAATGTCCCCACTCCCCTCCCACAACTACCCTTCCCTTAACCCACAATATCCTGAGCTTGAATTTTAAAATTTGCTTTTTGTCCTATGAAGGCGACATTAAGATTAGAGGATAGATCAAAAGTTGTAATTCAAGGGTGGTGCTAGAATAGCTTGACGCATGAGGCGCCAAGCTATTCTAGCACCACCCTTAAACTATCATAGTTAAGTTTATTTCAAACAAGTGTCAGGATGAAAAGGGTTAAAATTACTAAATGACAGGCAGGTCTGACTAACACACACTGACTGCACCTGGAGGATGGGAGAATCTGTGCTGGTCTGTGATATTGGACCTTGCAGCTCTGAGCCAAAAAGGTCTGCATTATCAGACCAGCACACAAATCATCAAGCACAGGACAAACGATAACCTGACACCATGCTCAGCTAACTATTCACAAAAACATCTACTGTGCAGCCCAGCTTTTTCGCTTTGATTTCAGTACATGTGATCCAAACACTGTAGAGTGTTTACAACAGTGTACAGACAAATCATCTGCCATTAGTGAGGTTTTGTTTGAAATGAACGACTCTCAACAACAAACAAGATCAAAGTCATGTGGGACAAGCTGCTTCCACCGGCATAAGCTTAGACAACACTCCAAACATCCCCAAGAGCCATAAATCCACATGAGCCCTCTGGGCTCATGAGGATCTGTGCCTCTTGAAGATGTGTGGAGCGTTGTCTATGCTTATGGTACAAGCTGGTTATGTACAGTGATTACGATTACGTTCGTTGTTGGGAGTCGTCCAGCGTAAACGTTAACTCACTATTTACAACAAAGGTTAGGGGTAGGCTCATGCAGGTCCAGGGACCTTTT
>BTPG01000002.1:150775844-150821016 GCA_036245525.1 Semisulcospira habei
TTTCGGACAGTGAACTATGGTTTGCCGAGGTTCGTGAACTACTTCGAACTAGGTTCGCCGTATCTTTAGTGTGTCCAATTAAGAACAAACCTGGTTTGCCCGAGATCGTGAACTCTAGATCGTCAGAGTTCGCGAACTAAGGTTCGTTTAATTAAGAACAGCCTTTAGAGACGTAATTTTGGCAGTGAAGAGCCGAACATTTGTCGCGATGATTCCATCGTCTCTCACTACCATACTAAACCCCTTCACTGCAAGTGGACGAAGACATGTCTTTGAAACAGGACAAATTCATCACTGAATAAACACATCAATCAAAGGGACATGATAATAAATAGGCCCAGCAAGATGCAAAAAACCTCGTGAGCGCCCGCATCTGTGAGTGAGTGAGTGAGTGAATGTGTGTGTGTGTGTGTGTGTGTGTGTGTGTGTGTGTGTGTGTGTGTGTGTGTGTGTGTGTGTTTGTGTTTGTGTGTGTGTGTAGACAAAAGATCTGGAATGGGTGACTGTCTTTACCATCCTTATGGAAAATGGGTGTGTGTAAAAATCTGGGTGCCCAAGTCAGACACCCATTTTTTCTGAGGGTTGTTTCTGCATTGTCTTGGGGTAAAGATTCATAAAAAAATAAAAAGATCAGTTTTTCTCATTTTGGCGTTAACACATGCACTTTTGTGTTTAACAGACACGCCTGTAGTGTGTTTGAAAACTTGTCCCTCCCAGCAATGTGTGTGTGTTGTGCGCACAGAACCCTGAAAATGGGCGTGTGTGTGTCACATCACCCTTCTCAGCTATAAATAACTTCATAGCTGATACGGGTCAGGAAAGGGGGGGGGGGGGGTATTTTGTTGTTTGAGGGAGTAAATTGTTTATGTTCCTACAAAATTAGGTTTGTTATTTGAGGGTGTGGTTGTTTTGTTAAAAAAGTGTTGAGTTGTGATGTACTTCCGGGGTGATGTGGAGGAAGGTGATGTCTAGTGAGAAATTTGAGATTGATGTATACGTTCACCAGCGACTTAGCCTGTACGTTTTCTACGTTTGTTTCCATGTCAGATGAAGAATATTTGATCTGAAACGTCGTTCTTTGTTTCTATTTTAAAGGGTTTTCCACCACTATCTTCTGTTTTTCTTTGACTTAGCTCTTTGACTTAGCCTATAATTATACTCGTGCGCCGGTTGCTAAGAAGTGAAGTGATTGTATGAGTGCGCAGTATGAAAGAGGACGTATAGACTTTGGGTGAGGCTGCTGTTGTCTTGTGTCTTTTGGTTCAACCTGTTGCTTTGTTTGTGGGTTTGTTGGTGTTATGCTTTCGTTTTGACTGAAACTCCTGTCAGATTGTATGCACAAATTGATTGCATGCAAATGACGTCACACAGTCAGTGTCGTTAGTTGCGTCGTCTGATGCAGTCGGTCGTTTAGTGCAGTTTAATGCTAGGTCAGAGAGAAAAAAACAAAAACACCTAATGTTGCCAAAGGGTGTAATAGTAAAGTATTGTTTGTGTGAATGCTGCGTGTTTGAGGGAAGGACTGGAAAGTCGAGTGCTGAGTGAAGAGAGAAGGCGACAATGGGAAAACTATGATATCCAGCACTATTACGTTGGAATAGATGCATAACAGTTACGACAGGCCTGTAAATGAAAACACTTTTAACATTAACAAAAGTTGAGTATAAGGAGAGGTTTTAAAACAGTTTTAATAAAAACTGTTGCCTGACACGCTTCTAAAAACAACAGTTTCTTAGTTTTAAACCTTGCACCGCGCCATAAACGCCGCGATTGCTAATCTCAGTCTTAGCTGTCCTATAGTGTTGAATGTGGGACTTGTCCAACTGGATCCATCTGGTGCACTCCAAATGTGTATTTGTGGGTGGTTTGATGTGCAACTCGTTGCGCGCCTCAGAAATGACCTCCTGATTCCAGGGATAATTAAAATCTTTCATTGATAAGAGAGCATTCAGCAGCTCTGTAAAACCCAAAGTGATGACCCCCCCCCACACCCCCACCCCCACCCCCCATCCCCTCCCCACATTCACCCCCACCCCTCCCCTCCCCTCCCCCCACAACCCCACCCAAACAATCATTAGAAAATCAACCAGAGGTATTTTTAGTGAGGTATTTGTTCAGTGTGTGTTGTGTCATTGTGCTTTACATTTTTAATGCAGGAAAAAGAAGGAATATACATTAAGTTGAAAAAGAATGACAACAATCAAATAAATGTTGAAAAGAAACATCAAATATTCCGTGAACTTTACCTTATTACAGACACCTAATTTTCTTGAGATGTTCATGCTAAAATGAATGATTTGACAAGGACACCCATTTCTACTGTAATGCCAGTTTTTGTGTGAGAGGTACCCACTTTATTGGTAGAAACCCATTTTTTTCTCCATCCAGTGGCTCTGTTTCTAGAAAATGTCTTTTTATTTTAAGTTGTAGAGCTTAGTTACAAGGTGAGTTCTAAACATTCGCATCAACTCCAGAGCCCTAGAATAAATAGAAATATGGGAACCCATTTTCACATAAAATGGTAGGTAACCCACTCTGATGGTTTTGTCTCCCTGTGTGTGTGTGTGTGTGTGTGTGTGTGTGTGTGTGTGTGTGTGTGTGTGTGTGTGTGTGTGTGTGTGTGTGAACCATGCACTTATCATTCCAGTCATATCTATGCAACCAAATCAGTTAGATTAAAATAATGAAGTATTTTGAGGGCATATGAAATTTGGTGTGTATTTTTTAAAATTGTTTTAAGCATACAATGTCACTGCTTTGCATCTAACATTTTCATAGGTCAGCTGTTGATGTCAACCATCCCGTTTGTATAGGAAAGATGGCAAGTCAGAACTAAGGTAATATAAGTCTGTATATATAAGGTAATATAAGTCTGACAGCGTATCTCATGCCGAATCTATCCGAATCTATCTGGTAAATGGTAAGCTGGTTTGTGATTTTGGACCTTACGGTCCAAAATCACAGACCAGCACACACGACTGTTAGCCTTCAACTCACAGACCTGCACACCTTGTTGTCCCCAGGTAAGGCTGCCGGCGAGGCGCTAAGCAACACGGGTCTGTTCAACAACCCGATAGCGGGCTTGATGCTGGGCGTGTTGAGCACGGTGCTGGTACAGAGCTCCTCCACATCCACCTCCATTGTCGTCTCCATGGTGTCCGCGGATCGTGAGTACATGCGGCCTCGGCTTTTTCTGGACGGATCGCACACCCAGACACCTAGACGACCGCGACTCATATCTGAACTAGGGCCTGGGATATCATGGATGTTTTTGCTCATCACCCCAACAGTCATAATGGTCAACACTTCCGTACTCTTCCCATTAGATACAGCTATCAGAACATGCCCGTAACAAAGAAGAAGAAAAAGTGTAGTATATGTTTCCTGCAGACAAATTACATATATACATATAACCGCAGTAGCCATTTCCCTTTCGACATCTGCTAAAAAACACAGAACATGTCAGATGAGTTACTGTAATGTAAAGTATTGTTCCATGACACCAGTTTTCTCCCCTGATAATGAGCCACGCGAAGTGCAGCATTTCTGCCGTGATCTGGCAAAAGCCAGTATGTCCATTTTTTTATTATAGAAAAGCCAGATGTTCGTTGTATAACAGTGAAAATCTCGCTTTTCTCAAAATGGATATACTGGCAGATTTGGTTATCATGGGCAAAAGTCGACATGGATCAAGAGTAGTAAATACTGTTGTGTTTCCTGTAGGCCTTTTGGTGGCAAACATTCTGATGGGGTCCTTAACACTTTGACTGCGGAGAAAATTGAACACTGCAAAACTGCAAGAGGCATAGATCCTCATGAGCCCCCGCAACTACGGGGGCTCATGAGGATCTATACATCTTGCTAAAATCACTTTGTATCCATGTTCCTTGGACGGCTGAGGGTCTTTTAACGTTGAGTTGACAATGACTTGGAGAACACAGTGTACGTCCACTGGCAGAGAAGGTATTACAAAAATAGTACTCATCAAAACCAAGACCAAAAGAGTGACTGCCAAGTAATTAAAAAAAAAAAAATTCCCAAGAGTAGTAAATACTGTTGTGTTTCCTGTAGGCCTTTTGGTGGCAAACATTCTGAGGACAATTACGCGCACAACAACGTGCAACAACATCAACAACAATTGTGGTGTGATTTTCCTTTTAAGCGTGTAAAATTGGGGACTCTTTGTCGGGATTTTCTTACTACTAATCAGGAATATGCTTGTCATAATGTTTGTCACAGCAATGATACCGACCAACACACGAGAGCTTGATATATTTGTTACAGTGTTGCCTGTAAACCTGGCGATCTTCATTGTAATGGGAGCCAACATCGGGACCACAGTCACCAACACTATTGTAGCTGCTGGTCAGGCTGGGGACAGAGAACACTTCAGGTCAGTTAGGTCGCTGCCTGTAGCGGCTATTTTTTTTTTTCTTTACATCTCTGTTAATTCATTCGGAAATAAATTACACCATAATTTTGACCTTTTTTTGTGTGAAAATGTTGTCATCTAAACGATACAAAACGAGCTTTCGAGGCGACTGACGCATAGAAATTTTATTTGTGTGCCGTCCTGTGAACAGTATGGGTCCTGCGCCAGTCTTTAACTCCTTCGCGTACATTGTACGTACATTTTTGCTTCTGAAATCTTCCTTCATTCAACGACCAACAGCCGCAACCGTCCAAGAGACATGGACAGGGGGGGTGGGGGGGCGGGGGGTGGGGGGTGCTGAACTTTTCTTTTTGATCAGTTTTCAAGGCGGGGGGGGGGGGGGGGGTGCTCAACTTTCTTTTATCTATTGCCAGGGTCTAGTATATATCAAAACACCACAACCGAAACTGTTCTTCCTCCTTTTCGGACCATGTTGTGTTCCGGCAGTGAATGAATTACACACACAAAAAAAATTATTTTAAGCCGAGAGGGTGTGGGGTGCTGTATTACCAACCCCCCCCCCCCCCGCTCCTGGATCCGGCCCTGATGGATACAAAGTCTCAGCAAGAGGCATAGATCCTCATGAGCCCCCGCAGTCGCGGGGGCTCATGAGGATCTATGCCACTTGCAGTTGGGTCGTGTTCATTTTTTCTCGACATTTAAGGGGCTAGGAACCGTAATGCCCAAACTCCAGACCACGCGGTTGTGTCTGTTTTTGTCTACCGTATTGAAAATACGGTAGACTTTGAAATGGGGCTGGTGGGCCGGGCCGGGAGCGCATTCCGGAGCATGCACATGACGTTTTTGGCGTGGGGGAGGGGGGGGGGGGGGGGGGGGCGACATTCTGGCAAAGAAGTAACAAGAGCAAAATGACGTCACCTCTAGCTACGCAAACCTTGCTAGAGAACGTCTTTTTGGCGCCAAAGCGCCGTATATGTGTGTGTGTCTGTGTGTGTGTGTGTGTGTGTGTGTGTGTGTGTGTGTGTGTGTGTGTGTGTGTGTGTGAGTATGTGACAGCCACTAGAGCCCGCTTTTGAGGACGGACAAGCTTGAAATTTTAGGATACTGTCCCTGAAAGAATTATCTCGGGACCTTTTTTCGATGTTTTGATTAAGATGCTCATTGGCGAGAAAATGGCCGTTTCACAAAAACCGGTTGATCCACACTGGAGTCCGCAATTTTTCTTATTTTTACTAGATATTTTGCGTATAGGTAGACAAAAAGGACATATTGAATGGGTTTGTTAACCAGCATTGTACCCTTAGAACTGTTTGAGTGATAATTAAATAATTTATGAAAAAATATATTTTCACGTTTTTAGGATTAATTTCACAAATTATTTAGGTTAATCTTAAAACAATTGAATCTTTTTTTTAACGAAAAAACAACAACAATCTTCTCATTAATAATCGCATGATTTTTTACATACGGTATAAGCCTTCAGTCTGTCTCGGCTGTCGGGTACAATTAGGTCATTTGTGACCTGTATGCCCTAGGTGTGAAAATCAGACAATTTTCTGCACCACTTTTTCGGAGTCAATTGTAAAACAGCTAATATAACTTTAATTTTTCTTTTACGAAATAAACTATCTTCTCATTAATGCCCTCATTATTTTTCATAAACAGTGTTTGCATAAGCCTGCTGTTTGTCCTGGCCCTGGGATAGGATTAGGTCAAATTGTGACCTGTAAGCCCTAGGCGTGAAAATCAGCAAAAAAATTGCAAAGTTGATTCTCTGATACGTCAAATGTTAATACTGTGATAGATGACGTATAACATTGAGTCGTCACTATAAACACGGCGTCGTGGGACTAATGATGCCATGACGTGAAGCTTGATGTGACGTCATTTTGCTGCTCGTGCTATTCTTCTTCTTCAGAATAGCTATGCTACGCCAGACCACAGAGCTTGAGAATGGCGGGAATCGCCGTGTGTACGCCTTTATTTCTGTGTGCCAGTGTGTGTGGCTCAGATGGTGGGCTAGAGTAGAAGGAGATGGATTCCTGTCGCTACACGAGCCCACAGAGCGTACTTATGGCGGGAATCGTCGTGTGTCCGTCTTTATTTGTGTGCACCGACGTGTGTGTTGATCAGAGGTTGGCTTAGAGAGGAGGGAAATGAATCAGCATTATAAACCTAAAAATATGACCAACTCTGAATGTTCCAAAACGATAAACGCATCTGAGCTCCAAACAATACGGTAGACTTTATGACGAAATCCTCATCTTGTTATTATTTTCAGACGAGCCTTCGCGGGGGCCACAGTGCACGACATGTTCAATTGGTTGACCGTGCTGATTTTCCTGCCCCTTGAGTGGGCCTCCCGCTACCTCTTCCACCTGACTGAGGCCATCACAGCTGACCTAGTTTATGACCCCACACGTACGGACAACCCGGAGTTTCTGAAGGCCATAACTTCACCTTTCACCAACAGATTTGTTCAGGTGCGATACAAGTGATAACATCATTTGCAATTGGTTAACAGCCATCCTTGTTGTGCATATACATATTTATCAAGACATGCCGGATTTACATAGAGACTTAAACATAATGCCTGACGAGCACTGTATTCGACCGATAAAATGCGAGTTTTAGCGAGGATGTTATAGGTAGAACTGAGCTCGAGTGGTTTATTTTGCATTGCGGGACGTCAGGCATGATTTAATTTATTTATAAAACGAATTTTTGAAAGGATTTTAGAACAGTAAAAAGCATTTATTCTTATTTCTGAGTCATACGATAAAGTATCTGAAGTGTATGTGTTAGTTTTGTACATATAATGATTTTAAAGTAGCAGTTTTTTTTTTCATTTGGCTGTCGGTAGAGCTTTTTGTCGAGATGATTCCGACAAGAATCATCGCGAGAAAAGGCACTACCGACAGCCAAAGGGTTAACAACATCATTTTGCAGCTGGATACTTCCAAGCTGCGAGATATTGCGCTTGGCAATGACGTCAATGGCAGTCTGATAACAGGAGGTAAAAGGACACCTGCACTGCTGCATCGAAAACACGCATCTAGTCAGGATTTAAGAGGGGGACAGTGGAGAGGCGTGGTGGGGGTGGGGGGGGGGGAGGGGGTAGGGGGGGGGGGGGTAGGGGGAGTCGCAGTGGATTAACAAGCAGCCTAACCCTGAATCATACTTTCAACAAAAGTGTCCTGTCACCGACACTCAGTCTTGGCAGGACGTGTCATCACAAAAGCACATTGATTTTGTTCTGCATACACTTGATGTCCCTAACTCCCCCACCGACTCGATCATTGCTAAAATGACCCGTCACAGATAGACTGCTTATGAACATGTCTGCCTGGGACGCATGACTATAAAGGAGGCTGAGCTATCCCTCTTATGTATATGTGTGTTTGTTTTGCCCTGGCCGTGCAGTGGTTAAAGTAACGTTAACCTCTTCACTGTCAATGGACTCAGATGGTGGTTCTGAAATCTTTGTTATCTTCACGCCAAAGAGTCCCACCCATTCAAAGAACATGGATACAAACTGGTGTCAGCAAGAAGCATAGATCCTCATGAGCCCCCACAACTACGGGGGCTCATGAGGATCTATTCCTCTTGCTCGTGACGATCTATGTCTCTTGCAGATGGATTTAAAAAAAATTCTCGACGGGTAAGGGGTTAACAATCTGTTCCAGATGGTCACCTCTTCAGCAGTTGGAGCCAGAGTGATGAAGCCGCGGGCGGTCTGTTGCTGGCGCTGGCGCTGGTGGTCTTGTGTACCTGTCTCGTGCTGATCGTCAAGTTGTTGACGTCGCTCCTCAAGGGCACCATCGCCAAGATCATGCAGAAATTCATCAACTCGGACTTGCCTGGGGTCCTGAAGTACTTCACGGGGTATCTCGCTATTTTGGTACGTGCAGGTCATGGCTTGAGTCTATGGGCGAATTTCTTAAAAGGAAGTTTACAAAGTAAAGTAGGAAAAAGCACTGTCAGGGGAGAGAATTGTGCTGTATCGACCAATGATCAGAGATCTTGTTTGATCGAAGCACAAGGAAAAAAAAAAAGATAGGAAAGAGGGGTGCGCTAAGTAAGTGACTGGAAGCAATGCATATGGGCGTATCACATACCCCACTGTTCCAGCCCCTTGGTGCATGAAAATTTAAATCTAGGTCCCCCAAGGGGGACAGTGCTTTTACCTACTTTACTTTGTAAACTTCCTAAAATATTAGCACTGGCAGTCTCCCCTTTTCTTTTCATTTATTACTACAATATCGACTGCAACCCCTTCCCCCCTTTTAGTAGGCTCTCTTTTAGGGGGCATGGAAATTTAGCTCTAGGTGGAGGCATGGAATGTATGCCCCTGCGGACACCACAGTAAAATGTGGCTGTCTTTGTAGGTAGGCAAAAGTTCATGCCTTCCACCAGTATGCCGAATGGTGTGCTGACGAGGTCGCCAAGACCGAAACAGCTGTCCACACCGGCGTTTTATCTGGACCCCCCTTGGGGGACCTAGATTTAAATAAGCGACATTAAGAAACGGCCAGCCCACGTTTGATTTCAGAAACTATAATAATGGTCAAAATTTAAGGGCCACTGTTTATTGCAATTGCACCGACAACACCACACAAATAATGTAACAGTACTTGGAGTCTGTACTTTGCTAATTTATTCAGTAACAATTTCATTTAAGTTTTGAGTAAATCAAGCAATTGTAACAACAGCAGTGTGTTAGAATGTTCACCCACCCCTCATTTGAAAAGTCACACAAGACTGGTCCAGTCAGTAGCGAGTGTACCCACCGTTTGCAGTCCACGAGGGTTCAGAGAACATGTTGTGGGATCGCTTCCCACTCTTGATGCAGGAACTGAGTCAGCCGGGGTACGCCTTGAGGTGAGGGGTGGTTGCTGACTACGCGTTGCCCCAGCACGTCCCAGAGGTGCTCGCTGGGAGCCAGATCAGGTGAACGAGCTGGCCACTCCACCCTCATAATGCCCCGTTGCTCAAGATACTTATCCACCACACGGGCGCGATGAGGTCGAGCGTTGTTGTCCTGCAGAACAGCACTGTCGCCTATGTCTTGGAGAGCTGACTGAATGAGGGGCTGCACAATCTCGTCCCGATAGCGCAGTCCAGTCAGGGTACTTCGGTCGACGTGGAGGGGGGTCCTGCCTTCCCTGCTGAAGCCTGCCCAGACCATGACTGAGCCTCCTCCGTAGCGATCCACCTCTTGGACGCATCCATCCGTGAATCGCTCGCCCTGACGTGTCCAGACCCTTACCCTGCCGTCGTTGAAGGACACAGTGAACCGTGACTCATCAATAAACAGAACCTGAGTCCACTGGAGTCTGTTCCATCTCTCATGTTGACGACACCGGGCAGCCCGGGCTCTGGAGTGAGGGGTATTCTCACTGCTGCTCTGCATGAAGCCAGGCCAGTTTCGGGCAGACGTCGGCAGACTGTGTTTCTGCTGACGTTAACGTTTGCAGCTTGCATCAGTTGACGTCGAGGAGTGGTTGACCTGACAGTTCGGTCGCGCAGAGCCGCCACACAGAGGTATATGTCCTCCCTTCTGCTGGCGCAGCGCAGTGTCGTCGTTCTGCCCTTCCAGTTTCTTGGAATCGTGCCAGCAGCCTCTGGATCACTGAATGGGACACCCCAAGACGTCTCCCAACTTCTCGTCCGTAAATTCCATCCTGCAGCCATGCTAGCGCCCGGCCTTGATCTACTGGTGTTAGGTTTCGTCGTGGTGGCATGGTTAGGAAAGTGACAATTATGCCCCTACGGTACCGGTATTTGTAGCGAAGCAGAAGTGCTCAGACTGACCCCATTAGCATGTGCATCACGACTTTACCGAGTTTTCCCAACTGCCTGCATTTGGTACGCTTGCCAATATCGCACAGCTTTTCACAAAAACTGACGATGTTTCACGTGCATTTGACACGTTCGTGGAAATGTATGAAGTGTTGTCTAAGTGGACTGTCTAAGGTCAACTTTTAACCCATTTGGATCGAAAGAATTTTGTATTTGATTAGCGTACTTGCGACGATAAACAATGATACAAAAAAGTGGGGTGGCCCTTCAGTTTTTATCATTAGTATATTTCTGTGGCCGGTTCTCATCCGTTGATCTTTTATGTGATGATTTCTCTAAAGGTTGGAGCTGGCCTGACGATCCTGGTGCAAAGTAGCTCCGTGTTCACCTCCGTGTTGACCCCGCTGGTGGGGATGGGGGCCATTCACATCGACAGGATGTACCCCCTCACACTGGGCTCCAACATCGGTACCACCGTTACCGGCATACTGGCCGCCCTGGCTTCGGACCCGGTTGGCTTCAAAAACTCACTGCAGGTAGTAGATGTTTCATATGACATCCCTACGACCACTAGTGGAGGTTGACATTCAGTTCGTTTTTCCTTGGTTTCTGTCACGCTTCGATTTTGCCTTTGATTGCACCAGGTATTTGAATATCTGACGAAACCAAGGTAAATTTTCAGATTACTCATTCCAGACGTGCCGTAGCCGAATACGCGGCAAAAAGCTGCACATCAGAATGCTCCACAGCTCTAATGTGTTAATCTTGTGTCCGTTCCACTTCCTATCACTTGATGCTAGATGAGATGGGTGCCAAGCTTTGATTTATCACGGTCGATGTGTCTCCTGAACTTTATTCCGTTCAGTGTCACCTGACGCATACTGCTTTTCGGCAATCTTCGTTAAACTTTAACCCCAGATCCCTACAGCAGGAGATGGCTAGACCATGATAATTCAAGGGTAGTGCCAGATTAACTTGGCGCCTTCCGGCGCCAAGTTAATCTGGCACTACCATTGAATTATCATGGTCAAGCCATCTCCAGCAACTGGTACACACCGTCCCGCTCACTACGCTCTGCTTCAGACACTCGTGTTTTCCGTATCCCTAGACGTAATAAGGTCACTCAAGGTCATCGTGCATTTTCGTATTTTGGTCCCATTACATGGAACGCTCTCCCAGCTGATGTGCGTCACTCATCATCTCTTTCCATTTTCAAATCCAAGCTTAAAACACACCTTTACTCTGTTGCATATACGTAAAGACCATTTTGTCTGCCGGCTCATCATGCGTGTGTGTGTGTGTGTGTGTGTGTGTGTGTGTGGTGTGAGTTTTTGCCCTTGTAAATTAATGTTTTTTTTTTTTTTTTTTTTTTTTTTTTTTTTTTTTTTTATTGGTTGTTGTTGTTGTTGTATGTGCTTGTTTGTGTATTCTGCTTCACTGTTTCATTACTGTGATTGTAAAGCGCCTAGAGCACCTTGGTGATTAGGCGCTATACAAATTACCTTTATTATTATTATTACATGGTCGTTATGCAACACCTCCAAAATTTGAGAAATGGGACCTTGGGGCTAAAAGGATTAATCAACATAAAACCCTTAGATATCCCACGAACATACTTTCAATGTGGTGTCAGCAATAGTGATTGACTCTTATGAGCCCTCGCAACTGCGGGGGCTCATGAAGATCTATACACCTTGCAGCTGTGTGGCGTTCAGTTTTCCCGGCACTGAGCGTTTTAATGTTTTCTTCCGAGGACAACTCCCAACACGGGGAATTTCGACATCAGGACTAAGTTGCGTCGGTGAGCTAAGTCCTGTTACTTTTGCGGCTTGGGTAGGACTAAACACACTCATGCATCTGAGCCCAGGACTCATTGTTTACTTGGGCTTTGATACTGAGTTACGTTTGTGGTTGTGTTATTCTTTTTAGGGCATGTGTGTGTTGATCAAAGGAAAAGATCCGGTGTTCAACTGAGTTATTTTAGATCAGAATCACGCACCTTTCGTTTTCTTTTGCGCGGAAAATTGCGATCGATTTTTGTTGTGAAGATGGAATGTTGCAAATTTCGCTGAATTGTTGCGAAGTCTGATCTAGATTTTACTGGAATGTTCTGGAAAAGACGCGGTCGTTCTAGGGACCTCAAATATGACGTCAACGTTTTGTTGCACACATGTTGGCTACATTTCGCAACATTTATGAAATGTGCCTAGATGTTAGTGGAAGATTGTAGATAGATCTAGAGTGTTCTTTTTTTTAATGAATATTAATGAGTTTTAGTTACGTTTTCTTTTCTGATTGGTTGAGTTGATTCTGGAAATCTGTAATAGTATAAAAGAGCGTATTAAGAATTATGTGCTTACATCTTATGGGGGGATACAGTGTATCAAAACTGCGGATGCATTGTATGAGACAGTGTATCAAAGTATGGATGCATTTGTGGATGCATTGTGCTGATATTGCATCGCGAGAATTAAGTACTGTTGAAACTGTTACTTCAGTGTCGTTTACAACCTTCTGCCACGTGTGACGAGTTGCAACTAAGTGAGGTTTCTTTACAAGAACCCTACGTGAGTGCGTCTGGTGTGATTGCATCATACTACAACCGCGACTAACACGTACAATACTGATAGACTGGTGCCATTTTCTAGAAAGCAGACATCTCAAGGCATTTCTCTTGAGCTTATGGCATATGGCATTTTTTGACGTTCATGGTATGCTTATTTGATTTCATGAATATGCCGACCTAAGTTGCCATTGACTACGGACGAAAAAAATATGACCGACGGATCAAATGCAACTTTAGCGCCCAACGGTATTACGACATACATCATCATTTTTTAATGTGTCGTAGTTTAAAATATAAAATTATCATTTAAAATATGTGCTACTGGCGTGTCTCCAGAACTCACTAGTGTTGGCTATTTGCCAGTTCAAGCTCCAGCTCATGACCTTGACATACTGCACACCGTTGTCTTGCGTTGTAAGCGGGTAGCCAGTCAGCTCGGCCAACACTACGTTGTCTTGATTGTTGATGAAGCATTATACTGGAGGCTCATGGAACAAAAATGGGCCAAGGCAGAGTATCAAGACTTTTTGGTCGTTAGATTAGGGAGCTCCATACAGCCATGAAATTCATTGAAGTCATCGGGAAGCATGTACAGTCATCCAGCCGTTTGGAAGCGTTGATCGAAGGCAACCTGCTCGGACCATACACTGCAAAGAAAGCCATGTCTGGCAAATCGTACGCCAAAGGGATGAGAGCACACAAGGTCACTGTCCAAGCATTGTGGAGAATTCTGCTGCCAAAGCTGCTTAAGTTCATCAGAGAAAGAGATCACGATTTTGCACAACAGATTCAGGACAAGACATCCAAAGGCGACACTTCTGGTCTGATCTCTTTGTTTGTGGATGAAGACGTCAGTGAGAGAGTTGGAGCCCTCGTAGACTGTAACCCAAACTGGAAATTCTGGTGGACCTACATGATGATGGTGCACATCCTACTGCTCTTTACCAGAGCGCAGAGAGAGGGTCTGTGGCAGCTGCAACTACATGCCTTTGGCTTGGTGCTTCTTTACTTCATGCGCTACAACCACACCAACAACGGAAGATGGGGAACGGTCTACTTTTGCGAGATGCAGCAACTACCGGATCCAGTGAAAAAAGAGTTTGAAGATGGCAACTTCTTTGTTAAAAGACCCAATCAACAGTTTAACCAATTAGATCCTGATCAGAGCCAGAAGTGGCTGAACGTCGGGAAGAAGAATGGCGGCATTGTTGGGATCATCAAGACAAAGTCAGCACTGAGCCCCTGGGCGCTCTCCTACAACCTCGGATCACACATTGCCAGTGAGACCAAGCTGGTATATGGAATTGGCAGAGACGATTCGTTCACGCATAAGAGTGCAACAAAGCAAGACAGAAGCTTCACCTGAAAGACGAAGACAGCCTACTCTGGAGACCTTCAATGTCTTCTGTGACAACGCATCTCAACACCTGCAAAACATTGCAACAAAGGACATCGTCACAGAAGACATCGAAGATGATCTGCTGAAAGCACGTGAAAAAGGCCAGGCACAGCTGAACAGCTTTGTAGAGGAAAGACTGTTGCCGGAAGGCAAAGTGGCGTTTCGGGACCCTTTGCCCAGGAACAAGTACCGCACATTTTCCTCACTCTATGAAGTGGAACGCAAAGAAGCTCAAACAAGTGCCAAGAAAGTGATCAAGGCTGATAGAAAGTTTCTACAGCATCTCATAACAGCCTACAAATGTGAACTTTGAAGAAATACTGACACATGAGCTTATGCCGGCTCCTCCAGCTCTTCCAAAAATGAATGGCGAGCTTCGATCAGGATCAAAGGCACCTCTGCTAGAAGCAGTGATTGGTGACACACCTTGCCCCCAGAAACTGCAGGCTTCTGACCATAGCAAAGAGGCAACGCTCATCATTGATGACCAAGCTCATGTGATCGCCATTGGAAAACCACCGAAAGCCAAAACATTTGGTGACCTTGCTGACACGTTTGTTGCGTCTGTGCTTCAAAGTGGAGCCGCGTTCCGCCGCATTGACATTTGTTTGACAGATACCGTGAAAATGCCTATCAAAGGCTTGACGTGGAAGAAAGAGAAGAAAAAAAAGTGAACAGCTTTGTAGAGGAAAGACTGTTGCCGGAAGGCAAAGTGGCGTTTCGGGACCCTTTGCCCAGGAACAAGTACCGCACATTTTCCTCACTCTATGAAGTGGAACGCAAAGAAGCTCAAACAAGTGCCAAGAAAGTGATCAAGGCTGATAGAAAGTTTCTACAGCATCTCATAACAGCCTACAAATGTGAACTTTGAAGAAATACTGACACATGAGCTTATGCCGGCTCCTCCAGCTCTTCCAAAAATGAATGGCGAGCTTCGATCAGGATCAAAGGCACCTCTGCTAGAAGCAGTGATTGGTGACACACCTTGCCCCCAGAAACTGCAGGCTTCTGACCATAGCAAAGAGGCAACGCTCATCATTGATGACCAAGCTCATGTGATCGCCATTGGAAAACCACCGAAAGCCAAAACATTTGGTGACCTTGCTGACACGTTTGTTGCGTCTGTGCTTCAAAGTGGAGCCGCGTTCCGCCGCATTGACATTTGTTTGACAGATACCGTGAAAATGCCTATCAAAGGCTTGACGTGGAAGAAAGAGAAGAAAAAAAAGTGAACAGCTTTGTAGAGGAAAGACTGTTGCCGGAAGGCAAAGTGGCGTTTCGGGACCCTTTGCCCAGGAACAAGTACCGCACATTTTCCTCACTCTATGAAGTGGAACGCAAAGAAGCTCAAACAAGTGCCAAGAAAGTGATCAAGGCTGATAGAAAGTTTCTACAGCATCTCATAACAGCCTACAAATGTGAACTTTGTTATGTGAAGTGTCACCTTTTTGGTGAAATGTAAACTTTGTTATGTGAAGTGTCACCTTTTTGGTCTGGATTGTGGAAGAAAGAGGCAAAGCTGCTCCTGTATGGAGGGAGATACAATACAGGGACGTCCCTCCTCCTCAAAACTGGAACAGTTTCATCACACTAGGGGAAAACAAATCAGATCTCGCAAGATTCCTGTCCCAGCAACTCATTCTGAAAGCTCCACAAAACAAGACCATTGTTGGCTCAGGCGGATTCAGCAATGAATAGCAAATGGAGTCGTCTACTCCAGAAGTCAGTATGTAAGACCTTCAGGCTCGTCATGAGGAAGCCGATACGTGCATCATCTTGCACTGCGTGAAGAGTCACGCTTCAAGCATCGTCATTAAAGCTAGGGACACAGATGTCTTTGTGCTTCTTCTGGCACACTTTTTAAAGATATCATCTCCCAGAGTGTGGATGAAGACAGGCACTTCCAACAAGCGCAAGTACATTACTATACACACAGTTGCAGCTCAGTTTGACAACATCCTACTTGATAGCTTGCCAGCTTTTCATTCACTGACAGGATGTGACACTACCTCTTTCCTGGCTGGCATACAAAGAAATCCTGCTGGAACACGTTCAAAGAACACCATGCACTCCTGTCAGCTCTGGGCAAAGGTGCTCAAGCCCGCCCTCTGGAAACCCTGCCCCCAACACAGGATGCCCTTTTCACATCAAGCGAGCACATCACCAGGCATCAGTGTGGCAACAAGCTGACATGCAGCACCCTGCGCTATCTCCACCAGAGACCAATGGATGGAAGATTGAGTGTGGTGCCCTGGTTCCAGTCCTGAAGTCACTGCCGTCAGTTCCGGTGTCCCGCATAGCACTGATTTGCTGCAGCTGCACAACACAATGCAGACGGGCCAAGTGCAAATGCAAGACCTCAGACCTTTTATGTACTGATGCATGTAAATGCAACACGAGTCAAAATGAATGCATGAACATTTAATTTCACGGAAACAAAACGTGCACTGCAGTGTCGGACTTTGTGAACAACACTAAGTACCGCCGTGTAATATTACTTCTGCAACCACACAACCACCCAACGCGGGCACCCCCTCCACTTCCTAAGATTCCCCTTTGTAGACAAAGACCGATAAATCTATTGCTGATGATGAAAATTTGTGCATGGGCAGATTTTTCATGTTTAGGTGAAGTAACTGTTCAAGACAAACTGTAATGAACGTCTTTAAAAAAAAAATGTGCATATCAATATTTTCAATTGTGTTTGAGCTTTCAATCAAAGTATGGACCCATAGCTTTTCCAAGGCCGGGAAATGTGTTCCTTCTTTTTGGTTTGGATATTAATAAATGTACTCAAAATTGTTGAATTAATGGGTGGTTCTTGGATCATTATCGTTGTAATAAAGTCTTACCGTTCGTACAGCCGCCATTTTGAATATTATAACTCACAAACAACACAAAAATTCGTCTGGCATATTCCAATATTGGATTCTGCATACTCAAATCCTTCAGGAACAGTCATTGGAACACTGCTAAAGAGAAATGCCTCACACTTTTTAAGTAAGCCCTTTTCTGGGAAATGGCACCAGTCTATGAGTCCGAAACATACGCCATAGAGACCTGACAGATATGCTTGCTGATATGTTAGGCAGTCTCCGCGCGCGAAGGCACGCTCAGCGAACACTCACACCATTAAGATATCTCTATTGCGTGAGTATTCACTGCGCTGTCTCGCATAACAGCATATCAGCACGCACAGCCTTCAGACCCCGTATGGTCCAATGCTACACGTACGTGTATACACGTACACCTGTATGGTCTGACTCATTTAACCCATTCAGCGCAGACGCATTTCGGAGCAGGAGATGGATCGACCATGATAATTCAAGGGTAGTGCCTGTCGGCGCCAAGCTAATTTGGCACTATCCTTAAATTATCATGGTCGATCCATCGCCTGCAACAGGTGCATAATCGTTAGATGACGCCTCCCAAGTTTGGGAAATACGTGCGTCGGGATGAATGACTTAAGCCAAGTGTCCCATACAACAAATCCGGCGTAAATGGATTTATTGCTACTTCTTGTGATTGATCTATTTTTATCTTTTCATCCATACAGGTTGCTTTGTGTCACCTGTTTTTCAACCTCTCCGGTATGCTAGTGTGGTTTCCAGTACCTGTGATGCGCCGTGTGCCGATCGATCTGGCGAAGTACATGGGCAGCGTTGTCTACCGTTACCGCTGGTTTGCTTTCCTCTATCTCGTGGGCCTGTACTTCCTTCTGCCGCTCATCGTCTTCGGATTATCTCTCGCCGGATGGGAGGTGAGTGCGGCATATGGATAGTTAACTTCTTCACCGCCGGTACACCACAAGCAACATCCGTCTGCAAGAGACATAGATCCTCATGAGCCCCCGCAGATGCGGGGGCTCATGAGGATCTATGCCTCTTGCTGACACCAACTGGTATCCATTTTCATTGAGCGGCAGGGTCTGTTTGGCGTAAGATCAACAAAGATTTCAGAAAATTAATCTGCGGGGGCTCATAAGGATCTATGCCTCTTGCTGGACTCTTTCAAATTTTAAAGGAGTAAGGATTAACCCCTTCACTGCCAAGAAAAAAATGAACGCGATCCAACTGCAAGAAACATAGATCCTCATGATCCCCCGCGACTGCGGGGGCTCATGAGGATCTATGCCTCTTGCTGAGACCAATGTGCATCCATGTTTCTTGGACGGCTGTGGCTTTTGGCCGTTGAATGAACAAAGATTTCAGAAACGAAAATGTACGTAGAGTAGCAGGCAAGGGGTTAAGATAAGACAGTAGGTTGCGCCCCGTTATAGCAAGGACTAATCCTGGGTCGGTCAGGTCACTGCGGCGTGCGTCCTCTCCGGCCGAAGTCGCACTGGGTCGGAAAAAGCATATCGGATAGTGGATGTCAGTGCAACTTCTTGAGAGCAAGAGGCATGTGTTACCATGATCCACACAGACAAGAGCGTTTACATGAGTGGGGAAAGTTCCGGGTGTAACCATACACGCCTCTTGCAGGTGGAGCGGGTTGGATAAAAATGATCCACGAAATGTTTGAAGTCTGTGCAATAGTTAACCTACTTCTGATTATCCGACTCAGCCCTGTCTCACTGTAGCAGGAGAAGGGTCGACCATGATAATTCAAGGGCAGTGAGAGATTAGCTTGGCGCCTATCGGCGCCAAGCTAACCTGGCACTGCCCTTGAATTATCATGGTCGATCCATCTCCTGCAACTGGTGCATAGTCGTTAGATGACGCCTCCAAAATTTGGGAAATACGTGCGCCGGGCTGAATGAGTTATGGGGATAACCTCTATTGACTGGTCATATTCCATTCACGTACCAAGGGGAAATACTCAGGGCTGGACAGACGAACGCCTCCAGGCGCCAAGCTATTACGGCACTACCTTTAAGCTATCGTGGTCAATCCTTATCGTGTCGTCCGGCGTCAAGGTTGAATGGATGATAATGTTTCACGCCTGTTTCCAGATGTGTGTTGGTGTGCTGGGGCCGTTTGTTTTGTTGGCCATCTTCGTCATCATTGTCACCATACTTCAGGGGAAAAAACCCAGCGTCCTGCCTGAAGATCTTCGGTCGTGGCAAGCACTGCCCGCGTGGTTCCGCAGTCTGGAGCCTTACGACCGCCTCATCGTGTGCATGCGTCAACATTGCGCACGCTTGAAAATATGTAAAACAGCCGACGATAGTGACTCAATTTGTGAAGAGAAAAGACTGGCGTATGTTGTCTCTTCGCATCAGCAAGATGCGTCACCTCCTTCGGTATGTTTGCCTTCAGCGGGAGGTATACTGATGACTATGGAGACAACAGTATGACTGATTGGATCTCGTGTGTGTGTGTGTGTGTGTGTGTGTGTGTGTGTGTGTGTGTGTGTGTTGTGTGTGAGCCATTCGCTGCCTATCTCCCATGGAGATGCGTCTCGTATGCTCCATCAGACAGTTTCTTACTACCAAGGCTACACGCAAAAAACACTACTTTGAGCATTTGCTCTCTCTCGCGTTTTATGCCATCTGGATACCCGCAATGTCTGGATCGGCTCCGGAAAATTAAAACTTCAGCTGCACGTGTGCTCATTATAGCGAAACGTCTCCGCCATCCTGCATGCTCTCCATTAGTTGACCGTCAGAAACAGAGTGAGAATGACAGTCCTTTCCGTCTGTCATGTTTCCGTCTGGCTCTGGGCCCACTTACCTCTCAGAACTCCTTCTCTGTTACACCCCTTCCAGGCAGTTGCGTAGTTTTTCCTGATACAGCCCCATACGCTTAACCCTTTTAGCGCCAACACCCTACAGCAGGAGATTGATAGACCATGATAATTCAAGGGTAGTGCCAGATTAGCTTGGCGCCTTCAGGCGCCGAGCTAATCTGGCACTACCCTTGAATTATCGTGGTCAGTCCACCTCTTGCACGTGGTAGATAGTCGTTAACTCATTCTACCCCGACACACCACAGCAAGATAAGGATCGACCATGATATTTCAAGGGTGATGCCAGAATAGCTTGGCGCCTATGGGCGCCAAGCTATTCTGGCATCACCCTTGAACTATCATGGTCGATCTGTGTCCTGCACTAGAGTGCAGTCTTCAGAGGACAACGGCAACATTTGGGGATTTCGGTGTTGGGGTAGAATGAGTTAAGTAACACTTCCAAAATTCGGTAAATGCACCCACGGCGCTAAAAGGGATAAGTCGAAAACGGACAAGTAGAAAAACGTGCAAGTCGAAAGTTTTTTTTTTCCTCTCTGCCAAAGCTGTTCTTTTACGACTAATTTTACAACGAATAACTGAAACTTGCTTAAGTCGAACTTTGGATCAGTCGAACGTGTTACTTCTATCAAAAGTCGGATAAGAATTTTACAACGTATTTCTAAAACGGTGCATTTTGGTTATTAAACGTTGGCCGATAAATCGAATGCGTTTCCCAAACTCCGATAAGTCGAACCATTTATTTCCGTGGCCGAAGCTGCTCTTTCTATGACTAATATTTAACTGAAAACGGCTCCTTTAACTCTTACCAGTTCGCTCTATTTGAGGCTAGTAAACAAAATGACTTTTACCCTCACACATAGCCAAGAGAAAGTGCTACTGAAAGCTCTTATATGGTCAAAAGTTGGCTTATTATACATCATATTAAAGTGCATTGGGTCAGTTTTCAGTCAGGGTAAGTAAAAAGTCTGTACTTAATGTAGTTTAGAAGTTATTGTTTATTTAGCCATGAAGAAAAAAATGTGTCCGGTTTCCAAAAATAGTTTCCATGAAAGTCACTAAGAAAATTTGTTTTTGGTTTCTTTCCCCTTTGTTTAAAATGTGTGGACAAATCATTTCTAAACATCTTTGTGAAGTTTCAAGAAAATGTATTTGTATTTCTAAGAGTTACGCAACATATTCTACACCGGTGAAGGTCAAGAAAAAGTGGGCGTGTCAACACCTGGCATGACCGAGACATAAATAAAGTCAGATAAACAAGGACGCATTTGTATCAGCCTACTGTCACAGCACAGCAATGTAAATTTACACCTCCTGCACCACATTTCACAATGTTTTACCTATTCCATGGTGTTTGATGTCATCAGTAAGACTCAGATGAACTCATTTTGACGGAATATTCGCACAGAGTTATCGCAAGCAGTGAAAATGACGCAGTACGAAAAGCAAGATGGCGGACAAAGTGACTCGATCGATAACAAAGGTCAAGAACAAACTCAAAATTAATATTTTATTTTCATTCTATCATATGAAAATGATTTTCTAATGTCAATAAGTTATGACCATGGTACTGAGAGTGAAAATTAATTGGTTTTAATTAAGTAAACACGACGGAATTTTCCGTGGGCGTGGCTTCGTCTGTATACACACGATGGCCAAGGGAGCGAACTGTGGAACCAAACTCGGACAAGTCGAAATCAAATATTTATGGTCTTTCGAACACACAGCGACATATTCACCCCGGCACCTTCTGATCATGTTTTGTTGTCAATTACTGCACACCTCGAAATTCGGGCCCATCGAACGTGGTCGTCATTAGACAAAATTGTGTGTGTGTGTGTGTGTGTGTGTGTGTGTGTGTGTGTGTGTGTGTGTGTGTGTGTGTGTGTGTGTGTGTGTGTGTTTAAAAAAGAGACAGAGAAAGAGACAAAGAGAGAATTAAAGAGCAAAGTTAAAGCGACCTGTTCCCAACAATAAAGGATCAATAGTTGGCTATACCTGTTTTGTATTCAACTGTTCTCAGTATGTCTTACAATAATGCTCAACAAAGAGGCAAACAGCTTTTGAAGTTTGAATGTAAGTAATGAAAAACTTTGCTATCCTCAGTTGTCCTTTGTGCGTAGGAGAGTTCAAACGACGTTCAATAGGGCCACTAGAAGACCTCTGTTACATGTGCACACTCACATGGATTGTGAAAAGAGTAGAACAGTCTCCACCGAGGCAAAACAACATTGAGAATCCGTTTCATAATAATAATAATAATAATAATGAGTACTTGTATAGCGCCTAACCTCAGATTAGAGCTCTAGGCGCTTAACAAAAACTAATGTACAAAAATAACTAATTACAATTCATCAGTAAAGTTTACCAATCAGAGCTCACACTAGAGCAGACCGCTGTAATGCTTCTATTGCGTCATACTTCTTGTGTTTTCTTTTTTGTTTTTCATCAGTATTGTGATATGTTTACAGCAAAACACGTAACAATCTTAAGGAACTGAGAATAGCACAAAATTAGTCGGTCTCTCTTCTTTCTTTGTTGATCATTACTGATGGTATAGGAATACGAATTGTACTCATCTCTGTAATATCAGTTTGTTTGGAAAGATGGAGTACAGGTTAAATTCTCAGCCATATACAATGAGTATGTTGAACTTAAAAGTCCTGAATGTTGTTCTTTTGGGTGTAAATTCCTTGACTCACGGATTTGAGAAAATTGCTACAGGAAAATAATATGCCATCCTGAATTATAGCTGCTTACAGATGTTGCCGGGAAAGTCCCGCGTATTACGCTGTCTGTCTGTCTCTCACCCATTTAAGAGATTCATTTTATGTCAGTAAATTGTGATGCGCTTTTGTCTGTTTCAAGATGTTTAAAAAAATCTTATTTTTATCTTAGAAGAAAGGTGCGTGTAATGAACATAATTTTGGTCCGTAGAAAAAAGCAAACCACAAAAAAAAAAAAACAAAAAAAAAAAAAACAATAAAAACGCCCAAGTCGAACAACTCTGTGAAAAATTCGACTCATCCGTATGACTGATAAGTCGAACGACAGATATGTCGAACGAAAATTTCCCTTGCAGGTTTGACTTAAGCGTCGTCGACTGTATTAACCCCTTCGATGCCTGTGATCACAGATTTCGCGTCGAAAACCACAGCATACTGACAGACATTTGCGCGAGTAACACATATGAATAGGAGCCCAAATATCGGCATAAAGAACACAGGACTAATATGGACAAGAGACATAAATCCTCATGAGCTCCCGCAACTGTGGTTTACGTCTCTTGCAGCTGGGCGGCGTTTGCCTTGGCCCCGGCAGTAATTCAAACAGTAAGGACACACAGATTTGGGCAAATATCATTTCATACCAAGGTCCAACACTCTGAAATACAGGAGACGCAGTGAATCCAGTGCCAGTTTCAAAGTCTGTCTCAGGTTTTATCATAGGGACCTGACGATGGTGCTTTGACTAAATGCAAATCCGCTGCGCCACCGCGTGGCGCAGCGGATTTGCATTAGGTCAAAGCACCATCGTCAGGGCCTGATGGGTTTTACTGATCTCTTTCATCCCTTTCATGACGATGACCGACGATTGTCCGCGTAGTAATCTATGTATTTGTTTCATCTGTATCTGGTCGGTTTTCGCTGTTTTCATAGTAATGTACAGTGCATGTGGTTTTCGTACGTCGATTACTGTGTATACGGTGTCGTATTGTTCGCATGTACGGCGCCGAATGCACTTTAGCATGTGCATGCATAGGCGCCATATAAATCCTCCTCATTATCAATATTGTTAATATTAATATTTAATAATAATATAATAATAATATAATAATAATAACAACATTAATAGTAATACTATATTATATTATTATTATTATTATATTTTATTATTATTTGATTGATTGATTGTACATTGCTTAACGTCCCGACAGCAACAAGGCTTTCTCAGGACGTGCCTGCACTGCTTGTGAAAAAAACCCTAAACAGAACATTGAATGTATGTCGCCAGCCGGTCAAATACATTAAATAAACCTAACACATGGGGCCTAAATAAAGCTAAGACCATTTAGCAACACACATCCAATATCAAGAGCTACAGGCAGTGCAGACAGCAGGGAGAGTTTTAAAAAGGCAAATACAGGTGAATGGACAAAGGGTAGACAGAAACACATGCCCCAGAATAGAGAGAAAAACCCACCCTGTGGGGCTGACCAGGGTGACCCTGGGAACTAAAAACTACCTAACCCCACCCAAGTCCCCCAGGGCAGACCCGGGTGGGGTTTATTATTATTTATTAATTTATTACGTTATTATTATTATCTTTTATTACGTAAACAAAGTTTACGTAATTTTTTGCAACATTTTATACAGCGAACGAAAGCGCTTTGTAATTTTTTTTTTTACAGAAAATAACTGTATACATTTTTTTAAAGACTTCTGGGTTTTAAATGTTCTTGTTTGAAAATCATAAGAAAACGTAATTATGCACGCGGCTATGTAATTTTGTACCTTTACGGCTTTCAGCCATAAGGTTCAAAATCACAGACCAGCATACACAAGATCGGTGCAAGGTAAAAACAACAGAACTACGAGTAAAGTAGGATGCTGTACACTTGTTTCGTTCTAGGTCCCTGTTATATTGATTTTCCAAACAGTTGAGAAATCAAACACAAACTCATATAAACTGGATAATAATAAAGGAGATTTGCTAAGCGCTTATTCTAAAAGTAGCTCTAAGCGATGATACAATGAAAAGGATAACAGCCAACACACACACGCACACGCACACGCACACACACACACACACACACACACACACACACACACACGCGCGCGCGCGCGCGCGCGCGTGTCAGTGATGATGAATTTTGCATGGCTGGGGAAATGAACTATGACAATGACAATGATCCTTTATTTGACAACGGTAAACGTTTTGGTAGTAACAACCATTTTTCGAACTTGCCGTTGCTAATCTACTGATTAATTACTATCGCACTAATTATTTTCAACTACAAAAAATATATATTACTTGACAAACACAAGCCAATAGAGAAGAAAAGTGCAAGGGGGAAGTGAGATAGAGATTACCAGCTTTACTGGTCGGGCATAATCATATGTTGTGAGGTTTAATTAAAGTAATGTTATAGGAATACACGCAGCCTAATACGCATACATACGCATGCATGTTTCCGCACGCCACTCTGTCTCTAATATACACATACGCACGCGCACACACGCACGCACGTACACACACACACACACCACACACACACACAAACACACACATGCACACACGCGCGCTCGCGCGGCTTAGGAGCTTAAGTCAGTCCGTCATGTCTATAGTGGGCTACTCACAAGCTGTACTGAATAAAACTGAGTCATCGAAAAATGGGATATATGCAATTAATGATCTAATCAGAATAGCATTTTTCAATATGTGCATAGTCACGGCGGTGCTGCTGACAAAAACATGTACTTGATGAGGCTGACTTTAAACGAGGAGAAAGTAGCTGATGTCGTGACGTTTCTAGGCAAGGCATCTCAAAGGCTAGAGCCAGAGAACGTTAAACTCGTTTTATAGAGATCAATTCTAGGTCGCGGCACAATAAAGGATTTTCTTGATCTGGAGTATGTTGATGACTGGGCGGTAAATAGCGTTGTGATATATCGTGGTAGCTTATCGTTTAATGTATTGAACATAACCATTCCCTTATTGTAAGTTAAATGATCTTTCAGTGGCAGAATCTTTAAGGCTGCCAAATTTTGGTCAGTAGTTAAGCTGGGATCAGGGAGTATTAGTTTGGCAGCTCTCCGATGTAGAGAGTTCAATCTATTCAGTTGGACATCGCTCAAACCATCCCACACATACAATGTGATCTAATATGGGCGTTGAAGAACAGCTGACGTGTCTCCATATCAGTTATGTGTTAAAGTTTTGCTAAAACGTACAGATTTTTAGCGACGATTTTACCGAGATTACTGTTATGTGGCTGCCACCTGAGCTGGTTGTCCACCGTGACTCCTAGCAGGCGATGGTTAGTAACTTGGCTGATGGTTTTGCTTGGAGGGACAGACTGAATGAATGAATGAATGAATGAATGAATGAATGAATGAATGAATGAGTGATACTTTATTTCTCAAGGATGGAAACAATAGGCGCACAGGCCTCTTTTCATGTTCGTCCTTGAGTGAGAGTGAGCCGCGTTGATGTTTTTGGCGGGTGCTAATTACCATGCTTTCAGTTTTGCCGGGTTTACAATCTTAATATTATGACTGCATGTAACGCACGCAGACTTGCCCACAGTCGTACGCACAGACTCTCACGCAACAGACGCATACACCGCCACTGACTCAGACGGGCGCATTCATGCGGTAAAACACAACACACGGGCTCCCTTTCTAAAGTAACCTTTATACACTATAAAAGAAAAGGAAACGCTTTAAAGACTATCAAACTATATACAAGGCTCTCTATCACACACTCAAATCACAGTATCTTTGCCAGGCTAGGTTTTAGTCTCTCAATGTCTCCAACCTGTTTGATGTTGTTGCCTGGTTACGTTGGTCCTTCTCACGTCTAGGCGAGAAAGTCCTTCGTCGTACGCGTATTGCCGTCCTGTCTCTTTGGGTACGGACGTCCTCGTTCTCGTACGGTACACTCGGTTCTCGCTTGGACTTGGATGTCTTGGTTCCCAGTCAGACTCACTCTTAGAAGAGCTGGAGGGATGACCTCACGTAGGTCCCACCTGCGACTCGACGTCTCGGCGTCTGTCTTCCACTCTTGTTACAAGAACTCTAAATAGATAACAAAAGTACCAACGTAACACTTGCTAAACACACAACATATTGGATCAATGAGAAACGTCACGTAACCTGGCTGATACAAATAACTCACACGTTCATTCACACACACACACACACACACGTGCTTCATAAACTATCTTCGTATCACCCCCATATATCAGTCACTATCTTAACATACACTATAGCCTAACTGACACTCTTGCTATACATTACTCTATACCCTGGAAAAGACTATGCTTAACCAACCACGTACTACCTTCATAGCGGTTTAGACATACACACTTCATGTTCCTTTAGTCATCTATCTCGGTAAACAACTGTATACAAAACACCGGTTACTTCACCGAATTCTAAACATACATAACTAAACCAAACCGGAACACCGCTATACAACCACATTAATCTTACCACGCATACTGTCTTTAACTAAACAACTATCAATACTACATTTATAGAAACATACCTAAAATCTAGGCTTCAGAGTCAGGGAATGCGGGCTAGGTAACTCGAACACAACCGTTCCATACGACAAGACAGCCCGCAATAACCAAACTAGACCTCTGACAGTCACAGCTTCCGCCTAGAACTCACTAAACAGAACTCACTAAAAAAAAAAAAAAACCGTGCTAACCATGTCTTACAGATTTCACGTACGTCTAGTCCAACACGGACTTTCGGCAACAAACCGTTAACAAAAACCGTACCGTACCAATCCTACTCGTTAACAAAAACCGTACCGTACTAATCCTAATGTATGAGCACTATGCACGAGCATAGAGCTTCATCACAATTCCCCCTTCCTCGGGAAAAAAAGAAACGACCGAGTTTCTTTTTAAGACTACTCGACGCAATGTTATCCGAAAACAGGAAAGGACTAACTCTGACTATCTAGAAGACAAGAAAGAAAAGTACAGCCTTACGCCTCAACGCACACCGTCAGATCACACAGCGAACTTGAAAACCGAATTAACGCGCTAAAACCGCTAGAAATGAAAAACGATCCAACGGCTGCCCCCACACAAAAAAACACAATCGCGAGACTTCGATCTCCGATCTACCTACATATTATTGGGTGCTGAGCCGCATTTCTGTCCGCAACAGAAGTATGCCGTCTCCAGCCAACCCGACTATTGGGCCACACCCGCTGACCGATTCCCTGTTTCTGGACGGAAATAACACGTTCCCTCTCCCCACGAGCACGCTTGCTCTGAGCTCTCGTCGCGACTGCACCGCTAAGAAGATGAGCTCGCTTAATCGCTCCAACTTTAGCGATGACTGGCTGCACACCCTTCATGTTACCTACGACTAAATCAACTACTGGCTCGTCGATGACACACGATACCAGATCACCTGTGAAAAACTCGGTGTCAACTTCTATCTTAGCTAACGGAAAAAATTTCTATCTTTCCGCCAAACGAAACTACTTTCTGTGTCTCGCCTGTGAACTGATCTGGTCTAACAAGGCTACGCCTGACCCCCGCGGTCGTTGTACCGGAGTCACGGAGAACAGAAACGAGACATCCGTTTACAACCCCGTCTACCAGCGGTAGGCAACCATCTCCGTTAGCTGAACACACCGCGCCCAGCTGTGGTTCCTCCCCGACTGGGACCGCAAAACTGGCTACGTGAGTGGGCTGCACCGCCCCCTCCACCATACCAGGATTATTAGGACCTTGATGAGCCAGATGGCCGTGCTCCTGATAACTAGCATACTGCGCGCCTTCACTGTAGTACGGACAGCTCCGACTGAAGTGCCCGTACCCACGACAAGAAAAACACTGCGTGTCCGAACTCGCAACACGACCACGACCATACCCACGCAAAGAAGTCCCTCCACGTGCGTACGGATCGCTACCGCCATTGCTGTTACCTCGATCACCGCGTCGAAAACGCAAAGTACCTCTACCGTTACCCAGCTGGGCTCCACGTAAAGTATTTATGCCCCGGTAACCCTCAGTCGTGTTAGCAGCGACCAACCCGACTGGCGGTGTCTCGGTCCTACGCGCGAGGTTTTTCGTAGGATGCGCCATCCGAAAAGCCTCCGCGTGCTGCACTAATTCGTCCGTAGTCTTGAGGTTACGCTCTCTCAAGAATACCGCTAGATCCTTGGAAACGCTTCCAAAGAACTGTTCAGCCAAGATGTGATCGAACAATGCGTCGTACGTGTGGTCGATCTTTGACAGTTCGACCCAACGTACGAGCAAATGGGACAATCGCTTGCCAAACGACATAAACGATTCCCCTGTCTCTGGCCGACAAGCTCTTAAGCGTTCCCTAAAACCTTCCGCATTACACTGGAACTTCTGCAAGAGACACTCCTTCAAAGTCTCGTAATCTATGGTCCCCGAAACGGTCAAACTATGGTAAAGACTCAAGGCCTGTCCCTCTAGCACAGACGAAAGCAAGACGGGCCAGTTGGCAGGAGGCCAACTCAACGCCTGCGCATGAGACTCAAAACGACACAAAAAAGCGTCAATAGAGTCCACGGACTCTTTAAACATCGGCAGTTTAGGAAAATTGCGTATTCCTCGGCCTACTGAATCACTATCTGGTCTAGATCCCGCATCTCGAGCTAACTGTATTTGTACCTCCCTATCTTTCTCTTCTTTCTCTCTCTGATACTCTAATTCTCTCTCTCTTAACGCATGTTCCCTCTCGTCTTTCTCTCTCTGAAACGCTCTATCTTCTTTCTCTTTCTCTCTGTACTTCTAACTCCTTTTCCTTAAACTCCATCTCCTCTTTCCTAAGTATTCTGTCTTTCTCTTCTCTCTCCCTCTGAATTTCTAATTCTTTCTCCTTTAAGACTCTTTCTTTCTCTTCTCTCTCTCTCTGAGCTGCTAATTCTTTCTCCTTTAAGACTCTTTCTTTCTCTTCTCTCTCTCTCTCTGAGCTGCTAATTCTTTCTCCTTTAAGACTCTTTCTTTCTCTTCTCTCTCTCTCTGAATTTCTAGCTCTTTCTCCTCTCTCTGTATCTGCATTTCCAACTCTTTTTCCTCTCTAAGTCTACGAATTTCTAATTCTTTCTCGTCCTTCACCCTCTGAACTTCTAACTCTTTCTCCTTTAGGACTCTTTCTCTCTCTTCTCTTTCTCTCTGAGCTTCTCTTTCTTCTCTCTGAGCTTCTCTTTCTCTCGCTCTATCCTCTCTATCCCTACATTTCTCTACGTAATCAAAAAGCTTCTCATCCCTAAGTCCTAACCTTTCACCCTGTTTAATGTAAGCCTCTACCGGGTCTACCTCCATATTTACTACAACAACTTCCCAAACTTGAGCACGTAAAAAACACAAATCACAACCAAATCAACGGCAAAACTTAAAATGAGAACTTACAACAAAATCAACAAACTATGGAGAAAACAGTGACCTACTTGACGTCCAGATGGAACGAAAAATAACGATAGAAAGAAGAGCAAGGAAAAAGAACACTACCTATACAACAGAAAGAAACAAGAACTAACTCCTCGTAAGATCCCGAAAACTACAGAAATAACAGATCTTACCCCCTAGAATCGGAGAGGGGAATCTAACACAACATGCACATATCAACAAATCCTACTCTAAAATCGCTATCGCCCGCAGATACTTTAACCTACCGCTAAAACAGGGTCACCACTGTAACGCACGCAGACTTGCCCACAGTCGTACGCACAGACTCTCACGCAACAGACGCATACACCGCCACTGACTCAGACGGGCGCATTCATGCGGTAAAACACAACACACGGGCTCCCTTTCTAAAGTAACCTTTATACACTATAAAAGAAAAGGAAACGCTTTAAAGACTATCAAACTATATACAAGGCTCTCTATCACACACTCAAATCACAGTATCTTTGCCAGGCTAGGTTTTAGTCTCTCAATGTCTCCAACCTGTTTGATGTTGTTGCCTGGTTACGTTGGTCCTTCTCACGTCTAGGCGTGAAAGTCCTTCATCGTACGCGTATTGCCGTCCTGTCTCTTTGGGCACGGACGTCCTCGTTCTCGTACGGTACACTCGGTTCTCGCTTGGACTTGGATGTCTTGGTTCCCAGTCAGACTCACTCTTAGAAGAGCTGGAGGGATGACCTCACGTAGGTCCCACCTGCGACTCGACGTCTCGGCGTCTGTCTTCCACTCTTGTTACAAGAACTCTAAATAGATAACAAAAGTACCAACGTAACACTTGCTAAACACACAACATATTGGATCAATGAGAAACGTCACGTAACCTGGCTGATACAAATAACTCACACGTTCATTCACACACACACACACACGTGCTTCATAAACTATCTTCGTATCACCCCCATATATCAGTCACTATCTTAACATACACTATAGCCTAACTGACACTCTTGCTATACATTACTCTATACCCTGGAAAAGACTATGCTTCTCTTGGCTTGACTTCGCGAACGAAGATTCTATAGGGCTTGCCCACGTCGTCTGCAGGCATTTTCGTGGCTGCGGAGGCCAATCCGGGACAGGCAGGTTCGACCGCAGTGGCTGCAGGGGAAGGTCTGGTCAGGGTTCTGAGTTACGACAGCTCTGTTTGTCATAGTCCTAAAGCCTGCGCGGTGGAGCTTTTTGGTGGAGTGCAGTGTGCGCAGTACTGGCCCCACCCTTTAAACCCTTGGTTCGTTTGCCATGGCCTAGCAAGCTGGGACGGTGGCATCGAGGTCCTCGGGTCGTAGGTTTTATATCAGACTGTCCTTGTCTTAGTCTCTGGCTCAAAAGCCTTCCCCGGAGACACGGGGGCTTTGATTTCAGGGGTTTCCTCCCTTAGCCTTTCCGCAACCAAGCGGCCAAGCCTGCAAGGCAGCAGGGGACTCGTGGGGGCCGGGGTCGTCTATGTCCCGTGCAGATGTGAACATCTGCCCACTGCCCAGACGGTGACACCAGAGGAGAAAAATCCAACGCCGGAACCCGGTATCGAACCTCGCACCTTTGGCATTGGAGGCAGACGCCTTAACCACTGTGCCACTTCCCCGTCTTTCAGTAAACGTACATCAATGACCATATAAATGAACACACTTTCACGCCCTCTATCGTTCTGTTAAAGACAGACTATGCTTAACCAACCACGTACTATCTTCATAGCGGTTTAGACATACACACTTCATATTCCTTTAGTCATCTATCTCGGTAAACAACTGTATACAAAACACCGGTTACTTCACCGAATTCTAAACATACATAACTAAACCAAACCGGAACACCGCTATACAACCACATTAATCTTACCACGCATACTGTCTTTAACTAAACAACTATCAATACTACATTTATAGAAACATACCTGAAATCTAGGCTTCAGAGTCAGGGAATGCGGGCTAGGTAACTCGAACACAACCGTTCCATACGACAAGACAGCCCGCAATAACCAAACTAGACCTCTGACAGTCACAGCTTCCGCCTAGAACTCACTAAACAGAACTCACTAAAAAAAACCCGTGCTAACCATGTCTTACAGATTTCACGTACGTCTAGTCCAACACGGACTTTCGGCAACAAACCGTTAACAAAAACCGTACCGTACCAATCCTACTCGTTAACAAAAACCGTACCGGTCTAATCCTAATGTATGAGCACTATGCACGAGCATAGAGCTTCATCACACTGCACCATTCATCAATAACTTGCAGTGTGTTTTTTAGTTGTGAATTGATGTTTGATATATCCTTATCTGGCGTGTGTACAGCGGCATCAGCTGCAAACATATCAATGTAATGTTTTCATTTTTTATCGCAAGAGGAGGATCATTTATGAACAAGCAGAATAAAAGGGGACCAAGAATAGAGCCCTGTGGTACGCCATGCTTCACTAACCCTTGATTAGAGTATGAACCATTTAGTAATACCTTTTGTTTTCTACCTTCGTGGTACGATTTGAAAAACAACGCCGAGTTGTTGGTAAACATGGATACTTTCTTGATCAGTATTTCGTGGTTTACCAGACCAGGCTTTAGGAAAATCTCGAAACATGACTCCTGTAAGTTTTGAGTCGTTGATGGAAGATAACCACGTATCTATCATCCGTATCAGCGCAGTGTGACATGAGTGTTTTGATCTGAAGTCCGACTGCAATAAATAGATTAATTTTCGGCTTTCCAGGTATATAGATAGGTGCTTGTGAATATGCCGTTCTAAGGGCTTGGACAGAACAGGTGGAATTGATATGGGCCTGAAATTATTAATTTCACTAAGATCTTTAGATTTAGGTAGAGGTATTACTTTCGCGTCTTTAAATGCGCCTGGAAAGCAGTTACGGTTAATACAGAGGTTGTAGATATAAGTCTTACTCTGTATATTGTATGGGAGAGATATCTTGAGTAGTTTCGCACTAATCTCATCCAGTCCTGAAGATTTTTAAAAATTTTTTTCCAAGGATGTAATCAATTTACCAATTGGCCGATACAAAAATTTTGGCCTTTTTTGCACATTATATTGTATGGTAGTTTTGGCGTTAAAAACTGGCGAAAGGTAGCGTTGTAGAGGTGGGTTTTGAGGTGATTTGAGTAAGGAGAGCGTTTGACAGTTACGGACAGGGGCGGGGAGGCTGTTCCATGTGGCGGGGCCAAGATGGGAGAAAGCACGACCGCCACGTGTTTTACATTTGAAATTGGGAAGGCGAAATTTACTTGTGTCAGAGGAAGAGCGGAGGGTGCGAGATGGAGTATACAGATGGAGTAAGTCAGAAATATAGGCAGGAGAAGTCAGGGTGATAGTGTTGAAGCACATGCAGGACAGTTATACAGGATGCGTTCTTGTACGAGCAGCCTGTGGAGCTTCTTAAGGGCGGGGCGGATATGGTTACGCTTACGCACGCGCAGAAATAAACGGGCAGCACTGTTTTGCACTCTCTGCAGTTTATCCAGCTGGGTTTTAGGCAGGCCGGAAAGGAGGGAGTTACAGTAGTCTAACCGTGATAAAACAAAGGAGGAGAAGAGTGGCAGAGATGAGCCAAATTTGATTATGTTATTTGTGGTGTGCACGCCTGTCTGTCTGTTTACATACCGGTGGCTGTTTTCACAAACGAAAGATATTAAATGAATAAACAGGAAGCTGACTCGTTCACTGGTGAGAATATTTGAACCCCACCCAATTGCAAGAGGCATAGATCCTCATGAGCCCCAAAGTGGCGGGAGCTCATGTGGATCTATGCCTCTTGCTAAGAACATTTTGTATACATGTCTCTTTGACGGATGGGGGGATCTTTATTGTTGAATTTACAATGACTTCCCAAACACAGCCTGCGTCCACCCAGAGTTAACACATTTAGCCCCAAGTCCCTACAGCAGGAGATAGATTGACCATGATAGTTCAAGGGTAGTGCCAGATTATCTTGGCGCCTGATGGCGCCAAGCTAAACTGGCACTACCCTTGCATTATCATGGTCAATCCATCCGCTGCAACTGGTACATAGTCGTTAGGCAACACCTCCAAAATTTGCAAAATGGGACTCTTGGGGCTAAAAGGGTTAAAAATGACTAAACAGGAAGTTAAACGAGTACAACCAGTATTACTGTAGTAAAGAGTCCATGCACCAGTTAACACGGACAATGTTCAGTGGAAACACGGACAATATTTCTTCAGTCGAAATCTACTTCGTGCGCAGCAATTTGCTCCCATCATGAACACGACAAATCTCTCCCTAAGTCTGACAACAAAATGAAGACGACGAACTTTAGATTTCTTCTTTCGGCTGTTCTGCTTCTGTCTCCATCTCAAGGTAAATGTAAATTATCTGTTGGACGTCTTGTGTGTTGAAAGCTGCCATTTTGTGTCGATAGTGTCATGTATGAAACGTGTTATGGCATTTGATTTACGGACATTGTTACGTGGTAGTCGTAGTCGTAGTATGATACAATCACACCAGACCCACGCACGTAGGGTTCTTGTAAAGAAACTTCACTTAGCTGCAACTCGTCACACGTGGCATACGGTTGTAGACCACACTGGAGTAACAGTTCCAACAATATTTATTTGCAGCTATGCAATCTCAGCACAATGCATCTACAAATGCATCCGCTCACTGATACACTGTCTCTTCTACAATGCATCAACACTTTCGACACACTGCGTCTCTCATACGATGTACACACATATTTTCTAACACCGTCTTTATACTATTACACGTTTCCAGAACAATCCAGCAAATTCACACAACACGACCAATCAGAAAATAAAACGAAACCAAAACTTATTAATATTCATAAAAAGAACACTCTAGAATGCACTACAGCTTCCGACTAACATCTAGGCGCATTCAAGACAATGTTACGAAATGTAACCAACCACTTTGACGTCATATTTGAGGTCACTAGAATAATCGCGCCGTTTCAAGAACGCTCTAGGTCAAAAGAGGTCGGACTTACGCAACAATGTAACGAAAAGACGCGTCATTTTAGCTACACAACAGAAATCGATCGCAATTCTCCAAGCAAAAGAAAATGAATCCTACTAAAAAGTACGTAATTCTTATCCAAAACAACTCGAATAAATATCGGATCTTTCCTAATATCAACACACACATGCTCTCAAAAGAATAACACACCCCAAAAACGTAACTGACATTAAATCTGATAGCGCTTAGAACCAATGTGGCTAATTCTGGGCTAGGGCTGGGTTACAGCGATATTATTATTAAACGTTATTATTATTATAGCCGCAAGGTCCAGAAATCGGAGACAAGAACACGGATGCAAGTGATCACAAACTGCGCGCCTGAAAGCACTACACATTGACCGACATTCACGTGAAAAACACACATGTATATGCGTCCAATATAGGCATAAAGAACACAGGACTAACCAGAGACATAAGTCCTCACGGCTGCGGGGGCTCATGAGGGTTTATGTCTCTTTAGCTGGGTAGCATTTGATTTAACTCGGTTGTCATGGTTAGTTAGTTATTTGGGTTTAACTCCGAGCAGGCGACTGAGGCAGAGAGAGACAATAAGAGAGAACTAAGAATCAAATTTCAATAAGGCCGCACCCATCATTAAATCTCGCCTTTATTGAGATGATCCGCCATGACCCCCCATTAATCACTAAATCAACCCTGTTGATTTTTGAAAACGTGGCGACCATAATTAGTGCGGCCTTATTGAAATTTGATACATTAGTTCTCTCTTATTGTCTCTCTCTATAACTATTGTCTCTGTAAACACCTTAATTAATTACTAATTACGGTCATTAACTTCCACATGGCCGTTTCTCTCAAATCAAACCAAAATCCTGATAGTGCACTCAAATAAATAAACTAATGACATTTTACAAACCTCCCATAATTAGAAAATTACTCTTCTTTGTCTCTCAATACTGTCAGAGTCGATTTCCGAAAAACGCAAACTAGTTAGTTTTACTCACCACATACAAAATCTCTTGCCTACACATGCAATTCAAGTACCCTGTCCCTTTTCTTTTCATGCCACGCAAGGCAAGGCAGGGTCTTTAGAAATTTCAGACTGCAGGGGACAGCTTAAGCTTTTCAATTGGCCCTGTGTGGGCACAGCTGTGAACATATTTGTTATGACTGGAGTCATTCACACACACACATACACACACACACATACGCACACACTCACACATACATACGCATTGACACACACACATACACGCACACCAGTTGCAGACCAAGATAATTCAAGGGCAGTGCCAGATTGTCATACAAGTTATATACACAGGCATACATACATACACACACAGACACACTTCCTAAACAAACTCACCATATATGATACCGCGACACAAACAACAACAAAACAAACAACATGTCACTGTAATACCGCCTGTGAGGTGATAATAACTCTTATTTAATTTAATGTGTTATGCTGAGACAGCTCATCATGTTTAGACTGGTGGGTGTAAAGCTTTTCAGGGTGAAAGAGACACGTTCCTTTTAAATCATACCCTCCTTTATACAGACACTGGCATAAACAACAGATCCTCAAGAGCCCCCCTTTTTTACAGCGTTTCAGTTAGCTGTAGTTCTGGGTTTTTTCTTTATGAGTAGTCTGTGAGTCTTGACTATAAACATTTGTTACAAGCCATGGCATGGCCTACCAATACACTCCCGCACTCCCTAGGACTACCTGAAAATTGGGTCTCGTTAACGTGAATGAGGACAAGTGAGGACTATTGTCTGCTGAATGGTCTGTCCTGTCTGTTGCTCATGTTGCTAGGTACAGAAGTGACGCATTTATACATTCACATACATGTCTTCATAGCCACCTCACATAGAGAAAGAGGTCTGATTTTAAAGTCTATATAGATGTGCTATTACGTACCTGTCTCTTTAATCCTGTGTACAGTAACATAGAAAAGCTGACATCTTGTTTACCAGCAATGATTCACGAACACCTGCCTGTTAGCACCACGGAAATCAGTCTAGTCACACACACACATGCGGGTAAACCCACTGTGACTGAGACTTGGGAGCCCTCATCCAAATCACTCAAGTACACAATCCACGCTAGTTAGCCTCAGGCCTTTAGAAAAAAGCCATTTGAAGTCTATCTATACCATTATTTTTGAGTCAATACCCTAAAAACACGGCTATTAGCGAGTGTGTGCATTCACTTGCAAAAACATTTAAGCAGGTGTTAAAGTGACAAAAGTAATTACAAAATAATGTATAATTTGGTTTTGTTAAAAAATAAATCACTCATTGTTTTAACAAAATCAAATAACAACATCTTTATTCTATTATCTATTGTAATTATTTGCACATTTTGTTATTTACTTTTGACAAAATATGTACTTTAGTCAAGAATTAAAGCATAATTTAATAAAGCAAGGGAAGTAACTTTTTTTGTCTTGCTGAAATTTTTACAAAATTACTTCCCTTGTATAAACCTGTACTCAAACAAAGGAAAATGTAATCTGCAAAATTTTGTTATTGAACAGGGGTGATTCCTTCCTTTTCTGGTGCTCAAGTCATGGGTAAAATTAACAAGTTACTGTCTATGTTACTGTCTAGATGTTTCATTTGGCTCTCACTTGACCAGGGTGTGATTTATAATTTACTGCAAAGCCAATAATCACCAATACTGTGTCAGGTATGTTTGCTTTAAAGGGCAGGGTTATTGTACATGACACCACAATTGAAATCTGTGAAGCATGATATTAATAAGCCCACTGAGAAAGATAATATAGTACAGGGCAAGTCTTGTCTGGGGTAAACTCAAAAACTATTGGCAATATTGCTGGAGTGGTGCAAACGTAAAAAGTTACTGTTCAGTGTAATTTCCTAGAAAACATGATTTTGCTTGATAACAATTTATTCTTTTGTTTGTCTAATAAAAACGACAGACGGACAAATCATACAAGTGCTTGATCTCACACACTGCTTCAAAGATGTTATGCACTTTACTGACCTAATAACATCACCCAAACAGACTAACATAAGCCTTTCAGCACCATCAGAAATATATGCTACATATAGTGTGACTTTGGATTATGTCGATGAGCTTCCAGGTGTGGAGTGCATGATAGTTGATTTAAAGACACCTACTTTTAAAGTTGATGATACCAACTATGGTTGGTTAGGGGAAGTTTGTTATAGCATATTTAAACAACTATGCAAACTAAATGTTTATATTGACAGTGTTACAGTTAATAAAGTGGTATTACACAAGGTGAGCCAGCGGTAATATTTTTTCATTTATTATTTTGTCGGACAAATAAAAATGACGGACAATGTTCAAAACCCTGGCCCATCAAACCCTGGCGCGTCAAGTTTAAGAAACGTGTTTCACACAACAAACTTGCCTATATCTAATACTAACAATGTCTATGAATCAATAGAAAACTCTTTTTCTGTCATACAAGATAATCTTCTTACAGGCAGTGTGAAGATTCAGATTGTTGCAAAAATAGAATTTACTAGAGTAGACGGTGAAGTGATTGTATCTTATATCTCAACAAGACAACACACAGTTAACACAAGAAGAGAATTAGAGAACGTGTTTAGAGACAGACTATTACCTGACTTTCTCCAGGCAATTGACAGTGCAAAAATGAAGGGGTCTGGTTGGCACGAAGGACATGTACATGAACTACAATTAAAACAGTCAAAGTATCATCCTATACTAGGTAAATCATGGTTACCACTGCCAACAGAGGTTGCAAACAAAAAGGCTGTTGTTAATATTCAGAACAATGACAACTATTGTTTCATGTGGTGTGTGCTTGCTAAACTACACTTTATAAAGTCAAATCCTGAACGTGTATCTAACTACATCAAATTTGTAAATGAACTCAACTTCAGTGGCATTGAGTTTCCTGTTAAAATAGAGGACATAGATTTGTTTGAAAAACTAAATCCTGGTATATCTGTAAATGTGTTTGTGTGGGATAATGAATCTGAGAACAAGTTACAACCAATTAGAGTATCACCACTGGCACCAACCTACGGACAGTCAGAAGATAGACATGTTGACATGTTATTAATAGGAGATGACAATAACTTTCACTACACAATTATCAGAAATATGTCACGTCTAATTCATGGACATACAACAAAACACAATGGCAAACAGGAAGTGTGTAAAAAATGTTTACAAAGATTCTCCTCTATTTCAGTAGCGCACAAACACATCCTACATTGTAGATTGGCTGATGACATACAGACTGTACTTAAGTATCCAGATCCTGGTAGTCAAGTATATTTTAAGAACTATGGGAATTAACAAAAGCTGCCGTTTGTAGTGTACGCTGATTTTGAATCACTAGTTGTTCCATATGAAGGTCCTGTTCCAGAGTCATTACCAAAGACTATAAAACTAAGTGACCAAGTGGTGTGTTCTTTTGGATACATTATTGTTAGGTCAGACGGTCAGCATTCAAAACCTGTTATCTACAGGGGTGAAAATGCAGCATGTCTGTTTTTAACAGAAATGAGACATCTGTATAGTCAGGTAGTACAGTATCTCACAACATGTCAGATGCCTTTGGTGATGACAGAAGAAGACAAACTGAAATTTGATACAGCTGAGATGTGTTGGGTTTGTGAGCAACCCCTCCAGGGTGATAAAGTTCATGACCATGATCACATAACTGGACGTTACAGAGGCGCTGCACATAACAATTGTAACTTATTATTAAAAACAGATCCCAAGACATACAAACTGCCAATCTTTTTCCACAATCTCAAAGGATATGATTCACATATTATCATGCAGGCTGTGGATGAATCTTACAAAAAAATTAGTTGTATTGCCCAGACAACTGAGAAGTACTTGACTTTTAGATTGGACAACAAATTAGCATTTTATGACTCCATGCAACATTTATCTTTAGGTCTTGCTAGTCTGGCAGAAGGACTGACTGAGTATCCAATAACGAGTAAATATTTTGAACCAGACTTGATTAAGAAAGATGTCTATCCGTATGAGTACATTGATCACTGGGTTGTGTTTGAAGAAACAAGACTGCCACCAAAAGAGAAATTTTATTCTACACTAACTGGAAAAGGTATTTCTGACTCTGAATACCAGCATGCTCTTGATGCATGGGGGAAGTTAGGGTGTCAGACGATTGGTGACTACCATGACCAGTACTTGAAAGCAGACGTTTGTTTGCTAGCAGATGTATTTGAAAGTTACCGTGAAAAGGATTTGTTACACTACAAGCTTGACCCTGCCTGTTACATAACTAGTCCTGGCATGACATGGGATGCATTTTTGAAATCCAGTAAGATATCTATAGACCTGTTGTCTGATCGTACGATGGGTGAAATGGTGGAACGTGGATTGAGGGGAGGGATTAGTATTGCAGCGAACAATTATGCCAAGGCCAACAACAAATATCTGGATGGCCAGGGACATGGTGACCTTGGGTTTGACCCCTCAAGGTCAAGGTCATTCATTACCTATGTAGACGCTAACAATTTGTATGGCTGGGCAATGTGTGAGTTATTGCCCTTGAAAAACTTTTGTCTGTATGACGTAACAGAGTCAGGGTTAACTAACAATATTATGAATCTTGACCGAAACGACGCGAAGGGTTGGATCTTTGAAGTAGACCTGGAGTACCACATCATCTACATGATTACCATAATGATTATCCCTTAGCAGTTGAGAAAATGAGTATGACGGGGAAAAAGAAGACACCAAACTTGTGCCAAATTTGAATGACAAATTCAATTACGTTTGCCACTATCGCTTGTTACAGTTTTACATCAGACACGGGTTAGTACTAAAGAAAGTTCACAGAGGAATTCAATTTGATCAGAGTGCTTTCATGAAAGATTATATAATGAAGAACACAACATTGCATGCCAGAGATGGCAACACTGCATTTGACAAAGACTTCTTTAAGCTTATGAACAATGCCTGTTTTGGCAAGACTATGGAAAATCCTCATCACTGCAAAGATGTAAGACTGGTCACAACTTAATCGGGTGCAATTAAACTTACAGGTAAGCCACAGTACACAGGGTACAAAGAGTTTCATTCATCATTGTATGCAGTGTCACTCAAAAAAAAGATTGTTAAACTGGGCAAGCCAGTATTCATTGGTATGGCAATTCTTGAGTTATCAAAATTATTAATGCTTGAATTTTATTATGATTACTTCAAACCAAAGTATCCTGAGTGTCGATTGTTATACACTGACACTGACTCTATGATCATTGATGTGTGTACTGAAGACTTTTATGAAGACATGAAAACAGAACTACACATGTATGACACGTCTGACTATCCTAAAGACCATCCACTGTTTAGCACACAAAACAAAAAAAGTGCCTGGGAAGTTTAAAGATGAACTAAATGGTGTGCCAATAGTTGAGTATGTTGGACTGAGATCAAAAATGTATTCTATACTGCACCAGAAGGGAAGTCAGTCGAAAGCCAAAGGAATTAAAAAAAACAGCAATAAAATATAAAGACATTCGTCATGAACATTACAAGCAAGTGTTAGATGGAGCATTAATGCCTGATTATCCAAACAAGTCACTGAGATCAAACAAACATAATCTTGAAATAATCCAAACACATAAGAAGTCACTTGCAGTTGGAGACACGAAACGAGTGTTTCACACTAAGGAAAAAGCTTATGCACCTAGACATTACAGGCTCAAGTTATCTGAAGATATTTGTGATGAACTGGTTGATGAATTAATTAATGAGTTAGTTACTGAAATGAGTAACGGTGTCTGGGGGAATAATCTGTAATTCTTCTCTATCAAATGCCCTCTGGGGTGCAGGGTCATACAGATAATATATTGTTGCGTCTGGACCGGGGACTATTTTTTTATATATTATGAATGGACGTTGACCAGATGGGGTCTCTTGCCCTGCGCTTCACGTCGTTCTCAGCCTCCCCTGGTTGATATAAATATCTCACCTGTTTAGTAAATAAACTTGTGTCTGGTGCTGGGGTTGGGGTTGGTCCTGTTTTTGGTTCTGTAATTGTTTTCAATTTAATAGCATCAGCAGGCTTAGGATGGCCTTTGTTGTTCATTGCTTTTATCACATGTGGTAATCTCTTTACCCACTCAGTGTTCCGGGTGTCATGCATGAGTTCCTTTGAATACTGGTAACTGAAAAGTCTCTCTGATAACTGTTTGTTAAAGTTCTCTACAATTGCCTGTGATCTGTGCACATCTGGAATACCTCTTCTGACCAGTACACCATGCTTAGCAAATAACTGATTAACTGCACCTTTGAATTCTGATCCATCATCAACTTGCACTAGTCTGGGGTATCTTAAAGGGCCTCGACCATATATTTTTGATAATGCTGTAGCAACTGTGGTAGCTGTTTTGTCAGATATGGGTTCAGCGTCTTTATATCTTGAAGCAATGTCTACAACAGTCAGTGCATACTTGTATCGTTTCTTTCTTATTGTATCATGTGGTAGGAACAGGAGGTCTATTTGGTGTGTGTCATTTGGTGATGTGTTCTCAAAATGAGGTCTAGATATCTTTCTTGGAGCAGGGAGATATATCTGCCAAATTGCCTGTCTCTGTAACCATTGTTTGACTTGATTGAGTGTTCTATCTCCGCCCACAGCGGCATGTAATTTCTGAATAGCTGTTGCTCCTTTCCAATAGCCTGATGGAGAGTAATATATTTTTGATAGTTTATTTTCTACCCCGGGGTTCATTTCTTCTAGCAATATAAAGTCCAGTAAAATAAACAAATGTCATTCCCACTAGAACAAAGATTATCTCCCCGTTTCTTTGTTGTGAGCTTGGTTTGTAATAGTCACTTAGTTTTGGTTTAGGGATAGACATGTCTTCACCCGTGACAAGAAAAGATTCCCTGATTGCGTCGTCTGTATTTGAAAACGTATGTTGTGCGTGACCTTCTAGCCTCAGTTTTTCATTGATGAAATCAAGTTTTTCAATTCTTTGTTTTTCATATGCCTGCTGGGCTTGAGCAAGTTTTTCAGATGCCTCATTGTGACGCTTCATTTCTTCTGCAGATTCCTCTCTGCCTACTTTTGAAAAGAGATAATTAGAGCCACTGAATGCGAGGGCGTTAACAACTGCCCCACCAATCATAATAGCTATCATCGCCATATTTATTTTATTTACATAGAAACATTTTCAGGAATAATTCCCTGCTTGACAAGAAAATCTTTTGTCGCAATCGACGCTGTTACAACTACAATTAGCTTAGCGCTGTCTTCGAAATCTAATCTACTCAGGTCTGCTGATTTCATTTTGAGTAGACTTTTTCCCAGCATAGAATAAGCTACTGCTAATCCACTGATTACGGCAGAATGATACACAAGGTTCATTAAATTCTTTGAGTCGTTCATTTTCTAAGACAATAAAAATTAAAATAATATTTTTATTTACTGCATATAAAATGGGTCAACGGCTTTGGGTGTTACTGGTAATGTGGTGACTTCTGGTTTTGTTTTTGGAGTGTCTGATTTTTTGGTCACTGTACGAGTCTGTGGTTTGTATTTTTTGTATAATTGATAACCTACGTAACCAAATCCGACAACAAATCCGGCAACTACATATTTTGTTGATTGAGGTTCGGGGTCAGACTTAGTTGTTTGTCTCTCACTTTGATGAGGGTGTGACGGCCCTGACGGTAGTGACAGTGATAACGGTCCTGACGGTGCTGACACCTGGTTAGTTACATGAGTCTTTTCTGTTTGTGTTTGAAGCTGTAATTTTTTCTGCCTGTTCCATTCAGCTAATCTTTTTCCTGCATCAACACGGCCTGGACTTTTAGCCTTAGTCACAGTTTGAACCTGTGTCAAAACAGGGTCGGGGTTCAGTTGTGGAGTCGTCTGGGTTTCGTCCATTTTCTTCTGCAGTAAAATTTATTTTCGAAAAATCAATATGACTCCCGGTAACAAGCAATGTTACAACAGGTGCAAGGTAATTTCCAAACTTGTAAAACATGACGCATGCTAATTTGCCAATTGAACTTGAAACAATAGGATTGCTTTCAAGGTCGTGTGAAAGACTGTCACTATCCACAGGTAGAAAGTGACTCACTGCTTTTGTGTATAGACATACTAGAGATCGACTCAAATCACGAGTCATTAGTAAAGCGATGTGGTTTTCATATTTTGAATGCAGCTTGATTAGCTCGTCAGCCGTAAGAGATTCAATATCATCTGTCATGTATTGTTTCCCGAGATAAGTCTTTGATTTGCCTGAGACAATCACAGACAAAAGACGCTGTTTTTTCGAGTCTAAGTCTTTGTTCTCTACAGCATTGATATCATTCAATAGAAGGATTTCATCAGGGTTCATTTATATTGTTATTTTAAAAAAAACAAAACAAAAAACAAAAATTAATTTACTAACCCATACCCTGTGGGCTGATCTGTCTTTAAAATGAGCTTTAGATGCTTAGTTGATTTCAGTTTATTTTTCACATCATCACGTTCATGCTTATTTGGTATGACATCATTTTCTCTGAGACAGTCTTCAAAGCTGTCACGATCCTTGCAGTAAAACAAACAGATAAACTTTAACTGTTCTCGAAAATCTTTCAGTACAGCATTATATTTCTGAGTGAGAATCCATACACTTACATTTGCGTGTCTACCACTGAAAGCAAGTTCTGCTAATGTGTTTCTCTTTTTGACAATGTCTTTCTCTGCTGAGCAGTCATCAACAATAAACAATGTTGACTGTCCTTCAAATTGCTTGTAAAAATATTGTAGGTAGTCATTCAGTTTCTTTTCAGGGTCAACTAAGTAAATGTTGTTGTCAGTCCAAATGAATAAACGATTGTGATAAGCTTTGTTGTGTTTGATTGTAGGACAAAATATTACAATGTTTTCAAAATGGTGGATGTATCTTGTTTGTAATAGGTTAAGAACAAATTCAGTTTTCCCACACCCTGTGGCACCACAAAACAATCCACAGTGTGGGTCAAGTGTCATTAAGCTACGGTTCATTTTAATACACAATATAATTTTAATATATGTGTCCACTCAGTCTACTGTCTTGTATATTGAGTTGTGCATCATATATCAGGTACAAATATATATTTATTGCTTCGGCTTTTTCAACCTTTTTTTGTATCTGGATTGTAATTCCATCACTGCCG
>BTPG01000002.1:150821516-150899016 GCA_036245525.1 Semisulcospira habei
AAAATACGTCTAAGCTGGTAATAAACATGGAAACGATACACAGACTTAATTAGTTTGTTTGAGTGATTCAAGTGGTCTGTGAATGAAACACCACAGCCTGTAGTTGAACACAGTATGGCAAAGTTAAGTTGATTTTGAAACATCTGTAGTGGACTTGAGGACCACTTTCTTGCAGTAGAGTCATCTGTTATTGGAGGGTTTAGGTAATGATCAAAGGGATTTGGTACTTTGACTTGGAATAGATCTTGTTCGCTTACAGCTATGTCAAGCTGGTTTAGTTGTATTATTTTCTGTTCATAAGTAGGTGCAACATTATATTTGGCATTCACATTAAATTGAAATGCGTTTGTAGTGGTAATGGTTGGTGATTTAAATTCCATCCTTTTTTATATGAGATAATAAAAATGTTTATCACATTAACAAATCTTGACACAAGAAAACCAGTGTGGTTAACTAATGGGATTGATAATCGTGATGGTAGCAAGGCTGTAGCTATCCATGAACTGTTCTACACAGTAAAGTGGTTTAATGTTACAAAATGACGGTGAATATTCTGTGCATGGAATGATAGGTAGTACAAGTTGGGGTGCTAATCACTTACAGCCTGGGTATTATGACTTTTGTACTATAGCTGAATTTTTACAAAATATGTATAAAATTAAAGCAACTTTAAATCCAGCTAACTTACTTGTTACATTGGAATTTCCAAAAGATAGTCAGCTTATATTAACAGACAAACTTTTAATACTATTAGGTTTTTTATCCAAATGGGATATTAGTACTGTAGCTGTTAGTGGTGATGATGATGATTGGACTTATGAAGCAGGATTAAAATTAAAGCCCAAAAAAGAAAAAAATAACTGGAAGATTTCCTGTTCATTTGTCAGTACACACAGTGCTAAATGTTTATTTGAAAGAACTGAACACAACTGAAAATGTACACAATGGAAAGCCTTCAACTTTGTTGAGATGCTTACCGACTGGAACCGCTCCCTATTGTGAAAGTGTGGTTGTTAGATTTCCTGCGCAGTTTAAAAAATTAGGTTCTAGTTTCTTTGAGTCACTGAGTATATCTGTAACTAATCAGGATGACAAACCAGTTGTTATGCATGATTTTAGTGTTGTGTTGGAAATTAAATAATTTTATTTTTGTTTATAAAAAATGAGTGGTGGTCCAAAGCCGAGAATCATACCAGTTGCATGTCCAGTAACAGAGTTGAAAGATTTGGCAGACGTACAGGATTTTGAGAAGGAAGGGGAAATTGGAGAAATATATGGTTTTGAACTTGATTCAACTGGTATGTACAAGAGGAAAGTAATTGTTGACATGAAAGACGGTGAAAGACAGATTCCTAAACTTGGTCAGCTTCGTGATGTTACTGTACCTACTCCACCTGTAAATAATGCGCCTTCCAACTTAATACATGTGGGTAGTAAGTGGGTTGTTTCACCTGTACCACCTGCACCTACGCCAGCACCCACAATTGACTGGGACATAAAGTTGGAATTTATTAGTCCTTATGTATACACTGATGACGAAGGCGCCTTAGTGTTTAGGAAGGTTGTTAACTCTGGGCCGCTTATTGTAAGCCTTGTTCCAAGCTTTGCCCCAGACAACAATAGCAGAGATAAACTGAAAGTTGAAAATTATGAGAAACGGAGGTATCTTCTTACACATAGGAAGGGCAGGTCTGATGCGAAGGTTGTGTTTGCACCAGTAAACTTTCTGATTGCAAGAGAAGCAACAATAGTATTTGAAATTATCTTGCGATCTATAGCTTCTGCGAAAGAGGCAAATATTGCACAGGGAATAAAACTTACATGGGATGAAACAGTATCAGAATCAACAAAGGTTTTTATTGCTATTAGAAAAAATGTAGATGTTTTTGAAGTTTCGAGCAGTGTTCCAGCTGTCAAGATATTAGTCGACAAAACAACTTTTGTTCGTCTAAGTTACATAAACCTTGAACACATTGATCTTGTTGCATTTTATTATGAAGTAAATTGTATACTTTTGACGAGTTGCAAAATGTAATTGCTGATTAAATAAAAAAATATTTGTCAATAAAAAATGGTAAACATCTATCCGCAACTACCGACGACGCTTGCGCATGAGACTGTGTCATCATTTGTGCCTGATCAACATATGCCAATTGCATCAGATAAAACATTACAGGCAGACGCATTCAGATTAAATAATATTACAGAAGCAATTAAATATTTGGAAAGTGAAGAGGCGAGATACTCCAGATGTAAGAGACGGTATAAGTCAGTATTTAATTCTGTTCAAAACACTTCTATGGCTATTGGTGCAGTTTCAGCTGGTTGTTCTGTGGGGGGTATTGTTCTGTTTGCCACGGGAATTGGAAGTTTGGCTGGAATAGCAGTTGAGGGTGTTAGCGTTGCTACATGCCTGGCTTGCTTTGGTTTGGAGGCCTTGAACAAGAGGTTTCACACGAAATTACAAAAACATGAAGCATTGAGTACGCTTGCTGGTGCAAAGCTGAGCAGTATGCAACTTATTATCAGTAAGGCATTGAATGATAATTTTATTGATAACGAAGAATTTAAGCGAGTCCAGGATGATTTAAATAATTACAAAAAACAGAAATCTGAAATACAAAATAAGATGCGTAGTCAATCTCCTGTGAATGTTGAAGAGCTAAAAGCCAGTTTTTTAGAGATGGGAAAACAGATTGGTGTTCAGGAAACCACAGAAAAACTACACAATCTTTTAAACAAATAAAAATCAGATTTGGTAATCAATCAATATTTTTGTCATATGCTTTGCAGAGAGATGACACATCATTTACACCACTTGTGCCTGATTATTTAGCCCCATCTGCACCACCGCCAGAGTACTACTGAAAAAAAAAAGTTTTTTTATTGTCCTTGTATCTTGTCAAATCTGTCTCAGTATCTTGGGACTTGAGTCAAGTTGTTGTAAGAACTTAGGGTAAGTACTTGTAAGAACTTAGGGTAAGTAATTAATAAGTTCTTATGGCAACACACTTAAAGGTTACCTCTGCAGGTTCCTAAAAGTTAGTTGCAACTTGTTAATAAGTATTAAGTTTCACTTGGCATCACTTGATCAGGTAAATGATTAGGTATTGTCAGAGACAATAGTTATAGAGACAGACAATAGGAGACCCGTAAGATAATTAGATCAATAAAGCCACATCAGTCATGCTCGTCAGTTTTTAAAATCAAAGGGTTGATTGGGTAATAACGGAGGCGTAATGGGGTCAAAAATTTTATTATTAAAAATGATGTAATTTAATGACGGATGTGGCTTTATTGAATTCATTGTCTTATGGGTCTCCTATTGTCTCTCTCTGAGGCCATCTCACGGCGGGGCACTCATGGGGTTAATATACCTTTGCAATTGTATTTGGCCCATCGGAAACGTGGCCATGTACACATTTATGTTGCTGCTCCAAATGTCTGGCGATAATTATGGTGACATTTGACTCGTGTAAGTCGTGCAAGCTTTAACCCTCATGAGGCTGATTATGATTTTGATCTGGCTTTGTACCTGCAGCAGCGCCAAGCTAATCATGAAAGCACTACCCTTGAGCTGTGACGACTTATCCCCTTCACTGCCGATACAAAGTTAACTCATTGTGCCCGAGGTAAGAAATGCCCACATTTTGAAACTATTCTCTGAGGACTGCATTACAATTCAGGAGACACATCGACCATGATAGTTGAAAGGTGGTTGCAGAATAGTTTGGCGCCTATATTCTGCCGCCACCCTTGAAACTATCATGATCGAGCCATATCTTGCTGTGGTGTGTCGCGGGCAGAATGAACTAACACCACCAGACTGCGCAAAGGTCCTCGGGCCGATAACGGCCGCAGTTGGCCCGTGCACGCCTGTGTGTGACAGCACGGTGGCTGTGCGCGGGTCAGTTGAAGCCGTCGTCGGCCCAAAGACCCTTTGCTTTTGGGGTAGATCCTCACGAGCACCCCGCCTCTTGTTGAAACCACTTTGTATCCATGTTACTGAACAGGCTGTGGATCCTTGGCGTTGAATTTACAATCATTTCAAAAACACAATCTGCGTTCAGCGACAGTAATCGGGCTATGTATCGTAGAAGGAAGCTAGAGCATCTTAACCCTTTTAGCCCCACGGGTGCTTTTCCCAAATTTTTGAAGTGTTACTTAACGGCTATGTACCAGATGAAGGAGGTGGACTGACCATGATAATTCAATATTATTACCAGGTTAGCTTGGCGCCTTTAGGCGCCAAACTAATCTGGTACTGCCGTTGAATTATCATGATCAATCAATCTCCTGCTGCAGGGACTCGGGACTAAATGGGTTAAGATAATAAACATCAGCTGTAAACTAAAAAAAAAAAAAAAATCAGACCGACGTATACACACCCTAAATGTGCGCAAGGTCATCGGGCCGACATCTGTTGCCGTTGGCTGTGCACAGGTCAACGGCGGACGACGTCGGCCCGAAGACCTTTCGCGCATTGGGTCATACTATTGCTTTCATAAATGAAGGAAATATTTAGGAAAATTAAGGCCAGCTAGTTTCCTGATCACATGAATGATTCAGATTCATGACTGTACTGATACAAAATATAATGCAAAGAAAATCCCGACAAAGAAAGAATCGCACTTTGAAAGTACAATTACAAAACAGGTATTTAAATATTGAAGACGCATAACCGAAGAAAACAGAAAGAAAAGTAGTGCATTGTTTTCATGTCTGCATACTTTAAAAAAAAAAAAAAAAAAATTATTTATTTAATTTATGTGTGTGTGTGTGGGGGGGGGGGGGGGGGGGAGTTTGAACGGCATGGTAATAAATTGTGTTGACATTTTTCCTTGTTCGCGCTTTTCTTTCTTTTGGTCTACCGTATTGAAAATAACGAACAAAGGCGGGCACACATCGGACCCTGAGAGTGACGTAACGCGATAAAAATTACGTCATGACTAGGTATGCTAACCGCGCTGTTGAACGTACATTTGGCTGGAAACGCCTTGTGTGTGTGTGTGTGTGTGTGTGTGTGTGTGTGTGTGTGTGTGTGTGTGTGTGTGTGTGTGTGTGTGTGTGTGTGTGTGTAGACACGAGTTTCCCCTGTGTCTGTGTACATATAGGTCTGAAACTTTAGGAAATGCTTCTTCAGAATTTATTTCGGAGTACTTTTTAGCATTTTTTAATTGGATTACTCATTAAAGAGAAAAATGCGATTTATAGAAAGTCGGTTGACCCGCATTATAGTCCGTAATTTGTGTTATAGTCATTTGACATTTTTTATATAGCTAGCTTGGAGAAACTCACAAACCAGATAGGTGAGGCTAGCGCTGGCAGAATTGTCAGTATTGTGGGCTGGCGATTGGGTGCCTGATAGGCGGGGGCAGGGGATCTAACTGTTGTCTGTCCAGCGATGTAGCTTGGAGAAAGATATTGGACGAGTTCGTTATCCAGATTTGTACCTATTCAACGTTTTCGAAAAAATAATTCATCTCAGAAAAAATGTCTGAACGAAGAATTCTCGACTTCTCGACTTCAGACATTAGACACATCAGTGTTATACATTGTTACTGAACTGACGCAAAGCACCAGACACGTCATTGTTTTACAAGAATTGACACAAACTGACAAAGCTCTCTCTCTCTTCCTCCCTCTCTCTCTCTTTGTCTCTCTCTCTCTGTCTCTGTCTCTCTCTGTCTATGTCTCTCTGTCTCTCTCTGTCTCTCTGTCTCTCTGTCTCTGTCTCTCTGTCTCTGTCTCTCTCTCTCTCTCTCTCTCTCTCTCTCTCTCTCTCTCTCTCTCTCTCTCTCTCTCTCTCTCTCTCTCTCTCTCTCTCTCTCTCTCTCTCTCTCAAATCTCAAAAGGATGAATTCGCTTCACAGGCGGGCAATCAAATTAATCGTTGACAGACCCATGCAAGTCATTAGTACGGATTACAAGTTCAAGCTGCTGGATATCCTACCACTTGACAAGCAGTTCATTTATAATAAGTTGTACTCATGCGCAAAATCAACCTTTCAGACTCACCAGCCTATCTCTCTAATTTGTTCGCACTTGCCCACAGAGCTAGTCGAACATCAGGGAACAATCTGGTAGTACCAGGCCCCGCTTAGATATTTACAAGACGTCCCTCTCCTACCCTGGTGCAAAATTATGGAACACAGGTCCTGCAGACATTAAAGCAGCACCTTCTTTACGAACGTTCAAGTACCAACTTCATAAATTTATTAAGAATATGTGAAAACATATTGTTCATTTTTTTTTACATACCGTCATTGACTCAGAAACATTTCCTTATTCATATTCATGTATCATACATAATACTTTAGACTTGCTGAGGTGTTATTTGTCATTTCTTTTACAGCATAACATCATATTTTTTGTTTAATGTTCGATGTTTTGCTTGATGTCAGTGTGTGTGTGTGTGTGTGTGTGTGTGTGTGTGTGTGTGTGTGTGTGTGTGTGTGTGCGAACTGGTATATATATCAGTGTGAATGTGTGTGTGTGTGTGTGTGTGTGTGTGTGTGTGTGTGTGTGTGTGTGTGTGTGTGTGTGTGTCTAATGTGAGCATTGATTATTTGAAATGGAATTATTGTTGCCTGTACTTTTCACTATTATGTATACTTTTATATATAAAATTATATGTATGTGTGTTTACGTGCATGCTATAGCTTAGCAAGGACATGATTAAAAAAAGGTCATTGAAAGTACCTAATCATTTATCCTTGAAAAATAAAGTTTCATTTCATTTCATTTCTCTCTCTCTCTCTCTCTCTCTCTCTCTCTCTCTCTCTCTCTCTCTCTCTCTCTCTCTCTCTCTCTCTTTTAATGTTGCTTTTAATATTGTAGTTTAGCAAGGACAAACATGAAAAGAGGCCTGTGCGCCTATTGTTTCCATCCTTGAGAAATAAAGTATCATTCATTCATTCATTCATTCATTCATTCATTCATTCATTCTCTCTCTCTCTCTCTCTCTCTCTCTCTCTCTCTCTCTCTCTCTCTCTCTCTCTCTCTCTCTCTCTCTCTCTCTCTCTCTCTCTCTCTCTGTCTCTCCCTCCCTCCCTCCTTCGTGGAGATCCATTCTGAATTTTTTAGGGTTAAAACAGCTTGCCCAATCACCTACTAGGGTTACTTCCTCATCTTCAACGCTGATAGACCATATATATACCACAAATGTCAGCATTGTAAAAAATGTTGGCGTACCTAATACTTCCATTAGTGATCACTTTCCTGTGTGTTTTACGTTGTCTGTTAGGTTAGCTAAACAGTCAATCAAAGGACACACTACCATAATGTATAGATGTTTTTTAAAAAAATCGACTAAACTGCTTTTTTATATGACCTATCTTTAGTACCATTTTATGATATACAAAACTGCAAAAACCCTAACGATGCCCTGTCACGCTGGTACGAGCTGTTTCTCGCCGTTCTGGATAGACATGCGCCTAAGCGCATCAAACGCGTCAAATATGTTATGCCAAAATGGCTCTCTGGTGAGATGAAACAAGCAATGGTTGTAAGAGATGAATTAAAACGAGACAAGAAATTTACTGAATACAAAAAGCAGCGAAACCATGTCAAATCTCTAGTTCGTAAAGCACAGAGGCAAAATGCAGAACAAGTTACTGCCGACGGCAAAGACATCCGTTCAGTCTGGCAAGTAATAAGCAACTTCACCAAAGGTAACAGCAAACGATCGCCTAATATTCCGCCTGATCTTACTGCAGATGCGTTCAACGCTCACTTCATAACTGTTGCTCAAACTCTGACGAAGTCAAATACACCTAACCCTGTAAACTACACTTGCTCTCATCAACTAAGTCACCATAGTCAACAGAGAGCATGCGGCCCATTTTTAGTACCGCTTATGACTGTCCTAGATGTAGGCAAATCTATTTCCAGTTTAAAGAACAAATCGCCTTGCGGTCCAGTAGTCAGTCAAATTTTAAAACTATCTCTACCCTACGTCGTCGAATCCCTGACCTTTATTTATAATTTATCAATCAGACATAACGTTTTTCCCGACGAGCTAAAAAAAAAAAAAAAAAAAAAAGCGAAGGTAATCCCTCTTCCTAAAAGCAAAGATTTATGCAACCTAAACGAGTACAGTCCCATTTCCATATTATCCTGTATTTCAAAACCGCTCGAGAAACATATCCATACTCATCTTTTAAACTTTCTGGAGCAAAACCATCTGATAACTGCAGCACAATCAGGATTTCGACCTCTACATTCGTGCCAAACTGCCCTCAATCAGTTAATTGATAAATGTCTCTCTGCCATAATGACAGTAAATTATATCAGGTACAATCTTTCTTTACCTGAAAAAAACTTTTGATCTTGTCAGTCACTCTATCCTACTAAACAAACTACCATTCTATCACATTGACTCAAAAATACTGTCTCCTTTATATCTTCCTATCCCATGTACAGAACGCAGAAAGTACTGCTAAATGGCGAATATTCCTCTGAGGGGTTAGTAACTCGCGGTGTTCCACAAGGGTCTATTCTAGGGCCCTTATTATTTAATCTATTTATTAATGATCTGCCACTGTGCATATCTCATTTAGACGCAAACTGCGATCTGTTCGCAGATGACACGACCATACACACATATGATAAAGATACCGCAACCTTTAATATGGTACTCCAACAAAGTCTTGATGAAGTAGCAGGCTGGTGCAGTGATAATCACATGATTATTAGTATTCCAAAGACAAAGAGCATGTTAGTTACTACACGTCAGAAACACAAGCATGGCCTACCACCTTTAACACTCTCCTTAGATAGCCAGCCTGTAGAACAAGTAACTAGGCATCGCTTATTAGGCGTTATAGTGGACAACCAATTAAAGCCAGGAGCCGCATACTGAATCTCTATGCAAAACAATCTCCAAAAATCTGTTCCTGTTATGAAAACTACACCATATAGTTAATACTTATATCCGTAAACTCTTTTTCCATGCGCATATCAAAACGCATTGTGACTACAGTTCTAACGTCTGGGATGGATGCAGCGAAGTTCACATGAAAAAAGTTAATTCCTTGTATCGTCAGGGCATTAAATTAATACCTCCCGGTCCTACTTCGACTGACGAAAAATTAAAATCTCTTAAGTTACAAACATTGAAAAAACAGTTTGAATTTAATCGCTATGTTCTACTGCACAAGATCATGCATGGAAAAGCCCCACCCTATCTAAAACTCTATTTTCCGACAATAATAGGAAAAACACGTGAAATAGCTCAATCCACCTTCCAAAAATTAGATTAGACATCTGTAAAATCAGTCTGTCCTTTTCAGGCGCTAAAAGCGTGGAATATTTTACTTCCACACCTGAAATCAATTTGTAAGATTAGCGTCTTCAAAGATCCCCTCCATAAATATTTACTTCAGAAGTAATAGTATGTTCGGCTCCCTTATGCTACTACTCGTATAGTTAGTGACAAGTTTCCTATTACCAAATAATCTTCTACTGTTGCTGCAGATTACGTAATAGTTCGGCTGTCTGCATTAACATGTCAGGTTCATACCTGTGTATGTGTGTATATATATATATATATATATATATATATATATATATATATATATATATATATATATAATATATATATATATATATATATATATATATATATATATATATATATATATATATATATATATATGTATGTATCGTCTGATCTATTTTTATATGTGTAGAGTAGCAGGACAGTTTGGAAGATAGGCATTGCTATGCCTAAAACATTTTATCCTGAATAAAAACGTTTCATCATCATCATCATCATCATCATCATCATCATCATCATCATCATCATCTCTCTCTCTCTCTCTCTCTCTCTCTCTGTCTCTGTCTCTCTGTCTCTGTCTCTCTCTCTCTCTTTCTCTCTCTTTCTCTCTCATAGACCATATTTATACCAATAACCCTAAATCTGCGACTGACGTTTCTGTTCCTGACTTGAGCATTAGCGATCATTTCCCTATAGTGTGTAACTGGGCTGCGCAAATTCCAAAGTCTAAAAAGAAAGGTCAAATCACCGTAACATATCGCTCTTTTAAACATTTTAACCAAAACGCATTTTTACATGAACTTAGTAATGCGTGCTTTGACGCAGTAACCGAGTCCAACGACCCAGAGGTTGCTCTATCTGCATGGTACAACATTTTCCTTGGGGTACTTAACAAACACGCACCACTCAGGGAGAGGCGTGTCAAAAGCGCGGTACTACCCCATGGATTACAAAAGAACTGATGCAGGCCATGGAGCTTAGGAACACCCTCAGGAGAGAAAAAAATGTTTGACGAATTTAAAAAGGAGCGTAATCGCGTCAAGTATGTGTTACGCGAAGCGAGAAAAGCCTTTGTAAGAAATACTATTAAGAACAACAAAGACGGGTCCCTTACGCGAGGCTGTAGTGCATCCACGGTAATCGCTAGTGATCTATCCGCTGACATGTTTAATAATCACTTCCTATCTGTTGCTGACGTTTTCTCAACACAAGTAGTCCACAAGCTAGGAAGGTCTACCGTGCACCCCCCCCCCCCCCCCCCAGTACTCAATAAGATGGGTTTCAAAGTGTTCCTTAGATGTTTAAGCCATGTTCCCCGAAAATCCTTAGGAACACACCAGAGATATAGCCGATGGCGCAAGGGTACCCCCATTCACGCTCTTCGCAGGTGCTAAAATGAGGTTGAGAAACATTTTCCTCTAAATAAATCAGAATTCATTTCAGAAACCCAAATCAGGCAATATTATGTCAAGGCACACCTTCTGCATCCTCTGCAAAAAAAGAATGAAAAAATATTGAATCTCTGGCTCACAGTGAAGGTATTTGTGCACCCAGTAAACGACCATTTCCGCGAAATCGCAAAAAAAGACAAAAATAATGTGTCAGATGCCTTCAGACATTTTCTATAGCACTGACAGTCCATTTTCAGGTTTACATCATTAAAACTGGATGTTACAATTATTATAAACTTGACTAGGTGATGCTGTGATCACTGTGAGTGCCACAGTAGTTGATTTTGTATCCCTACCCCCAAGTTGTAAAAATACACAAAATTAATTAGAAAAAAATTGCTCAAGTTATTCCATTTTATTTTGACCTCTCTTTACCTATTAACTTTCAATAATGTGAGCATAAAGTGCAAGAAAATAAGTTAAGTCGGCATCCTTTACGGTACATTCGTGGTGAATGATAACTTTTTCCCATTTAAAATTGCCGAATTGGGAAACATACGTTGTTTCCGATGCCCTCAGAAATTTTGTATACAACCGATAGGTCTTTGTTAGGTTTTATTGGTTAGGATAGAGTACCACATTTACTCCCAACCTGATTTTGTGATGCTATGATGCATTTAGGGGCCACAGTGGCTGAATCTACTGCCCTACCCCCATTTTACCAGTACGCAAAGTAACGCAAAATAATCATAAAAATTGCTTACGTCATACTCCTCTGTTTAAATATTTTTTGTTGCCAGTTTTTTTTAAGTATGCATATTGAGCATAACAAGTTGTGATCATTTCATTAATTTCAATGTAACCCATCAATTTAATTGTAACTATTTTTAACTGGCTGGTCTTTTAGGTGATATTTTACCTAGTGTAAGACGGGTCTAGTAAGGTCTCCCCTTTTCCTTTCATTTATTTTCACCTAGAAATGTGTAAATATGAATGCGTAATAAAGTTTCATGGTTCCTAATAGCCAAAACAATGTTATCAAAATACTTTGTTTCCACATGTTGACCACGAGATCTCCACTTCCACCTTCTGCAACGTTCAATTTTTTTTATGGCCGTCTTTAAATCTTATATTGTTCTGGCTGCCAATAAGTGAGCTGTCAAGAGCTAGGCAGCATGTTTTCAGAGTTTGGTGTATAGGGGCGTGTCTTCTGGTCAGAACTGCCAGCAGACTGCATCTGTGTATGGACATGTTTGGAGAATGTGCTAAGGTGACTGATTTTCTACGCCAAATTCGCATAGGGCTGTTTCCGCATGACCCAATCTCACGAGGTGAGTCCAGCAGGGTCCTTACGGTCTGTGAACATTTGTGAAAGTTGTTAAAAAATGACAAGGCTTTTTCAGGGCCCTGGAAAGTTTGTCAATTTCAGTCCTTTTCCTTAAAGTCTGTGAAAGTTTGTACAAAATGACAACGTGCTGGCAGACTTTTGTCTACTTCTTTTTTTTTTTATCTCCCTCAATTTGTGACTATTCCATTGCGAACGATCATGCTGACGCTTGTTGCAAGTGATCTATATTTAGCTCTGATCATAAAGTGACTGCATGGCCTTTCTGCCGAACATTCTGATTGGTTGTTTACGCTTCTACCGAAGTCCGCCATTCGCTAAGCGTTCTTTTATTTTGGTATCTCTTCATGCATTAGGCACGGAAGCTTCAAATAATTGCTGATACAGATTGATCTGATTAAAGTGTGTAAACCTTCAGGCTTCATTTTGGGTTTGTGAAACGTTCCTGCTTTTCTGTATGGACCCAGTCCAGAGTAATCAGTGCATAGATGAAAGATGGTGGCCTGGCTCTCCCTGTTGAGCTTGTTGATGTCATCTGCCCACGGGCTGCAGCCACCATTCTGCTGTTGCCAATCACTTTGTTGTTGTAGTGTCTCCATTCCCAGCTAGTCCAGAATGCACTGGAATCCACTGCAGCACTATTTTGTGGACAGGGCATCCAGTCTATCTTGAAGCTTCCTGGTGAGATCAGTGGATCAAGCTGATGCTAGTGCTCTGCTGCTGTGTTGAGCACCTGCAGATCTGTACGATAGTTGGAGCTGCTGCCACCAGCTGGTAAGGAGAGGGAGGTAGTAGTGCGGCCTGCACAACAGATGTACACACCACTTCCTTCATTCCGCACGGCATCTTGTGTGGTATCACAGCTGTTGTGAGGGTAGCGCTTGTGCACAACCTCCACCAAGATGGCTTTGTGCAGTGCCGCGACCTTTGGCAAAGAGTCCTGGAACATTGTTTATGTTGTCTTAAAGGCTCTTTCGAGATGTCCAGGTATCTGAAGGGAGCTGTTCACACATCTTTGGGCTTGGTTTCAGGACGTCAGTGTTAGCCCTTTGCAGGACCTTCAGTTGGCGGTTCAGATTTGGACATTTCTGACGGTTCTTGGTCTGCTCCTGTAGTCTCCCATGCTGTCGGTGTTTAGTAAGTTTCTTCATCGTGTGTGCTGTTCTGATTCCAGTGGCTCCAATGTCCTCCATTTCCTAAATTGGGGTGCTCCAGATGGCTCTAAGAATGTCACTGCAACATGAGAATGACCCATGTTCTGCATCTTGTCAAGCCTGGCTTTTTGGGTTTTGCAGGCAGTGTTTCATGTTGTCGATGTATCTTGGTACTGCACAACTGGTCTGACCGAGCAGGTGTTTGCTTGTGCCAGGATGCTGTAATTTGCGCCAATGTGGCCCCCGCCAGTTTCTTCATCAGAGACTTTTTTTTTTTTTTTTTTTTTTGTGTGTGTGGCAGCTCTAGCTTCCACGGTTTCAATGTGAGGCCTCCACGTGAATCCAGTAATTTATTTGTTGCCAGTAAAGTTGGCCTGTCTGTCTTTGGTACTCGAAGGTCTCCAGTTTTGAGGTAACCTCTTCCGTCTGATTGAAAGAGATGGTCTAGCTCAGTTTGAGTGGCCTCTTTCAGTCCAGCTGCTGACTCTATTGGCAGCATCCTGGATTCTGGAGGATGCTATTTCTTTATGTTTTCTGGAGGATGCTATTTCTTTATGTTCTGCTGCGCTCCACACTGCAAAGTCATCCGCATGGAGGATGTTCGAGACGAACCTTGGTACTGTTGTACTGATGTCATTAATGTAGACCAAAAACAGCATCAGACACAACATCTCCCTGAGGTACACCTTCCCCGAGTTTGACAAGAGTGCTGAATGTGCAGACGATAGAAGCTTCAGCGGCAGCCCCTGTTAAGCATGCCTTAAATAAAATGAATTACAATTAAATTGATGGGTCACATTGAAATTAATGACATTATCACAAATGTTTATGCTCAATATGCATATTTTATTAAGAAAACTGACAACAAACATATTTAATCAGAGGAGCAATTGTTATGATCATTTTTCGTTCCTTTGCGTACAGGTAAAATGGGGATAGGGCAGCAGATTCAGCCACTGTGGCCCCTAAATGTATCACAGCATCATAAAATCAGGTTGGGAGTAACTGTGGTACTCTTTCCTAAACAATAAAACCTAAAAAAGACCTATCAGTTGTATACAAAATTTCTGAGGGTATCGGAAACAACGTACGTTTCCCAATTCGGCAATTTTAAATGGGAAAAAGCTATCATTCACCACGAACATACCGTAAAGGATGCCGACTTTCCTTATTTTCTTGCAATTTATGCTCACATTAATTCAAACTTAATAGGTAAAGAGAGGTCAAAATAAAATGGAATAACTTAAGCAATTTTTTTCTAATTAATTTTCGTGTATTTTTACAACTTGGGGGTAGGGATACAAAATCAAGAGATTCAATATTTTTTCATTCTGTTTTTTGCAGAGGATGCAGAAGGTGTGCCTTGACATAATATTGCCTGATTTGGGTTTCTGGAATGAATTCTGATTTATTTAGCGGAAAATGTTTCTCAACCTCATTTTAGCACCTGCGAAGAGCGTGAATGGGGGTACCCTTGCGCCATCGGCTATATCTCTGGTGTATTCCTAAGGATTTTCGGGGAACATGGCTAAAACATCTCAGGACATACTAAGGAACATTTTGAAACCCATCTTATTGAGTACTGGGGGGTTTGGGGGGGGGGGTGCACGGTAGACCCTCCTGGCTTATGGACTAAAGGCAATGTCAATGATAAGTGTTCCGATGTCTTAATGGACTACTGCAATCAGAAAACTGTGTCTCCTTTTAGCATTCCATCGATTGCAATACATGAAGTAGCTAAATTCATAAGTAGTCTCGCGAACAAGAAGTCATCAAGCCCTGATGACATAAATCCTAATGTTCTGAAACTATCTCTACCTTACATTGTTGAATCGCTGACATATACTTTTACAACCTGTGTCTCCATCAGTGTGTATTTCCTAAACACCTTAAACTTGCAAAAGTAATTCCACTACCGAAATCCAAGGACAGGGGAAATTTGAATAATTATAGACCGATTTCATTACTGTCCGTGCTAAGCATACCTCTGGAGCGACATGTACACAAACATTTGTCTCAGTATTTAGAGACAAATAATATATGCATAATCCCTTCTAGTCTGGGTTTCGTCCGAAGTAGTCCTGTCATACAGCGCTAACCAGACTTGCAGATATGTGGTTATCTAATGTAAACAATTCTCAACTGACGGGTGTTATTTACCTTGTCTTTAAGAAGGCGTTTGACTTGGTTCACCACGACACTCTGATAAGCAAACTTGGTCATTATTTTTAAAAAAAAAGTCTCAACAGTTTCCTTCTTTATTTCATACCTAAAGGGAAGAAAGCAAAAGGTTGTAGTTAATGGATCGCACTCTGAACTGAAGAAGGTTAAGTTTGGAGTATCTCAAGGGTCGGTGTCAGGGCCTCTGCTATTTTTTTTATACATCAACGATTTACCTCTTCATCTAACGTCCGAATCTGTCAAATGCGACTTATTTGCTGACGATACTTCAATCCGCACGGGAAATAAAAACCTTAATGTGGTTGCAGAGAACCTACAACAGAGCTTTGATGAGGTATCCGCCTGGTGTGAACGTAACTCGGTGAGTATCCATCCAGCAAAAACTAAGTCAATGGTAATTGCGACACGCCAAAAACACAACTAACCCCCCTTTCACTTGATTTTTCCGTCGAAGGCGATTCTATTGAGCAAGTGTCTGAACACCGACTCCTTGGAATTATCGTAGATGATCAGCTCAGATGGCAGGTACACACACTTAAAGTGTGTAAAACTGTTTCAAGAAACATTTTCATGCTGTCCAAACTGAAGCACTTTGCTGACTTTGAAACCAGGAAATTATTTTATTATGCACAAACTAAGTCCCACATTAATTATGCTTCGACGGTGTGGGATGGCTGCAGAGATGTACATTTAAAAAGACGGAACTTATTACACAGACGACCAGCGAAATTAATTTTACCCGATCCTACTTTGACAACGGTTGATAAGATTCACAAAGTGGGACTTCTTTCTCTCAACATTCAGTTTGCATTTAACAAAGGTGTTCTCCTGTTCAAGATTCGGAATGACAACACTCCAAAATATCTAACCCAGCTGCTAGTCCGGTCTCAGTCCCGATATGGCGATACGAAAGGCCTGTATGTAGCACCCAAAACCAGAATATACTTATTTAAAACCAGTCTAGCATTCTCGGGGACGACTTTGTGGAATTCTCTTCCATCCCACATAAAGACCTCTCCAAATGTATCATGTTTCAAGAAAAGTCTTTTAAAATATTTATCTTCGCAGCCATAACTATCTGCAAGCTTTGCTTTTTTTTTCTATACATAAATATCATTGTTCTCCCCCTCGCCCAACACACCCGTGGGCTTTGGTCATATACATGTATTAATGTAATGTAATTGCTGTGTTTGTTTGTAGATGTAGCAACGGCAGATTTGAAGAAAAAAATAGCATTGTCTCTGGCATTGTTAATATTTTTACCGTTGTAAAATAAAGATTCAATGATTCATTGATTCATTGACTCTCTCTCTCTCTCTCTCTCTCTCTCTCTCTCTCTCTCTCTCTCTCTCTCTCTCTCTCTCTCTCTCTCTCTCTCTCTCTCTCTCTCTCTCTCTCTCTCTCTCTCACGTCTGGACTCAAGAATTAGCAACGAAAATCTGTGCAATCCAAACTTTTCCTTAATTCGTCGTGACCCAAACACCCTCAAACACACAGGGATTGCTGTTTATGTTCATAACTCGATTGCACATATGGTACGCAGACGTGATGATCTGGAGTCAACTGAGATTGAGTGTGTATGGCTGGAAGTAAAAATTAATAACTCATCGCCAATTATAATGGGTTATGTATATAGAAATCCATCGTCCACTGTCGAGTGGTATGATGACTTTGTGCAGATGATGGATAAAGTGAATGACACTGACAAAGATGTACTGCTGTTAGGTGATTTTAACATTGACTTACTGAAAACAAATCCCACGTGGCAATCGACAACAACTCTTTTTGGGTTGAAGCAACTAATCCAAGCTCCTACTAGAATAACCCAATCATCCGCTACACTCATTGATCACATCTATACCAACAACTGTAAGTCAGTACTAGAGACCAGCGTCCCCCCCCCCCGCCCCCCGCCCCCCCCCCCCCACTAGCTGTAAGTGATCATTTTCCCATCACCTGTACATGGTCGTGCAAGATGCCCAAACAAAAGAGGGATCAGCATGTGTACATTACCTATAGGTCTTTTAAAAAAAACTAAACAAAGATGCTTTTATACACGATCTTAGCCTTACACCGTTTCATGATGTGTACAATTGTACCAACCCAGATAAGGCTGTCTCTCTCTTACTTGATCTGTTCCTAGGGGTGCTAAACAAACATGCGCCAGTAAGAAGAAAGCGAGTCCGATCCCGCCAGCCTCCCTCATGGATAACCGACGAAATCAAACAAGCAATGGATGATAGAAATAAGGATAAGAAAGAAAAGAACTTTCATGAATTTAAAAGATTGCGAAATAAAGTTAAGTACTTAATTAGAGAGGCGCAGAACCAAAACAGTCGAAGAAGACAGAAACCCTTCCTCTATCCGGACAGCACTTAATACGCTTACCAACAACAAGCGTAAACAGTGCAATACCATTCCAGAAAACCTCTCCGCTGAGGAGTTTAATAACCACTTTCTATCAGCCCCCAAAGACTTACTCAGTTCTCACAATCGCAATCAGTCGATATATTCCACACAAGAAAAGCTAACTAAGTTCTGTAAGCAAAGATTGTCCTCAGATGATATTTTCGTCATCCCTGATATTGCTGTACACGAGGTAGGCAAATACATTTCTATCCTAAAAAAGAAAACGTCTTCGGGCAGTGATGGTATCAATGGATATATCTTGACCTGTCGCAATCATACTTAGTGGAACCTCTTACATACATTTATAACCTATGTATACAAAAAATGTCTTCCCAGTAGCTTTCAAAAAATCAAAAATAGTGCCTGTTCCTAAAGCAAACGATTATTCTGAAATTAATAACTTTCGCCCCATTTCCCTTCTATCAGTTCTCTCGAAGCCTCTGGAAAAGCATGTTCACAAACATCTTCTGGAATTTCTTGAAAAAAGGTCCCTATTATATCATTACCAGTCAGGTTTTCGTCCCAAGCATTCATGCCACACTGCACTCGCACGAATAGTGAATTCGTGGGTCAACAGCATAAATGATAATAAAATGGCTGGTGCTGTCTTCTTGGATCTAAGAAAAGCGTTTGATCTTATCGATCATACCATCTTATTGAAAAAGCTTGCCACCTACTTAAACAAAAAGAGCCCCTCAGCTCTTTCGTTTCTGAACTCCTATCTTACAAAAAGAACACAGACAGTCTACATCAATGGAAAATGTTCTTCTGAACAATTTGTGGAGTATGGAGTGCCCCAGGGGTCTATTTTAGGCCAACTACTGTTTTGTATCTTCGTTAACGATCTACCGTTACATGTAACGTGTACTGAGACTGAGTGTGACATGTTTGCCGACGACTCAACATTACATTCCGCTGGTAAAACTGTGCCTGAAATTGCAAATAATCTTCAAGAGAGTCTTCATGAAGTCTCTCGGTGGTGTAATGAAAATCGCATGCTTGTAAATCCAACAAAAACAAAAAGCATGCTTATCACAACCCGCCAGAAACATCAGCTCAAACCTCCATCACTCAACCTTTCTTTGGACTCCATCTCAGTTGAGCAGGTCAGTCAACACCGCCTGCTTGGAGTAATAATAGATGATGATCTAAGCTGGCATAACCACCTATATTATATGAGAAAACGTTTGTCCAAAAAGTTGTTTCTACTTTCCAAACTTAAAACGATCATTGACCTTAAGACGCGCAAACTATTTTTTAATGTCTACATTAAACCACACATTGATTATGCCTCAACAATATGGGATGGCTGCAGTGAAAATCACTTGAAGAAGATAAACTCATTATACAAGCGCGCTGCTAAGCTTATCCACCCTGATCCGTCTTTATCCACTGATGCCAAGCTGCAGGCCATCGGACTTCTCCCTCTGCTTAAGCACCTCGCACTAAAAAATGCAGCACCTCCAGGAACAGTCTCTCTATAAAAAGGCCCCGTATAGACCTGTTCAAATCTAACCTGTCTTATTCAGGTGCTCTTTTATGGAATTCCTTTCCTCCCACTATTCAACAAACCACGTCCCTCTCTCTGTTTAAAAGTAGAGTACATGATTACCTTTTTAAGACATCGTTATGCTGATCCTTTCTTCTTCTTTGTTTTTCGACATAATACGCTTCATGTTTTTAATTTTTTTTCCCCATCTAGCATCCAAATTGTTTGTTCTGTTTTCTAACTTGTTTTTGATAGTAATAATAATAATAATAATTACGGTATTTGTAATGCGCTTATCTTATAATAATTATAACTCTAAGCGCGCACTCACAACTCGCGCACGCATGCGCACGCTTTAGACAATGACTCACGTACCACAAATAGTGAAAAACATTAGGACGTTCAGCTTGCGTTAGGGAGTGTGGTGATATAGTGCTAGAAATGTTGAAATAGGTGAGTTTTGAGGGTGGACTGGAAGGAATCAATGAATGAATCAATGAATCAATGAAACTTTATTTTACAACGGTGTAGGCATTGACATCGTCATCGACACAGCCATTTTACAAACCTGCCGTTGCTAACAACTATAAGACTAACTACAAATATACATACATATAAGTAAACATAATACTTGCAAAGAGATGACAATACTATTCACATAGACAGACATACTGATAGACTCACAGACACCCCCCACCCCACGCACCCCCCTTCACACATAGACAGAGCTAAGTAGTCCAAATGATAAATGAAAAGGATAACAGACTTAATTGGGAATAAATTGGACCCAGCATAAAAAGAAACATATAATACAAGTGGTTAAGTCATCCCTACGAGTGATCCACAAAATATTTGCAGAGACCCTTTTTAAAACAGGCTAGCGAGGAGGCGGATTTTACATGGTCGGGAAGTGCATTCCAGATAAGTGCCCCTGAGAAGGATAAGCTAGTTTTATATAGATCGATCCTTGGTTTTGGGACTATGAAAAGCTTTCTGATGTTTCCAAGCTTGGACTCAGACTTACGGAACAAAGTAGAGATGAGAGAGAGAGAGAGAGAGAGAGAGAGAGAGAGAGAGAGAGAGAGAGAGAGAGAGAGAGAGAGAGAGAGAGAGAGAGAGAGAGAGAGAGAGAGAGAGATGATGATGATGATGAAGAAACGTTTTTATTCAGGATAAAAAGTTTTAGGCATAGCAATGCCTATCTTCCAAACTGTCCTGCTACTCTACACATATACAACTACATTAGACGATACATCAAAAGATAAAACATATGTAAGTAAAAAGACCCATCCCCCTCCCCCCCACCACCACCACTGAGGGAGAAAAAAAAAATATATATATATATATATATATATATATATATATATATATATATATATATATATATATATATATATATATATATATATATATATATATAATTATATACACAGGTATGAACCTGACATGTTAATGCAGACAGTCGAACTATTACATAATCTGTAGCAACAGTAGAAGAGTATTAGGTAATAGGAAACTTGTCACTAACTGTACTAACTATACAAATAGTAGCATAAGGGAGCCGAACATACTATTACTTCTGAAGTAAATATTTATGAGGCGATCTTTGAAGACGCTAATCTTACAAATTGATTTCAGGTGTGGAGGTAACATATTCCACGCTTTAGCGCCTGAAAAAGACAGACTGGTTTTACAGATGTCTAATCTAATTTTTGGAAGGTGGATCAAACTATTTCTCGTGTTTGTCCTATTATTGTCGGAAAATAGAGTTTTAGATAGGGTGGGGCTTTTCCGTGCATGATCTTGTGCAGTAGAACACAGCGATTAAATTCAAACTGTTTCTTCAATGTTAGTAACTTGAGAGATTTTAATTTTTCATCAGTCGAAGTAGGACTGGGAAGTATTAATTTAATGCCCCGACGATACAAGGAATTAACTTTTTTCATGTGAACTTCGCTGCATCCATCCCAGACGGTAGAACTGTAGTCACAATGCGTTTTGATATGCGCATGGAAAAAGAGTTTACGGATATAAGTATTAACTATATGGCGTAGTTTTGATAACAGGAATAGATTTTTGGAGATTGTTTTGCATATTGAGTCAGTATGCGGCTCCCAGCTTAATTGGTTATCCACTATAACGCCTAATAAGCGATGCCTAGTTACTTGTTCAACAAGCTGTCTATCTAAGGAAAGTGTTAAAGGTGGTAGGCCATGCTGGTGTTTCTGACGTGTAGTAACTAACATGCTCTTTGTCTTTGGAATACTAATAATCATGTGATTATCACTGCACCAGCCTGCTACTTCATCAAGACTTTGTTGGAGTACCTTATTAATGGTTGTGATATCTTTATCAGATGTGTGTATGGTCGTGTCATCTGCGAACAGATCGCAGTTTGCGTCTAAATGAGATATGCACAGTGGCAGATCATTAATAAAAAGATTAAATAATAAGGGCCCTAGAATAGACCCTTGTGGAACACCGCAAGTTACTAAACCATCAGAGGAATACTTGCCATTTAGCAGTACTTTCTGTGTTCTGTCCCTGAGATAGGAAGATATAAAGGAGACAGTATTTGAGTCAATGTGATAGAATGGTAGTTTTTTTAGTAGGATAGAGTGGTTGACAAGATCAAAAGCTTTTTTCAGGTCAAGAAAGATTGTACCTGATACTTTATTGTCATTTATGGCAGAGAGCCATTTATCAATTAAATGATTGAGGGCAGTTTGGCACGAATGTAGAGGTCGAAATCCTGATTGTGCTGCAGTTATCAGATGGTTTTGCTCCAGAAAGTTTAGAAGATGAGTATGGATATGTCTCTCGAGCGGTTTTGAAATACTGGATAATATGGAAATGGGCCTGTACTCGTTTAGGTTGCATAAATCTTTGCTTTTGGGAAGCGGGATTACCTTCGCTTTTTTCAGCTCGTCGGGAAAAACGTTATGTCTGATCGATAAATTATAAATAAAGGTCAGGGATTCGACGACGTAGGGCAGAGATAGTTTTAAAATCTGACTACTAATGCCATCTGGACCGCAAGACGATTTGTTCTTTAAACTGGAAATAGATTTGCCTACATCTAGGACAGTCATAAGCGGTACTAAAAATGGGCCGCAGGCTCTCTGTTGACTATGGTGACGTAGTTGATGAGAGCAAGTGTAGTTTACAGGGTTAGGTGTATTTGACTTCGCCAGAGTTTGAGCAACAGTTATGAAGTGAGCGTTGAATGCATCAGCAGTAAGATCGGGCGGAATATTAGGCGATCGTTTACTATTACCTTTGGTGAAATTGTTTATTACTTGCCAGACTGAACGGGTGTCTTTGCCGTCGGCAATAATTTGTTCTGCATTTTGCCTCTGTGCTTTACGAACTAGAGATTTGACATGGTTTCGCTGCTTCTTGTATTCAGTAAATTTCTTGTCTCGTTTTAATTCATCTCTTACCTCCATTGCTTGTTTTATCTCATCAGAGAGCCATTTTGGCATAACAGGACATTTGACGCGTTTGATGCGCTTAGGCGCGTGTCTATCCAGAACGGCGAGAAACAGCTCGTACCAGCGTGACAGGCCATCGTTAGGGTTTTTACAGTTTTTTATATCATAAAATGGTACTAAAGATAGTTCATATAAAAAAGCAGTTTGGTCGAATTTTTTAAAACATCTATACATTATGGTAGTGTGTCCTTTGATTGACTGTTTAGCTAACCTAACAGACAACGTAAAACAAACAGGAAAGTGATCACTAATGGAAATATTAGGTACGCTAACATTTTTTACAACGCTGACATTTGTGCTATATACATGGTCTATCAGCGTTGAAGATGAGGAAGTCACTCTAGTAGGTGACTGGACAAGCTGTTTCAACCCTAAAAAATTCAACATGGATCTCCACGAAGTGTGTCCTTGCTTTTGCAAGTCTATGTTGAAGTCTCCCAAAATATGTACATCACCTTTGGACTCCTGAACCACATCCATCATTAACACAAACTCGTCCTGCCAGGAGGCTGAGGCCGCTGGGTTTCTATATACAAAACCTATAAGAACAGGCGAGGACTTGGTCGTTTTAACTTCTAACCACATGCACTCTATATTAGGGGATTCTAAATCACAACGCCTCTTTGCATAGTTGTTGATGGAATTGTGTATGTACACAGCTAGGCCAGTATGTCCGGGGGCAGATGCATCTCGCCTGAGAATGGAGTAATTGTATATAGCTATGGCATGGTCACTAATGTTAGCTGTTAGACGAGATTCCGTAAATCCAAAAATGTGAAATGGTGAGGACTGGTTTAGGAGAATAGTTATATCTGGTATTTTGTGACAAAGGTGATACACGTTAAGATGACCGATATTTAAAGAATGAATGCTGTTGCCACCTATTGACATATTAAAGGCTAACGTATAGATAGTCAAGCAGAACAGAGCAAAAACAATAATAACAGCAAATACAAAAATAAACAAAAACAAAAACTAAAAAAACAATGTGTGGGCTGAAGAGAAAAAAAAATCGTATAGACACCTAGCGTGTAATTACATAACACAAAGTGTCTAAGTATCCAATTGGTACTAGAGGATTCCAATAGTCAAGAGCTGTAGGCGGTTCAAACCAACTAGCACACGCTCAAACAATCTTCACACGTGACTGCTGGCGGTGACTAGCGCAATCACAGCAGACAACACGCGGTCAAAACAATCCGTCACTCCTTTGTTTGGATTAGCTGTGTCGCCAACTGAGAATCCACTCGAGTATATTATTGTTTCAGCCTGCACAGACGCACTGGTTAGCTTTTCTCCGGAAAGCAGGGATAAGCAAGGTTGTCAAGCAACGCAATAAAAGTCCACCGTGCTTTATGTTATAGTCCAGTCACAGGTTTAAAGATAGGTCCCTTTGGGTCCATGCAACACCATACGTAGTTGTAATAGTTACGAAGGGGAAAAAAAAAAAAAAAAAAGTCACATTCGTGATATAAATGAGACGTCATGCAACAGTCTGTGATAATAAGTTTATGCAAGAGCAAATCACCTTGTCAATCTAAAACGTCATAAAAAGTCTGTATGTCTGAAAGTCTATGTTTACTATTAAAAATAAAGCAATGGATGACATCATCCTCCACTCCAAATATCAGATCAGCGCTGACATTGTGTCGAAAAGACTCTCACAACAGTTAATAGAAAACGTTATGAAGATCCTCTGTCACACAATGTTGTATCGGCATGGTTTCATTCGCTAAATCATTGTTTATTAGAGAGAGAGAGAGAGAGAGAGAGAGAGAGAGAGAGAGAGAGAGAGAGAGAGAGAGAGAGAGAGAGAGAGAGAGAGAGAGAGAGAGAGAGAGAGAGAGAGAGAGAGAGAGAGAGAGAGAGAGAGAGAGAGAGAGAGAGAGAGAGAGAGAGAGAGAGAGTGTTTCTGACGAAGAGAGAGTGGTACACGAAATATCATACCTACTTATATGTTAGATAATTATGTGCGCACGTACGTGTGTATGTGTATGTACAAAAGTGCGCATGTGCACGAGTACATGTATATGTATATGTGTGTCTGTGTGCGTGTGTGTATGCGTGTGTGTGACGTTTATCATTAGTTAGTTTTTGTTGTTTGGTTGGTGTTCTTTTTTTTTTTTTTTTTTTTTTAAAGTAGCTTAGCATGGACAGATTGTAAGAAATGCCTGCGCGCCTAATATCTCAATCCTTGTAAAATAATGTGTCGTTCGTTCGTTCTCTCTCTCTCTCTCCCTCTCTCTCTCTCTCTCTCTCTCTCCCTCTCCCCCCCCTCTCTCTCTCTCCCCCCTCTCTCTCTCTCTGACAGTTTGATAGTTTGATTTAGGAAGACCACTTATAAAAATTCGGTTGACCCACATGTGAGTCCGTAATTTTCGTTCTATTCACTTGGAAATTTGGATATAGCTAGCTTTGAAATAGACATTGGACGAGTTCGTAATCCAGCTTTGTAGATCTTGAAATTTTTAAAAATAATTAATTCATTTTTGTAAGTTCTGGATCCGCTATATATACCCATCAGTCAGCCCTGGAAAAGGATGTGTGGAAGAAAACAGTCAGCCCTGGAAGAGGCTGCGTGCCTTTTGGATGCGTGACGTAAAACATCAAATTCGTCACTGTCTACACGGCGTCGTGAGACTAGCGATGTCATGACGTGAAGCGTATTGTGACGTCATTTTGCTGCTCGTGCTATTCTTCTCCTTCAGAATTCCTGTCGCTATACGAGCCCACAGCGCCGTATGTCCGTCTTTATTTGTGCCGTGCGCCGATATGTGTTGACCAGAGCTTGGCTTAGAGAAGAAGGAAATGGATCAGAAGGATATACTAAAAAAATATGAACAACTGTGAATGCTCCCAAAAGAAATGTGAGCTCCAAACAATGCGGTAGACGTTGGAATGAAATCCCCATCTTGCTTTGATTTCCTTTGCATTTTACACTTTGGAAGTCACTTTTATTGTTCTGGATTTATATTCAGTGCAGGTTTGTGTACCCCACCGACAGCAAATACAACACAGTACAATACAATACACTACAATACAGTACAATACATTACATTTATAAACACACACACACACACACACACACACACACACACACACACACACACACACACACACACACACACACATATATATATATATATATATATATATATATATATATATATATATATATATATATATATATATATATAATATATATATATATATATATATATATATATATATATATATATATATATATATATATATATATATATATATATATATATATATTCTTTACTTTTAACAAAGGCGTCGCCCAAAGCCAAAAAATGCACTCAATCAGAGTAGCTCCAAGGGACATAATTTTTCAATAAATTCTGAGAATGCTGTGCTAATGCCATGGAAATCCAGGCTGGTAAGCTTGCATTGTGTCATCAGGACATCAGCTGTCCTTTTGTGACTGCATCGCTTATTAGATCTTTTGAGCCTTCCACTGAACACCTACTACATAAAGTAATAGGGACTACCCCCAGGCGCCCCGCAACCCGCTGGAGAATATCCAGTCCTCCCCCCCCGAGAGGGGGGCTAGTGCATGAATATTCCCAAACAGATCTTGGACCTGCAGGATAGATTTAAGATTTTGCCGCCTACGACCGGTTTCGACCCAAAGTGGGTCTCATCAGGTAGGCATACGGCGTAACCCGAAATTGCAAACACAACGCATGTACCAGATGCCGCCTCTAGAATTTGACTGGTAGCAACCACTAGTCCAGCGTGGATTGCATCCCTAAAGCTTTATGGGGTGTTGCAGTGGAAGAAGACTGACTAATTTTGAAAAGGCAACACCTAGGCAATTTTGTGGTACAATTATTCTTTACTTTTAACAAAGGCGTCGCCCAAAGCCAAAAAATGCACTCAATCAGAGTAGCTCCAAGGGACATAATTTTTCAATAAATTCTGAGAATGCTGTGCTAATGCCATGGAAATCCAGGCTGGTAAGCTTGCATTGTGTCATCAGGACATCAGCTGTCCTTTTGTGACTGCATCGCTTAAGGCGGCAAAATCTTAAATCTATCCAGCAGGTCCAAGATCTGTTTGGGAATATTCATGCACTAGCCTCCCCTCTCGGGGGGAGGACTGGATATTCTCCAGCGGGTTGCGGGGCGCCTGGGGGTAGTCCCTATTACTTTATGTAGTAGGTGTTCAGTGGAAGGCTCAAAGATCTAATAAGCGATGCAGTCACAAAAGGACAGCTGATGTCCTGATGACACAATGCAAGCTTACCAGCCTGGATTTCCATGGCATTAGCACAGCATTCTCAGAATTTATTGAAAAATTATATATATATATATATATATATATATATATATATATATATATATATATATATATATATATATATATATATATATATATATATATATATATATATATACCACTTTTTGTGTCATTGTTTATCGTCGATAGTACGCAAATAAAATACAATGTTCTTTCGATCGAAAAGGGTTAAAAGTTGACCTTAGACAGTCCACTGCACAGTGAACAATAGACAACAATTCATCAATTTCCACGAACGTGACAAATGCACGTGAAACATCGTCAGTTTTTGTGAAAAGCTGTGCGATATTGGCAAGCGTACCAAAGGCAGGCAGGTGGAAAAGCTCGGTAAAGTCGTGATGCACGTGCTAAACGGGTCAGTTGTGAACACTGAGCATTTCTGTTTCGCTACAAATAGCGGTACGGTAGGGGCATAATTGTCACTTTCCTAACCATGCCACCACGACGAAGCCTAACGCCAGTAGATCAAGGCCAGACGCTAGCGTGGCTGGCTGCTGGCACGATTCCAAGAAACTGGAAGGGCAGAACGACGACACTGCTCAGGACGCCCGCGCTGCACCAGCAGGAGGGAGGACAGATACCTCTGTGTGGCTGCTCTGCGCGACCGAACTGTCACTTCAACCTCTTTGCGACCTCAACTGATGCAAGCTGCAAATGTTAACGTCAGCAGAAGCACAGTCTGCCGACGTCTGCGCGAAATTGGCCTGGCTTCATACAGAGCAGCAGTGAGAATACCCCTCACTTCAGCTCATCGCAGAGCCCGGGTTGCCTGGTGTCGTCAACATGTGAGGTGGAACAGACTCCAGTGGACTGATGAGTCACGGTTCACTGTGTCCTTCAACGACGGCATGGTGAGGGTCTGGAGACGCCAGGGCGAGCGATTCACGGATGGATGCGTCCAAGATGTGGATCGCTACGGAGGAGGCTCAGTCATGGTCTGGGCAGGATTCAACAGGGAAGGCAGCCCCCCCCCCCCCTCCACGTCATCCGAGGCACCCTGACTGGACTGCGCTATCGGGACGAGATTGTGCAGCCCCTCATCCAACCAGCTGTCCAAGCCAAGGCGACAATGCTGTTCTGCAGGACGACAACGTTCGACCTCATCGCGCCCGTGTGGTAGATGAGTACCTTGAAAGCGGCCCTTAAGTTTTGACCATTAGTATATACTATACAATACATTGCAACACAACGCAACACAATAATACAATCATTCAATACAATAATAGCCTTACTTTATCAATCCCTCATGGGAAAATTCTCTATCCATACAACACATGGCAAATCACTCGCTCAGACACACACACGCGCGCGCACACACGCACACACACACACACACACACACACACACACACACACACACACACACACACACACACACACACACACACACACACACACACACACAGCACAGCACAACAACCACCCACCACTCAATCGTTCCACCACTCAACCAGTAACTAGTTAACACATTCTACCCCTGAACCGAAATCCCCAAATTTTGAAAGAAGGACTGTATTACAATTTTGGAGATAGATCGAGCATGATAGTTCAAGAGTGGTGCTAGAATAGCCTATGGGCGCCAAACTATTCTGGCACCACCCTTGAATGTACTTTCTTTTGGTACTCGAAGTCTGCCGCTGCGCACCATGCGTCTGCTATCAGATTCATGTCTGCGTGGATGCGTTTTGTCGTCAAGGATTTTTGGGAGTTTGTTTGTCGTCTGTCTGTTGTACAGTGTGTCCAAAGAGTCTTATGCTCTACACACCACCCCACCCGCTTTCCTGATAGCTATGATAAAACTATCTTGATCTATCTCATACTCTCTGAGACGCATCGCATCTGTCCGACACAGTCTTTCTGAATCTGCCACTGCAAAGTGAGTGAATGCTTTAGTCTCGAGCCGTCTTGAGTACTGCAATCCTCTGCTTTTTGGTCTTCCATCTGAGCAGCCCCCACCCGGGTCTGCCCTGGGGGACTTGGGTGGGGTTAACTACTTTTTAGTTCCCAGGGTCACCCTGGTCAGCCCCACAGGGTGAGTTTTCTTCTCTATTCTGGGGCATGTGTTTCTGTCTACCCTTGGTCCATTCACCTGTATTTACCTTTTTTAAACTCTCCCTACTGTCTGCGCTGCCTGTAGCTCTTGATATTGGATGTGTGTTGCTAAATGGTCTTAGCTTTATTTAGGCCCCATGTCGTAGGTTTATTTAACGTATTGGACCGGGTGGCGACATACATTCAATATTCTGTTTATTGCTTTTTTTCACAAGCAGTGCAGGCACGTCCTGAGAAAGCCTTGTTGCTGTCGGGACGTTAAGCAATGTACCATCAATCCATCATCCATCTGAGCAGATGAGCCGCCTTCAGCGAATTCAAAATAATGCCGCAAGGCTTGTGAAGCGCAGGCGAAAACGAGACCACGTAACCCGTATATTGAAAGACCTTCACTGGCTTCCAATCCAATCCCGCATACAGTTTAAGATTAAAACCCTTGCATACCGCCACTTTGATGGCAGTCTGCCGTCATACCATAAATTTCCTTTCATTCTAATTACTTACCAGCCCTCTCGCTCACTGCGTTCATCGGGAGAGAAACTTCTCAAAGTTGCAAAGTACCATCTCAAATCTGCCAGTGAACGCTTTTTCAGATGTACTACTCCTTTAACTGCCTTTCAGACAGATTTACAGTGCAGGCTCAAAGACACAGCGGACCCAGCAGACTCCTCCCCTGAAACACTTTGGGAACAACTGAAAACTGCTATTGCAAAATCCTCTGCAGAAGTCCTGGGTTTCGCTAGAAAGAAGAACAAAGACTGGTTTGACGAGAACGATGTAGAGATCCAGGAACACCTAGCAAAAACAAAAGAGCCGCTCATCAGGCCCACCTAGCCCAGCCTTCCTGCCCTGTGAAGAAGTCTGCCTTCCGCCTCGTCTGCAGCAGTCTCCAGAATGAGTGGTGGACCAGACTTGCACAGAGGACCCAGCTTTGCGCTGACAATGGTGACTACAGGGGCTTCTACGAAGCACTGAAAGCAGTGTATGGCCCCAGACACCTGGTACAAAGTCCCCTGCGAAGCTCGAATGGCCAGGCACTCCTCACAGATAATACCTCCATCTTGAACCGCTGGTCGGAGTACTTTCAGAGCCTCTTCAGCGCTGAGCGCACTGTTCAAGAAGCAGTCGTCCTACAAATCCCACAACTCCCAGTAAAGGTTTAATTGGACGAACCGCCCACCGCTGAAGAGACCCTCACAGCCATCCACCAGCTCAAGAGTGGCAAAGCAGCAGGCATTGATGGAATACCGCCAGAGATCTGGAAACATGGAGGCACAGCACTGCACAACAAGCTCCATGACCTCTTTCTCTGCTGCTGGGAGGAAGGAACACTACCAAAGGATCTCCGTGATGCTGTCGTTATCACCCTGTACAAGAACAAAGGCGAGAAGTCTGACTGTTCCAACTATCGGGGAATTACCCTGCTGTCCATTGCTGGGAAATTTCTTGCAAGGCTGCTCCTGAATCGGCTGGTACCTGCCATCGCTGAAGACCACCTCCCAGAGGGCCAGTGTGGCTTCAGAGCAAACAGGAGCACCACCGATATGGTCTTTGTGCTGAGACAGCTTCAGGAGAAGTGCCGCGAGCAGAACAAAGGGCTGTACGTAACGTTTGTCGACCTAACAAAAGCGTTCGACACTCTGAGCAGGTAAGGCATGTGGCAGATCCTGGAGCGACTTGGCTGTCCCCCAAAGTTCCTCAGCATGATTGTCCAGCTACACGAGGACCAGCAAGGCCAGGTCAGACTCAACAATGTCCTCTCAGAACCATTCCCTATTCTCAACGGCGTAAAGCAGGGCTGCGTGCTGGCACCGACCCTCTTCACCATCGTTTTTAGCATGATGTTGAAGCAGGCCACAGTAGACCTCGATGATGACGATGCAGTGTACATCAGGTATCGTCTCGATGGTAGCCTGTTCAACCTCAGACGACTGCAGGCCCACACGAAAACCCTAGACCAACTGATTCGTGAGCTGCTTTTTGCTGATGACGCTGCCCTCGTTGCACACACAGAGAGAGCCCTGCAGCGCATCACGTCCTGCTTCGCAGACGCTGCCCAGCTCTTTGGACTCGAGGTCAGTCTGAAAAAGACAGAGGTCCTCCATCAGCCGGCACCCAAGACAGTGTATCGCCCTCCTCACATCACCATTGGCGAGTCTGAACTAAAGTCAGTGCACCAGTTTACTTACCTTGGCTGCATTATCACGTCGGACGCCAAGCTGGACAAGGAGCTTGACAGCAGGCTGGCAAAAGCGAACAGCGCTTTCGGGCGACTTTTCAAGCGGGTGTGGCACAATCAACAGCTGAAAACAGACACCAAGATCAGCGTGTACAGAGCTGTGGTCCTCACCACCCTGCTGTATGGTTCCGAGTCCTGGGCCCTCTACCGCAGCCAACTACGACTCCTCAAACGCTTCCACCAGCGCTGCCTGCGTACCATCCTGGGCATTCACTGGAGTGACTATGTCACCAACGTCGAGGTCCTTGAACAGGCTGAAACTGTGAGCATCGATGCCTTGCTGCTGCGGACACAGCTCCGCTGGGCGGGGCATGTCTCCAGGATGGAGGATCATCGCCTACCAAAGATCACCCTGTTCGGCGAGCTTGCTACTGGACACCGTGACAGAGGGGCACCAAAGAAGAAATACAAAGACTGTCTCAAGAAGTCACTTAGTGCCTGCCAAATCGACCACCACCAGTGGTCCTCGCTTGCTGTGGACCGTGACACCTGGCGCTCCACCAGTTACAATGCAGCTGTCTCCTTTGAGGACTCTAGCACAGCTAGCCTTAAGGACAAGCGGCTCAGGAGAAAAAACAGAGATGCCGCAACTCAGAACCCTGGCCATACCTTCCCCTGCAGCCACTGCGGTCGAACCTGCCTGTCCCGGATTGGCCTCCGCAGCCACGAACAAGCCTGCAGACGTCGTGGGCAACTCCTATAAAATCTTCGTTCGCGAAGTCAAGCCAAGAGACTCCTTTAATTTGGAATTCCTTACCGATTGAGCTCAGAAATGCCTCCCCCCTTACGCAGATCAAAGCAAAGTTAAAAACTTACCTTTTCTCGCAGACTTTCGTGTAATCTCTACGGTTTTCTGTACCCCCCCCCCCCACTGCAGACTATGTGTGTGTGTGTGTGTGTGTGTGTATGCGTGCGTGCGTGCGTGCGTGCGTGTGTGTGTGTGTGTGTGTGTGTGTGTGTGTGTGTGTGTGTGTGTGTGTGTGTGCGTGTGCGTGTGGTTTTCGCCTGCGCATTGAGTTATATTATAAATATGAGAAATGCGCCTTATAAATACCATGTATTATTATTATTATTATTATTATTATTATTATTATTATTATTATTATTATTATTATTATCTTGTTTACATAATATCACTCAGTCAACACGTCAGTCAAAAGTTAGAACGGTAAAACAGCGGACTAAAACAACAACACAAAACAAAACAAATCCCCCCCCCAAAAAAAAAAAAAAAAAAAAATAAATAAATAAATAAAAAAAACAAAACAAACAACAACAACAACAACAACAACAAACCAAACAAAACAAAACAAAACAAAACAAAACAAAAACAAAACAACAACACCTGTAATAAATGAGGGCTGAGACTGCTCACGTGGAATCCACTTCAAACTGAAAACCCACGCTTAGTGACAATTAGAAACCAACCAGCCAACCAACCAACCAACCAACCAAACTAAATAAGATCTATCGATCGATCGATCGATCAATCAATCAAGCAGTCAATCAACCAAGTACCGATATCTATTCATGTTACTGTACTTTGTAGAAGGGAATAATGTTCTTTTTCACTTCCAAGGATGTAACGTTACCACAACATGCCCGGAGTACGTAGCGGAGGGAAGAAACCTGTCCTGCAGTTGTCAAGGAAATTGTGGCTTTGCTTATTATCTCAGCGTGCAATACTTCACCTGGCACTGGGGCACGTCCACTGTCTCGTCCGACAGCTTGGTTAAAACCAACGTCAGCAGACAGGACAACGGCACACGCTTCGAATGTCGTCTGCAATCAATTTTCCCGAACGGTCCTATACCGTTCCCTGTATCCAAAGTCTATATTCTACAGGTGTCCTGTGAGTGCACGAATTGAATAATTATTATGCGTGACAGCCTTCAGTTCTGAAAACTAATTTAGCTTTTTTAAATTCCCAGAAAGCGAAATTTTAGCTTTCTGGTTTAGACAGAACAGTCTTTGGGACAGCCTGTTCCGCCAGCAAGAGGCATACATTCTCACGAGCCGATGATGCATCTGCAAAGGCTGATGAAAATGTGTCTATTGCTGGGTCATGGATTATGGGGCATAGTTAGTCAGTGGACCGTTTTCAGTAACTTCAGTCTCTTGCATGGTCACCCATGAATTATTTTCATACTTTTTCTTTCAAAATTATTGTCTGCTGGAAACAAACAAATTAACAAGAAAACAAAAAGCTTTCAAAAGAGTCCACATTATTTCTTTTTTAATTGGTATCATGTGTCTATTTCATTTTCAATGGACGTATATACGACGCGACACGCATTGTCATTATTATTACTATTGTTATTGTTATGCTATGATTGTATTTTAATTTTGCCAGAACATTCATTTTTCAAAAATCCTGCTTCATATTTAGATGGACCGACCGATGATCATTTGAAGATAGATGCGTCTGGACCCCTGACAGTCGGGTCCAATAGTACCGCCGTGCTCACTTGCACTGCGTCCGAGGTCAATCCAGCACCAGAGTACACATGGTTGAATGGTCCTTGTCGCGGGGTCAAAGAGAACAAGTGCAGCTTTGTACCTCTGCGGGAACATGACGGTCAGACAGTTGCCTGCAGGGCAACATCTCGAGTCTCACTCGGAGAAACTGCTGTGACTTTCACTTCTTTGGATGTGAAATGTACGCTATACACACACACACACACACACACACACACACACACACACACACACACACACACACACACACACACACACACACACACACACACACACACACACATATATATATATATATATATATATATATATATATATATATATATATATATATATATATATATATATATATATATATATATATATATATATATATATATATATATATATTACTTTTAACAAAAGCGTCGCCCAAAGCCAAAAGTGCACTCAATCAGATTAGCTCCAAAGGACTTAAATTTTCATTCAATTCTGAGAATGCTCTAGCTCTGCCATTGCCATGGAATTCCACTGCAACACCTCATAAAGCTTTAGGGATGCAATCCCCGCTGTACTAGTGGTGCTACCATTAAATTCTGGAGGCTGCTTCTAGTACATGCGTTGTGTTTGCAATTTTAAGGTTACGCCGTATGCCCACCTAAAGAGCCCCCCCCCCCCCCCCCCCCCCCCCCCCCCCTGGGGCGAAACCGGTCGTAGGCGGCAAAAACAAAAATCTACCCAGCAGGTCCAAGATCTGTTTGGGAATATTCATGTACTACTCCCCTCTCGGGGGGGGGGGGGGGGGGGGTATGAGGTCAGGATAGTCTTCAGCTGATTGCGGGGAGCCTGGGGGTAGTCCCTGTTGCTATATGCAGTAGGGTTTCAGTGGACGAAGGCTAAAAAAGATAGGTCTGTCATTCCTTCTCTCCCACTACCCTTTCTTTCTAGATCTCGTGAGCGATGCAGCCATAAAAAGGGCAGCTGATGTCCTGATGACTCAGTGCAAGCTTACCAGTCTGGAAATCCATGGCATTTGCACAGCAAGAGCATTCTCAAAACTGAATGAAAAATTACGTCCCTTGGAGCTTATCTGATTGAGTGCATTTTTAGCTTTGGGCGACGTCTTTGTTAAAAGTAAAGAATAATTGTACCACAAATTTGCCTAGGTGTTGCCTTTTCAAACTTAGTCTGTCTTCTTCCACCGCAACACCTCATAAAGTTTTAGGGATGCAATCCGCGCTGTACTAGTGGTGCTAGCAGTACATTTTGGAGGCGGCTTCTAGTACATGCGTTGTGTTTGCAATTTTCATGTTACGCCGTATGCCTACCTGAAGAGCGCCCCCCCCCCCCCTCCTTTGGGGCGAAACCGGTCATAGGCGGCAAAAACAAAAATCTACCCAGAAGGTCCAAGATCTGTTTGGGAATATTCATGTACTTCTCCCATCTCGGGGGGAGGTCAGGGGCGCCTGGTAGTAGTCCTTATTGCTATATGCAGTAGGTGTTCAGTGGAATGCTCCAAAAAAAAATAGGTCTGTCACTCCTTCTCTCCAACTATCCTTTCTTTCTAGATCTCGTGAGCGATGCAGTCACAAAAAGGGCAGCTGATGTCCTGATGACACAATGCAAGCTTACCAGCCTGGAATTCAATGGCATTAGCACAGTAAAAACATTCTCAGAATTAAATGAATTCCAGGCTGGTAGGCTTGCGTTGTGTGATCAGCTGCCCTTTTGGTGACTGCATCGCTCACGAGATCTAGAAAGAAAGGGTAGTGGGAGAGAAAGACCTATCTTTTTGAGCCTTCCACTGAACACCTACTGCATAGGGACTACCCCCAGGCGCCCCGCAATCCGCTGGAGAATATCCTGACCTCCCCCCGAGAGGGGAGTAGTACATGAATATTCCCAAACAGATCTTGGACCTGCTGAGTAGATTTTTGTTTTTGCCCCCGATGACCGGTTTCGCCCCAAGGGGTGGGTCTTCAGGTAGGCATACGGCGTAACCTGACAATTGCAAACACAACGCATGCACTAGAAGCCGCCACCAGAATTTACTGGTAGCACCACTAGTACAGCGCGGATTGCATCCCTAAGTCTTTTATATATATATATATATATATATATATATATATATATATATATATATATATATATATATATATATATTATATATATATATATATATATATATATATATATATATATATATATAAGCCACTTGTTTTCAATTATTTTATCTCAATTCATTGTCATAGTTTCCTATGATTCATTTCAAGTATTTGCACGTTGGTTTGGCGATTTTAGAAAATTAAAAGATACAGTAGGAGGCATCAATCAATAGTTAGAAATGTCCCTGGCAAGGGAGAGAAATGATTGATCTTCGGTTATGACATTCAGGTTTAGGTAGGACATCTACAAATGATTGCCTTCAGCCAGCCTGGAGCAAGTGCTGTTTTTGTTATAAACATTTCATACAGACATACGTAAAGTTTCATTCTGTTCCTTATCCCCAGACCCCCCTATTGAGCCCCCAGTGATCCAGAGCTACACACCGGGACAAATGCTCGAAGCCGGGAAGATCCTGTCCTGCACGGTCAAAGGCGGCAAACCACCTGTCCAGTCTGTCCACTTCTCGTGTGACGGACACCCGGACCAACCCGACTCCGCGCATCAGTCATACGTGGCGAGCACCGTGTTTCTCGAAGTCTCACGCATCACGAAGGAATCTGCAGAGTGCACGTGTACAGCGCTTTGGCAGCCACAGCCCGACCTCTACTCGCTGAACAGCACTATTCATGTCTTGACTAAAGTACATAAAGGTGTGCACAAATTAATAAATAGGTAACGTAAGAACGTTTACGTGTCCATAGCTAATTTTCCAATAAATGAACATGTTACTCTATTGCCATTCATAAGGCATCTCACCAGTGGGCAGAACGTTATCCAGCTGATCGTCTGCCGCACTTAGCCCGCGCGGGCTTAGTGCGTCCGAAGATCACCCGAAGGTCTCTTGCTCACTGAGATAAATGTGCTGTTGAGGTCGAGGTGTTTGTTTATACTCGTAGCGATATTCATTAAAGAACTAGGTTACTGTTCAGTAAGTAACTGTTCAGTATTATGCACTCTGTCACTAAGCAATACCGAGGTAGCTAGTTCATCCAAAATAACGCGCTCTTTAGCGCGAGAGGCGAGAAAGCGCAGTGGGCTGTGGGCAAGACAGCGCGTCACTATGAACGATCGGCAGTACGAGCAGGAAAACTATACAAAAACAAATCATTTCCGTGAAATCGCCCAATATCAGCAGAGTTTTCGTGAATAAGATGCATTTACTGTTCGTATGACACATTAAAAAAAAATGTACTAGGTATTGAAACGACATGGCAGACCATTTTCCGAAGCCACCGTGACCAGCTTCCTTGCCATTATGCAGTTGTAATGTATGTTGAGAGATCGTTTTCCTCAGCATTATTTCCACCAACAATTTTTTAAAAAGTTGTATTGTTACAAATGTACGACCAGGAAGCAATCGTCCACAGTCCTGGCCTAACCTGAGCTTGTATTTTGCCGCATATTACTTGTGATTCACAGCAAAACAATATCGGCTAAGAGCAACAGTTGCCCACATTTCGTGGCTCACTAAGTCTAGTCTTGGCTCAAAGTCGCGTAATCTATGAAGCGTTTTCGCGCTGCTCGGGAACTCGCAACCGGCCTATTCTGTTGAGTTCATTTCAGGTTTCGGTGCGCACGTCAAGTATCGGCTTTTGGTTTGGTTTGTTCGGAGTTTAACGTCCACGGCACCGAAGTAAATTGACGGGCGGGTTATGGGGACAGGGAAATCTATTGCCTATGAAATACGACATGAACACTGATCAATTCAGGCGCACTACAACTGTGCCACTTTGATTTACCAGGACCTTTCAACGGACATGCTATTCAACAAACCCGTCTTTTCCCTCTGGATAAGTATCGGCTTGTAACGACAGATTCAGCGCTAAAACATAGCCAAGCTCATGCACTGCAAGCGAACCTCGGATCTCGCTGCCGATTGTGTTCTAGTGGAAGTAATCAGGCAAAACGCTGCATGATGTTACAATGACCACAGTGTATGCATAAATGCCAAACTACACTGTATAAATGTATCTTATCTGGGCAATAATACATGGAGAACTTTAGCATCTTTCACTTGTGTTACAGTTGTGGAGGGGCCACACCTTGCGAGACAGATAGATGTGTCGGCGATCGTTGGCGGTGTCATCGTCACTCTTGCTGTTGTAGCTGCTGCCGCCGTTGCTGTTATTTGCTGGAGACGACAACGTTAGTCTGTCTGTCTGCCGCTCTAGTGCCGCAAACAAATTTGAACAAGATTAAACATGTGTTTACTGTCGTGATGATTCAGTATTGCCAATAGAAAAAATCAAAGATAGTTATAGACAACTGATGAGAGCTTGTCATCTATCTCACCAAAAATGAACATGATTGATTGATTGTACATTGCTTAACGTCCCGACAGCAACAAGGCTTTCTCAGGACGTGCCTGCACTGCTTGTGAAAAAAAACTAAACAGAAAATTGAATGTATGTCGCCAGCCGGTCAAATACGTTAAATAAACCTACAACATGGGGCATAAATAAAGCTAAGACCATTTAGCAACACACATCCAATATCAAGAGCTACAGGCAGTGCAGACAGTAGGGAGAGTTTTAAAAAGGAAAATACAGGTGAATGGACAAAGGGTAGACAGAAACACATGCCCCAGAATAGAGAGAAAAACCCACCCTGTGGGGCTGACCAGGGTGACCCTGGGAACTAAAAAATACCTAACCCCACCCAAGTCCCCCAGGGCAGACCCGGGTGGGGTACCAAAAATGAACAGTCTGCATAAAGGTTTGACAGGAGACTCTGTGAGCAAACATTTTTTTTTTCGTTTTTGTAATCGAAACAGTAAATATAATTGAATACAGCACTCATTTACATGAATTGTATTCAATGGATAGGGAATGACATTGAAAGCTCAGTGCAATCACCAGCGAGTCGGTGCCATTGCTTGCAAGGCTTATTGTAATCACTGAAAAAACGTGCGTTAACCCCCATTGTGTGGGCAGCCACCGTAACTGTAAATAGTACTGATGACTGCATGCATAGCACGCAGCCTTTGGCACTGTTTACTTTACCGGAGGCTGCACGCGCAAGGGGTTAACGTGGAGGGGTTGAGTGTTAACCCATTTAGCCCCAACGCCTTACAGAAGGAGATGGATCTCAGGATGAAGTCCTCAAGACCATAAAGTCCATGCCTTTCAAAACCTGCGAACTAGACCCCCTCCCAGCTTCTCTCTACCGGGACGGCCTCCCAAAACTTGTGTCCTTCATTACCGACATCATCAACACATCTCTAGAGAATGGCTCCGTCCCCGATATCTTCAAGTCCGCCATCGTCCGTCCTCTCCTCAAAAAACACAGCCTCGACCCAAACGAACTCAAGAACTACCGCCCAGTCTCCAATCTCTCTTTACTGTCCAAGCTTCTTGAGAAGGTTGTCCTCAACCAACTCAACCTCCACCTCGCCAACAACAACCTCCTCAGTCCCTTCCAGTCTGCCTATCGCAAACATCACAGCACTGAAACAGCCCTTCTACATATCCTAAACGACATGCTTCTCTCCACTGACTCGGGCAACATCTCCCTTCTTACGCTACTCGATCTCTCTGCCGCGTTCGACACCATAGACCACTGTATCCTCCTCCACCGCCGACACCACTCCTTTGGCATCACTGACTCTGCTCACTCCTGGTTTCTCTCCTACCTCTCCGACAGACAGCAGTCCGTCACCATCGACGGCGTCTCCTCCAACCCAGTCAGGCTCTCCTGCGGCGTTCCACAGGGGTCCGTCCTGGGCCCGGTCCTTTTCACAATCTACACCTCTCCCCTGTCCAACATCATCCAGTCTCACCACATACACCACCACCTCTACGCTGACGACTCACAACTACTAGACAAAGACAAACTCGACAACACTAAGACACTACTGACTCGCACGGCTGACTGCTATGAAGACGTGAAAAACTGGATGACAGCAAACAAGCTCAAACTGAACGACGACAAAACGGAAGCCATGCTGGTAGGCACTCGCCAGAAACTTTCCCAGCTCCCTCCCTCTCTCCACCTTCAACTCGACAGCACCCCCATCTCCCTCTCTGACTCGGTCAAGAACCTTGGCGTTATCCTCGATTCCTCTCTTTCCATGACCAGCTTTGTCTCCGCCACGGCCCAGGCATGTTATTTCCACCTCCGCCGCATCGGTCAGATCAGAAAATACCTCCCTACCGAAGCTGCCACCAAACTCGTTGTCTCTCTCATCTTATCTCGCATCGACTACTGCAACTCTCTCCTTTCCGGCCTTCCTCACTCCACCACTCTCACTCTCCAGCGCGTCCAGAACAATGCTGCCCGCCTCGTCCTCAGAAAGAAAAAATCCGACCACATCACTCCCCTGCTCAAGCTCCTTCACTGGCTCCCCATCCCCCAACGCATCCAATACAAACCCCACCCGGGTCTGCCCTGGGGGACTTGGGTGGGGTTAGGTACTTTTTAGTTCCCAGGGTCACCCTGGTCAGCCCCACAGGGTGAGTTTTTCTCTCTATTCTGGGGCATGTGTTTCTGTCTACCCTTGGTCCATTCACCTGTATTTGCCTTTTTAAAACTCCCCCTACTGTCTGCACTGCCTGTAGCTCTTGATATTGGATGTGTGTTGCTAAATGGTCTTAGCTTTATTTAGGCCCCATGTGTTAGGTTTATTTAATGTATTTGACCGGCTGGCGACATACATTCAATGTTCTGTTTATTTTTTTTTTCACAAGCAGTGCAGGCACGTCCTGAGAAAGCCTTGTTGCTGTCGGGACGTTAAGCAATGTACAATCAAAGCATCCAATACAAGATTCTGTCTCTCTGCTACAAATCCCTGAACAACTACGCTCCTACCTATCTCTCCAACTTACTTCACCCCTACACTCCTTCTCGCTCCCTCCGCTCCGCCTCCGACTCTCTCCGCCTCCTCATCCCCCGCACCAAACTCAGCACTTTCGGCCCCGGCTCCTTCTCAGTATACGGTCCATCCGCCTGGAACACTCTCCCACTCTCTCTCCGTCAAAAACACTCTCTCGCCTCCTTCCAGTCCGCCCTCAAAACTCACCTATTTCAACAGTTCTAGCACTATATCACCACACCCCCCACCCCAAGCTGACCGTCGTAATGTATTTCACTATTTGTGGTACGTGAGTCATTGTCTAAAGCGTGCGCATGCGTGTGCGAGTTGTGAGTGCGCGCTTAGAGTTATAATTATTATAAGATAAGCGCATTATAAATACCGTAATTATTATTTATTATTATTATGGATCGAGCATGATAATTCAAGGGTAGTGCCAGATTAGCTTGGCGCCATCATGCTCCAAGCTAATTTGGCACTACCCTTGAATTATCATAGTCAGTCCATCTCCTGCAAATGGCATATAGTCGGTAATGCAACACTTCCAACATTTGGGAAATGCGGCGGTGGGGTAATATGGGTTAAATGTGTGTTGTGTCTTCCATTTCCTCTTATTCAACTGACACACTTCTTTTCAGGTCGTCGATGCGAAAACCCACAGCCAGGGAGCGACCAGGTCTCAGAGCCACCCTCCCGCTTAGTTATGTCGAACACGAGCAGAGACCAACAAGGGTCAGTGAACTCAGCTTACCTTGAACCAGAACCTTATTACATGTCTACCTATGGCGAGCCTGTTGAGGACAACATCTGGAACCATGCACAAAACAGCGACATAAGTCGGCAGTAACCAGTCGCAAAAGGGCTACGTCAATTATGACAACTAGAGTAACGTATAAAGACGTTAAGCATAGGGATGGGAAGGAAACTCTATACTGAACTTCAGACTTCATAAATGCAGTAACAACTATTTCTCGATCTCTTACCTTTGTTTCTGATTGTGTTTGTAGATTAAAAACAAAACAAAAACAAAACATTAAAAAAAACCCCAAAACAACAACAACAACAACAAAACAAAACAAAAAAAAAAAAAAAAAAAAAAAAGCCGACATGGTCTTTCTAGCTAAAGGTAATATATAAAAACTGGATATGTTACTACTGGTAATTTCTGACGCGTTTACTGTTTGTATTTTCAACCCATTGGCTGTCGGTAGCGTGTTTTTTTTTTTTTTTTTTTTTTTTTTTTTTTTTTTTTTTTGTCGCAATGATTCCTGCAGGAATTATCGCCACAAAAACCCGCTACCGATTGCCAAAGGATTAAAACACGTCCTGTCTCGGTATTAATATTGGCTGGGTTGGTCATTTACAAAGTTGCATCAACGACTTTCATCGGGCAAGATGCATGAGTTCTCATTAACCACGCTGGATTTCCTTGTGTGCGTTAGAAAAGAAGCAACACACACGCACGTGCGTATGTATACTGACTGACGCAGAGAACATCGCAACGAAGAAAGAAACACGCTTAGAAGGGACAGTTACAACACAAATTGTGTTGTAACTGTCTTTTCTGATCATGTTTATTCCTTCGTTGGGATGTTGTCCGCGTTTTACACGTCTGGTCTAGATTTTCTGACTGACTTACTGACGTACACATACAGTAAAGGGGAGGTAATCGCCAATTCTCGCAGCGACGTGTTCTCAGAAAAGACCCAATCGCAAGAGGCTCGGGTGTTCACAAGGATCTATGTCTTTTCTCGACACCACTCCGTATCCGCATTCACTGGACAGCTTGGGTCCTGGGCGTACAATTACCCCATTCAGACCTGACGCACTACAACAGGACCATGATAATTCACAAGGGTAGTGCCAGATTAGCTTGGCGTCTGTTGGCGCCAAGCTAATCAGGCACTGTCCTTGAATTACCACGGTCGATCCATCTCCTGCCACAGGTGCATAGTCGTTAGATGACGCTTCCAAAATTTGGGAAATACGTGTCTCGGGCTGCATGGGTTAACACAAATTTCAGAAACACAATATACGTCCACTGGCAGTAAAGGGGTAAAAGTCAAGCAAATACACAGATGTTAAAACTCTGCATTTATTTCTGGTATAACAAAGTACAGTATTAGTGATACTGCAAGTAATTCATTCATTGTCGGGAAAAATTGAGCAACAGCCTGCAGCAAGAGGTCAAGAATTTCCCCAGCTGTCTCTAAACGTGTTGCTTTAACCGTTCACATTTTCTTTGCATTTTACAGGCAGGGCAGCCACCTTTTGGGTCTGTGTACAGTTTGAATTAATGGTTGGTTGGTTAATTCGGGTTTAACGTCCACAGCACCGAGGTGATCATGGACGGCCCTGACGGGCGGGTTATGGGGGACAGGGAAATCTATTGCCTATGGAGTACGACCTGAACAGTGATCAACTCAGGCGCACTACAACTGTGCCACTTTGATTTACCAGGACCTTTCAACGGACATGCTTGTGAACAAGTAGCTCAGTTAATCATACAAACAAACTTCTGTTAGAATAGGTACACTGAACATGCATAGTATCTATTAGTGTGTTTTAGCATTTTTTAATAAACATAAGTAAGATGCACTTCTATTTCTGTATGCTTCATATTTAAGTTGTAATTGTAGTAATATTCGTTCCTTAGTAATGTTTTATTAAATAAATAGTATTAATGTTAGTTTACAATTATCAGGATAGTTAAAGGGCAGTTGGTTGTTGGTCATCGTGTCTGGCACTATGCTAGCCAAATGTAGCTCGAAACCACCATGGCTGACAGAGTGAGTAAAACTCACAAACCAGATAGGTGAGGCTAGCGCTGGCAGAATTGTCAGTACTGATAGGCGGGGGCAGGGGATCTAACTGTTGTCTGTCCAGCGCTGTGATTCCCCTCGGTTTGAGTACTGACAATTCTGCCAGCGCTAGCCTCACCTATCTGGTTTGTGAGTATCATGCATAACTCGAGGCAAAATTTGTATCGTTACATTGTTGTGTAATGTTCTGTGCATCTACTGTGGGAAATCAGGGTATTTACCCGACCACATATTATAGTAGCGCACCTTCATGTTTGTGTATGTATGTTTCTCCTGCCTACTTCCTAAGTTCCGGAGAAAGACATGGGTTATATAAGAGACCTGATCCATTCTTTTTGAGGATGGAAATGATTGTCTTATTCTATACCTGCGTATTTCTCTGTGGGCTGGCGATTGGGTGCCTGATAGGCGGGGGCAGGGGATATAACTGTTGTCTGTCCAGCGCTGTGATTCCCCTTGGTTTGAGTACTGACAATTCTGCCAGCGCTAGCCTCACATATCTGGTTTGTGAGTATCATGCATAACTCGAGGCAAAATTTGTATCGTTACATTGTTGTGTAATGTTCTGTGCATCTACTGTGGGAAATCAGGGTATTTACCCGACCACATAGAGTAGCGCACCTTCATGTTTGTGTATGTATGTTTCTCCTGCCTACTTCCTAAGTTCCGGAGAAAGACATGGGTTATATAAGAGACCTGATCCATTCTTTTTGAGGATGGAAATGATTGTCTTATTCTATACCTGCGTATTTCTCTGTGGGCTGGCGATTGGGTGCCTGATAGGCGGGGGCAGGGGATCTAACTGTTGTCTGTCCAGCGCTGTGATTCCCCTTAGAGTGAGTAAAAGTGTGCAGCATGTGACCTTTGGATGATCACCAGACCTGTGCTTCAGTGGTCACATTGTCATAATTACACTAACTTCAAAGCAGTAAGGCCTTTGCTAGCATCCATCTGAAATATGATTAAACGTTGATATTGCAAGCCCTTTGTCAAACTGATTAGGTATGTGCATTATTGTTTTGATATGTGTACATCAGTTAGAATAATAATTTTATTAACCCATTCAGCCCTGAAGCACTACAGCAGGAGATGGATCGGCCATGATAATTCAAGGCTAGTGCCAGATTAGCTCGGCGCCTGTTGCTCAATCTGGCACTACCCTTGAATTATCATGGTCGATTCATCTCCTGCAATAGGTGCCATGTCGTTAGATGACGCCTCCAAAACTTGGGAAATACGTGCGTGGGGTAATACCATCATACCATCTGCGAATAAAGTACGTTTAGCAACTGAAGCTCTCTGGTGTTTGGCTGTCTCAGATGTGTACCCTTGTGGTGTGTGAACCAAGACAGACACGATAGCCACCCCCTTCTACACGTAAAAAAAACAACAGTGCTTTGTAAACTGTACTTGTAATTAGATCCCGATAATGACCGGGAATGGAAGCAGGTTTGTTTATTTAGTCCTGTTCTCATGTTGTCGCTATCGCTAGCAGTACATCTCGTCAACTACACTAAGGCGGAATTCGCATCGCGTTTTTGAAGCTGTCGGTTCTCCATTCTTGTGTGTATACGGAAATTTTTTTTCGAGCGTACGTACACATTCAGAAGTATACCAGTGGGCACAAGGAACCTTTTCACGAAGCGGTATGAGTATATTCTGCGTTTTCGCATCGCAAGCATCAAAACTGAATCTTCTAGGCCAGCAAGGGATTTTGGGAATGAAAGTTTATCAAGAAAATTCATGAATATTAATTTGGTTGTTATACATCAGTACATGTTTCAAAAATGGAAAGCTTTATGGTATATTTTATTATATATGAAGTTCATTATGTACACTGTACCTTTTTGTCCTGTTTTGCTGCTGCGCCTTGATAATTTTTCAACATTGATAACTCAGTAATTGCGACAATCACTCAGTGCTAACAAAAAACAACATACAAGCTAAATTCTGCACACTGGCCTTGCACAGAATTAGCCTTTTATTTTAGCAACAGTCACTAAGTTTTTTTCAAAGAGTAAAGTTAAAGCGACCAGTTCCCAACAATAAAGGATCAATCTGCTATATCTGCTCTGTATTCAACTGTTCTCAGTATGTCTTACAATAATGCTCAACAAAGAGGCAAAGAGCTTTTGAAGTTTGAATGTAAGTGATGAAAAACTTTGCTGTCCTCAGTTCTCCTTTGTGCGTTGGAGAGTTCAAACGACGTTTAATCTGGCCACTAGAAGACCTATGTTACATGAGCATACTCACATGGATAGTGAAAAGAGTAGAAAGTCTCCGTTGATGCAAGACAACATTGAGAATCTGTTTCATCAGTAAAGTTTAGCAATCAGAGCCCACACTAGAGCAGACCGCTGTAATGCCTCTATTGCGTCATACTTCTTGTGTTTTCATTTTTGTTTTTCATTAGTACTGTGATATGTTTACAACCAAACACGTGACAATCTTAAGGAACTGAGATTAGCACAAAATGAGTCGGTCTCTCTTCTTCCTTTGTTGATCATTACTGATGGTATAGGAATAAGAATTGTACTCATCTCTGTAATATCAGTTTGTTTGAAAAGAATGTGTGTCCCACTTTACTAAGATGGAAAGATGGAATACAGGTTAAATTATCAGCCACATTCAATGCATTTGTTGCAATTAAAGTCATGAAAGTTGCTCATTTTGGGTGAAATTCCTTGACTCACGGATGTACTCATCTCCGTAATATCAATTTGTTTGGAAAAAAAAGTGTATCTCACTTTACTAGGGTAGAAAGATGGAATACAGGTTAAATTCTCAGCCACACACAATGCGTTTGTTGCACTTAAAGTCCTGAAAGTTGCTCATTTTGGGTGAAATTTCTTGACTCACGGACTTGAGAAAATTGCCACAGGGAAATAATAATATCCTGAATTATAGCTGCTTACCGATGTTGCCGGGAAAGTCCCTAGTATTACGCTGTTTGTCTGTCTCTCACCCATTTGAGAGATTCATTTCAGTAAATTTTGATGCGTTTTTGTCAGAAAACCTTCTATCGGTTCTTTTGTCTGTTTCAACATGATTTTAAAACAATTTCATGCTTATGTTAGAAGAATGGTGCGTGTAATGAACATAATTTTGGTCCGTAAAAAAACAACAACAACGCTTAAGTCGAACAACTCTGTGAAAAATTTGACTCATCCGCGTGACGGATAGGTCGAACGACAGATAAGTCGAACGAAAATAATTCCCTTGCAGGTTCGACTTTGCTGCCTTTGATCACAGATTTTCAGATTTCGCTTCGAAAATCACAACATACTGAGACATTTGCGCTAGTAACACATATGAAATGGAGCCAAATAAAGAACATAAGACTAATATTGACAAGAGACATAAATCACCATGAGCTCCCACAGCCGCGATTGTTCGCGTAGTAATCTATGTATTTTTTTTCATCTGTATATGGTCAGTTTTCGCTGTTTTCGTTGTAACGCACAGTGTATGTGGTTTGCGTACGTCAGTTACTGTCTCGTATTGTTAGCATGTACGGCGCCTAGTGCACTTTAGCATATGCATGCTTATGCGCCATATAAATCCTTCTCATTATTATTATTGTTGTAATGTTATTGTTATTATTATTAATGCATAATAATAATAATAATGATGATGATGAATATGATGATGATGATATTATTATTATTATTATTATTATTAGTATTATTATTATTATTAATATTAGGTTAAAAAAATGTTAACATATTTTTTGGGCAACATTTTATATTGCCTGTTATTAATTTTTACAGAAAATAACTATATACATTCTGAAGAGACTGCTTGGTTTTAAATGTCTTTGTTTCAAAATCGTAGGAAAACGTAATTATGTATGCTGCTGTGTAATTTTGTACCAGTTTCAGCCATAAGGTTCAATATCGTAGACCAGCATAGACAAGATCAGTGCAAGGTAAAAACAACAGAACTACGAGTAAAGTAGGATGCTGTACACTTGTTTCGTTCTGTCCCTGTTATATGCATTTATCAAACAGCTGAGTAATCAAAATCATATTATTGTGGTGTGCAAGGCTGAAAGTCTGTTTACATGCCGGTGGCTGTTTCACAAACAAGGGGTATAAAATGAATAAACAGGAAGCTGACCCGTTCACTGGTGAGAATATTTGAACTCCACCCAATTGCAAGAAGCATAGATCCTCATGAGCCCCCGCAGTTGCCGGGGCTCATGTGGATCTATGCCTTTTGCTAAACCCATTTTCTATCCATGTCACTTTGACGGATGGAGATCTTTGTTGTTAAATTTACAATGACTTCCCAAACACAGTAGAGGTAACCCATTTAGCCACGAGTCCCTGCAGCAGGAGATGGATTGACCATGATAATTCAAGGGTAGTGCCAGATTAGTTTGGCGCTTTAAGGCGCAAAGGTAATCTGGCACTACCCTTGAATTATCATGGTCAAACCATCCCTTGCAATTGGTACTTTGTCGTTATGCAACACCTCCAAAATTTGAGAAATGGGCTCTTGGGGCTGACAAGGTTAATAATGACCAAATCGGAAGTTAAACGAGTGAAGCCAGCAACAATGTAGTCACGAGTCCATGCACCAGTTAATAGAAACACGGACAATATTTTTTCAGTCGAAATCTACTCCGTGTGCTGCAATTTGCTCCCATCATGAACACCACAAATCTCTCCCCAACTCTGACAACAACATGAAGACGACGAGCTTTGGTTTTCTTGTTTCATCTGTTCTGCTTCTGTCTCCATCTCAAGGTAAATATAAATTATCAGTTTGGACGTCTTGTGTAGTTTTGAAAGCGTCCATTTTGTGTCGATAGTGTCCTGCATGAAACGTGTTTTGGTATTTGATTATGGACCTGAAAGATGATAGTGCTTAGAACAAACGTGACTAATGCTGGGTTACAGCTGGGTTAGGGCTGGGTTACAGCTAAACGCTATTATTATTATTATTATTATTATAGCCGCAAGGTTCACTATCAGAGACAAGAACACGGATGCAAGTGATCACAAACTGCTCGCCTGAAAACACGACACACTGACTGACATTCACATGAAAAACACACATATATGCGACCAATATAGGCATAAAGAACACAGGACTAACCAGAGACATAAATCCTCAGTACTGCGGGGGTTCATGAGGGTTTATGTTTCTTTGGCTGGGTAGCGTTCGACTTTATCCCGGTAGTCAAGGTTAGTTAGTAATTTGGGTTTAACTCCGAGCAGGCGACTGAGGCCATCTCACGGCGGGGCACTCATGGGGTTAATATACCTTTGCAATTGTGTTTGGCCCATCGGAAACGTGGCCATGTACACATTTATATTGCTGCTCTACATGTCTGGCGATAATTATGGTGACATTTGACTCGTGTAAGTCGTGCAAGCTTTAACCCTCGTGAGGTTATGATTTTGATCTGGCTTTGTACCTGCAGCAGCGCCAAGCTAATCATGCAAGTACTACCCTTAAGCTGTGACGACTTATCTCCTTCAATGCCGATACAAAGTTAACTCATTGTGCCCGAGGTACGAAATACCCACATTTTTGGAACTGTCCTCTGAGGACTGCATTACAATTCATGAGACACATCGACCATGATAGTTGAAGGGTGGTGGCAGAATAGCTTGGCGTCTATAGGCGCCAAGCTATTCTGCCGCCACCCTTGAACTATCATGGTCGAGCCATATCTTGTTGTGGTGTGTCGCGGGCAGAATGAGCTAACACCACCTGACTGCGCAAAGGTCGTCGGGCCGACAACGGCCGCAGTTGGCCCGTGCACGGCTGTGTGTGACAGCACGCGGCGGTGCGCGGGGTAGCTACGGCTGTCGTCTGCCCGAAGACCCTTTACTGCTGGGGTAGATCATCACGAGCCCCAGTATCTTGCTGAGACCACATTGTATCCATGTTCCTGAAAAGGCTTTGAATTCTGCGTTGAATTTACAATTATCTCAAAAACACGATCTGCGTCCAGCTGGGTTAAGCTATGTTCTGTAGAAGGAAGCTAGAGTAACAATAGCATCTTAACCCTTTTAGCCCCACGGGTGCTTTTCTCAATTTGGGAAGCGTTACTTAACGACTATGTACCAGATGCAGGAGGTGGATTGACCATGATAATTCAATGGTAGTACTTAAGGCCTTAAGGCCTTAAGGCGCCAAACTAATCTGATACTACCATTAAATTATCATGGGACTCGGGGCTAAAAGGGTTAAGACACGTAACATCTGCTGTAAACTGTAAAAAAACAAACAAACATCACAGACCGGCGTAAACATATCCACAAAGCGCACAAGGTCATCGGGCCGACGTCGGCCCGATGACCTTTCGCATAATATTGTTTTCATAACTGAATGAAGGAAATATTTACTCATTAAGGCCAGCTAGTTTCCTGATCACATGAATGGCTGTACTGATACAAAATATAATGCAATGAAAATCCCGGCAAAGGAAGAATCGCACTTTTAAAGTACAATTACAAAACAGTTATTTATATATTGAAGACACATAACCCAAGAAAAAAAGAAAGATAAGTAGTGCTTTGTTTTCATGTCTGCAGGCCTATTTTTGTTTTAGGGAAAAAGGTTTTAAAGATATGGTAATAAATTGTGTTGACATTTTTCTTTTTTCGCGCTTTTCTTTCTTTCTTTTTTTTATATTTTATTTTCTTTGCATTTTACATTTGCATTGTAATTCACTCCAGCGCGCCGCTCTCTCTCTCTCTCTCTCTCTCTCTCTCTCTCTCTCTCTCTCTCTCTCTCTCTCTCTCTCGCTCTCTCTCAGACATGCGCGCATCTCCAAGAGGCATGGATCCTCATGCGCCCGGAGAGCGCATGAGGATCTATTTCTCTTGGAGATGTTTAGAGAGCGCGCGCATGCACGCACTAACACACACACACACACACACACACACACACACACACACACACACGCACACACACACACACACACACACACACACACACACACACACACACACACACACACACACACACACACACACACACACACACACACACGCTTGTCGCACTTTGAGAAGAGCATTCAGGTGACCCGATACAGCTAGTTTGGAGAAAGACATTGGATGAGTTCGTTAGCCGGCTTTGTACCCTTTCAACTTCTTCAGTAAAATTTTTTTTTTCAGAAAAAAAAATAAAACAGTAAACAACCTTGACATCTGGAAAAAGTCAGACAGTGGCGGTGACGTAAAAGAAGCAACTGACGTAATTCTCTCGCTCGCTCACTTTCTCTCTCACATGTGCGTGCATCTCCAAGAGGCATAGATCCTCATGTGCCCGGAGGGCGCATGAACATCTGTGCCTCTTGAGGATGTTTGGAGCGCGCGCATGCACGCACGCGTACACGCATACACACACATCGACGCGCTTTCAGAAGAGCATGCAGGTGTACGTAGTATAGCATGTAGCTAAGTAAGGTCAACCTGATTTCACACAAATTATAGCAACACTGAAATTGGACCGTGAAATTCTAGTTGTTTCACCATTTTCCCAACTCTTGAAGCGAAAGCGAAACTCGTATCAAGTCAAATATAAAATTACGTAAAAACAAAAAATGCGTCATGACAAATGACGTTTGGCAAACCCATGACGCGTAAACATTGCACGCTCTCAATATAGAGTTCACTATGACGCATTGGCACATCTGCGAGGCTTTTTCAAAAGGAGATATTTCAACATCAGAATCAAGTCAAAAACAAAAGGTAGAGACCCTTGACAGCGAAGGCAGCTCTCATATAGAAGGGACTTTGTGGGTTATGGTTCAACCCATCTTGTTTGTCCTGGATTTATATTCATTGCAGGTTTTTGTACTCCACCAAAAGAAAATACAATACAATACAATACAATACAATACAATACAATACAATACAATACAATACAATACAGTATAATACAATGCAATACAATACATTACAAAAATATACTATACAATACATTGCAACACAACGCAATACAATACAATAATACAATCATTCAGTACAATAATAGCCTTACTTTATCAATCCCTCATGGGAAAATTCTCTGTCCCTACAACACATGGCAAATCTCTCTCTCTCTCTCTCTCTCTCTCTCTCTCTCGCTCTCTCTCTCTCTCTCTCTCTCTCTCTCTCTCTCTCTCTCTCTCTCTCTCTCTCTCTCTCTCTCTCTCACACACACACACACACACACACACACACACACACACACACACACACAAACACACGCAGCACAACAACCACCCCACACTCAATCGTCCCACTATTCAACCAGTAGCTAGTGAACACATTTTGCCCCAGGACCGAAATCCCCAAATTTTGAAGTTGCCCTCTAAAGGACTGTATTGCAATTCTTGAGAGGTTTAAGGGTGGTGCTAGAATAGCCTATGGGCGCCAAGGTATTCTGGCGCCACAAATGAATTATCATGCTCGAACTATGTCTTGCTGTCGTGTGTCGGAACTGAATGAGTTAAATAACTGTACATGTCAGTTAGTGAAATAACTGTAATGGAATTAGTAATATCTTTATAACATTTCCGGCCTCAGAAAGACACATGGATTACACCCATGTATTTCTAATGCCATGAATGTTGCTGGCCAAGAACTATCTACTGATGTTACTGTTCAAAAAGGTAAACAACCTCAGGGACAAAGGAGTTGCCATAAAGTGTTGTACTATTTTTTGGTACTCGAAGTCTGCGCTGCGCTCCATGCGTCTGCTGTCAGATTCATGTCTGCGTGGATGCGTTTTGTCGTCAAGGATGTTGGCCAAGTTGTTAGTCGTCCGTCTGTTGTACAGTGTGTCCAAAGAGTCCTGTGCTTTGCACACTACACCACCCGCTTTCCTGATCTCTTTGTTAAAATGATCTTGATCTTCTTTACATAAATTTCACTCAGTCAACACGTCAGTCAAAAACGCTAAAACAGCGGAGCAGTAAAAACATCAATCAATCAACCAATCAACCAAGTACTGATATCTATTCATGTTACAATGCTTTGCAGAGGGGAATAAACACATGTTTTTTTCACTTCCAAGGATGCAACATTACCACAACATGCCCGGAGTACGTAGAGGAGGGAAGAAACCTGTCCTGCAGCTGTCAAAAAAACTGTGGCCTTTCTTATTTATTCATCGTGCAATTCTTCAGCTGGCACAGCGGCACGTCCACTGTCTCGGTTTCCGACAGCCTGGTTAAAACCAACATCAGAAGACATGACAACGGCACACGGTTTGAATGTCAGCTGCACTCAATTTTCCCGTCAGAATATGATTTGGACAGTTCTCAACTGACACCTTTTACCGAAGGCTATATTCTACAGGTGTCCTGTGAGTGCACAAATTAAATATTATCATGCTTGACAGTCTTCAGTTTTGAAGACTGATTTAGCTTTTTCAAAAACCCAGAAAGCTGAATTTTAGCTTTCTGGTTTAGACAGAACAGTCTTTGGGACAGCCTGTTCCGTCAGCAAGAAGCATACATTCTCACTAGCCGATGTTGCATCTGCAAAGGCTGACGAAAATTTATCTCTTGCTGGTCATGGATTATGGGACATAGTTAGTCAGTGGACCGTTTTCAGTCATTTCAGTTTCTTGCATGGGCACCCATGAATTATTTTCTTTCTTTTTTTTCAAAATTACTGTATACTGGAAAAACAAAACAAAACAAACAACAACAACAACAAAATCTTTCAAAATAGTTCACATCATTTATTTTTACTCATATCATGTGTCTATTTCCTTTTCAATGGACGTAAATATGACAGGCGTTTTCATTATTATTATTGTCATGCTATGATTGTATTTTAATGTTGTTTTGCCATAATATTCGTTTTTCAAGAATACTGCTTCATGTTTAGATGGACCGACCGATGATCATTTGAAGATAGATGCGTCTGAACCCTTGACAGTCGGGTCCAATAGTACCGCCGTGCTCACATGCATCGCGTCCGAGGTCAATCCAGCACCGGAGTACACATGGTTGAATGGTCCTTGTCTCGGGTACAAAGAGAACAAGTGCAGCTTTGTAACTTTGCGGGAACATGACGGTCAGACAGTGACCTGCAGGGCAACATCTCGAGTCTCACTCAAAGAAGCTAATGTGAATTTCACTTTGGATGTGAAATGTACGATATATATATATATATATATATATATATATATATATATATATATATATATATATATATATATATATATATATATATATATATATATATATATATATATATATATATATATATATATATATATATATATATATATATATATATATATATATATATATATATCTGTGTGTGTGTGTGTGTGTGTGTGTGTGTGTGTGTGTGTGTGTGTGTGTGTGTGTGTGTGTATGAATGTATGTATGTAAGGCTGAGAGGGAGAAAATTTGTGTAAAGAATAAAAGTGTAACTCCTCCTAAACTACGTGGTGTATGTGGATCCTTTCTTCACATTTTAAGTATTCCACTGCTGCTTGGATCCATATTTGGAGTGTGTGGTGCCAGCTTTCTTGGACAGGTTTTATTTATACACATATATATATATATATATATATATATATATATATATATATATATATATATATATATATATTATATATATATATATATATATATATATATATATATATAAATATATATATATATGTGAAGATGTCCTGTTACTGGGGTACTACGGTAGCTAATTTTTGTGCCACTTCCTTTTCAATTATTTTGTCTCACTTCCTTGTCATAGTTTCCTATGATACATTTAAAGTATTTGCACTTTCGTTTGGCGATTTTGGAAAACTAAATGCATGCCTTCAGCCAGCCTGGAGCAAATGTTGTTCTTTTGTTGTAAACATTTCATACAGACATACGTAAAGTTTCATCCGTTTCCTGATCCCCAGACCCCCCTATTGAGCCCCCAGTGATCCAGGGCTACATAGTGGGACAAATGCTCGAAACCGGGAACATCCTGTCCTGTACAGTCAAAGGTGGCAAACCACCTGTCCAATCTGTTCACTTTTCATGTGACGGACACCCGGCCCAACCCGACTCCACACATCAGTCATCCGTGTCGAGCACCGTGTTTCTCGAAGTCTCACGCATCACGAAGGAATCTGCAGAGTGCACGTGTACAGCGCTTTGGCAGCCACAGCCCGACCTCTACTCGATGAACAGCACTATTCATGTCTTGACTAAAGTACATAAAGGTATACATACATTGATAACTAGGTAGCATAACAACGTTGACGTGTCCGTAGCATATTCCAATAAATAAACATGGCAATGTATTGCCATTCAAAAGGCATCTTACCAATGCGCAGAACGTTATCCGGCTGATCGTAGGCCGCACTGAGCCCGCGCGCGGGCTAAGTGCGGCGACGATCACCCGAAGGTCTCTTGCTCACTGAGATAAATGTGCTATGGAGGTCGAAGTGTTTGTTTATACTCGTGGCGATATTCATTAAAGAACTAGGTTACTGTTCAGTTTTATGCACTTTGCCATTAAGCAATACCGAGGTAGCAAGTTCCACTAAACTAGAGCGCTCTTTAGCGCGAGAGTCGAGAAAGCGCAGTGAGCTGTGGGCAACACAGCGCGTCACTATGGACGATCGGTAGTGCGAGCAGGAAAACTGTACAGAAACAACCATTTCCGTGAAATCGCCTAGTATTGGCAGCGTTTTCGTGAATAAGATGCATCTACTGTTCCGCGTATGACACATTAAAAAAAATATACTAGCTATTGAAACGACATGGCAGACCATTTTCGAAGCCACCGTGACCAGCTTCATTGCCATTATGCAGTTTTAATGTACGTTGAGAGATCGTTTTCCTCAGAATTATTTCCACAAAAAATAAAATAAAAAAGTTGCATTGTAACAAATGTATGCGCAGGAAGCAATCGTTCACAGTCCTGTCTCAACCTGAGCTTAAATTTTGCCGCATATTACTTGTGATTCTGACTGATTCACATAAAAACAATATCGGCTAAGCGCAACAGTTGACCACATTTCGTGGCTCACTAAGTCTACTATTGGCTCAAAGTCGCGTTATCTATGGAGCGTTGTCGCGCTGCTCGGGAACTCGCAACCGGCCTATCCTGCTGAGTTCATTTTGGGTTCTGGTGCGCACGTCAAGTATCGGCTTGTAACGACACATTCAGCGCTAATAAATAGCCAAGCTCATGCACTGCAAGCGAACCTCGGATCTCGCCGCCGATTGTGTTCTAGGGGAAGTAATCGGAAGTCGACATTGCAGGTGAAACGCTACATGATGTTACAATGACTACAGTGTACGCATAAATACAAAAAGAAAAAAAAAACCACTGTATAAATGTATCTTATCTGGGCAATAGTACATGGACAACTTTAGCATCTTTCACTTGTGTTACAGTTGTGGAGGGGCCACACCTTGCAAGATTTACAAATGTGCCGGCGATCGTTGGCGGTGTCATCGGCACTCTTGGTGTTGTCTCTGCTGCCGCCGTTGCTGTTATCTGCTGGAGACGACAACGTAAGTCTGTCTGCAGCTCTAGTGCCGCAAACAAATTTGGACACGATTAATCATGTGTTTACTGTCGTGATGATTCAGTATTTGCCAATAGAAAAAAAAAATCACAGATAGTTATAGACAAAAAGAGCTTAGCATTTATGTCACCAAAAATGAACAGTCTGACAAGTCTAAAGGTTTGACAGGAGACTCCGTGAGCAAACATTTTTTTTTTCCGTTTATGTAACCGAAACAGTAAATATAATTGCATACAACGCTCATTTACATTTATTGTAATCAATGGATAGGGAATGCCATTGAAAGCTCAGTGCGACCACCGTAGAGTCGGTTCCGTTGTATGCAAGGCTTATTGTACTCACGGAAAAAAAATATGCGTTACGCTCCATTGTGTGGGCAACCACCGTAACTGTAAATAGTACTGATGAATGCATGCATCGCACGCAGCCATTGACACTGTTTACATTACTGGAGGCCTCACGCACAAGGGGTTAACGTGAATGTTAACCCATTTAGCCCCAACACCCTACAGCAGGAGATGGATCGACCATGATAATTCAAGGGTAGTGCCAGATTAGCTTGGCGCCATCAGGCGCCAAGTTAATCTGACACTACCCTTAAATTATTATCATCGGTCTATCTCCTGCAAATGGCATATAGTCGGTTATACAACGCTTCCAACATTTGGGAAATGCGGCCGTTGGGTAATATGGGTTAAACGTATGTCATCCAATTACTTTTATTCATCTGGCACAGTTCTTTTTAGGTCGTCGCTGCGAAAACCCACAGCCAAGGAGCGACCAGGACTCAAAGCCACCCTCCCGCCTAGTTGTCTGGAACACGAGCAGCGACCGACAAGGGTCAGTGAACTCAGCTTACCTTGAACCAGAACCTTATTACATGTCTATCTATGGCGAGCCTGTTGAGGACAACACCACGAACCATGCACAAAACAGAGACATACGTCCGCAGTGACCAGTCGCGAAAGGGCTACGTCAATTATGACAACTAGAGTAACGTATAAAGACGTTAAGCATAGGGATGGGAAGGAAACCGCTCTCTATGCTGAACTTCAGATTTCACAAATGCAGTAACAACTGTTTCTCGATCTCTTACCTTTGTTTTTGTTTGTGTTTGCAGACAAAAAAATAAAAAGAAAAGAGCTGACACGGTCTTTCTAGCTAATATAACATATTGAGACTGGATATGTTGCAAAAGTTAATTTCTTACGTTTTTCCATGTTTATTGTTTGTATTATCAACGTATTGGCTGTCGGTAGCGGGTTTTTTTTTTTGGCGCGTTTGATTCCTGCAGGAATTATCGCGACACTAAAAACCGCTACAGACTGCCAAAGGGCTAAAACACGCCCTGTTTCGGTCTTAATTTTGGCCGGGTTGGCCATTTACAAAATAGCATCAACGACTTTCATCGGGCAAGATGAATGAGTTATCATAAGCCCCACTGGATTTTCTTGTGTGCATTAAAAAAGAAGCAACACACACGCACGTGCGTACGTATGTATACTGACTGACGCAGAGAACATCGCAACGAAGAAAAAGAAACACGCTTAGAAAGAACAATTACAACACAAATTGTACTGTAACTGTCTTTTCTAAGCATTGTTCTTCCTTCGTCTGCGTTTTACACGTCTGGCAGTCAAATCTGGTCTGGTTTTTCTGACGGCCGACTTACTGACGTACACATACAGTAAAGGGAAGGTAATCGCCAATTCTGCTGGCAGAAGAACAGGCTGGCTTCAGAGTTGGAAGAAGCACTGTAGAGCAGATTTTCAACTGCCGCGTCCTGATCGAGAAACATCTGCAGCATCAGCGCGAACTTTACCACAACTTCATTGATTTCAGGAAAGCATTTGATCGCGTCTGGCACGACGGACTCTGGCAAGTCATGAGATCGTTCAACATAGAGGAGGGACTGATCCAAATGATAGAAGCGCTTTACAAGAACGCCTGCAGCGCGGTTCTACTTAACAATCAGTCAGGCGAGTTTCCCTGTGCAATCTTCGATTCGCAGACGACATTGACCTCATGGCAGGCAGCAATAGTGAGCTCCAAAACCTGACAGACAAACTTTCAAGTAGCGCAGGGTCTTATGGCATGGAGATCAGTACGGATAAAAGCAAAGTGATGATCAACACCACAAGCGACAGCAGCAGCAACATTCACATGAACGGCCAGAAGCTAGAAGAGGTCAATAGCTTCAAGTACTTGGGAGCCACCCTGTCCAAAGACGGTAGTTGCATAGCAGAGATCCGTATCAGGATAGGTACAGCAACATCCGCAATGGCCAGGCTGGACAGGATATGGCGAAGTAACTCCATCAGCTTCACCATCAAGTACAGGCTTTACAAGTCCCTCGTAGTGTCTATTCTACTCTACGGCTGTGAGACTTGGACACTGCTTGCAGACTCAGAAAAGAAAATCCAGGCCTTTGAGAACAAGTACCTGAGGAAGTTGCTCCGCATCTCGTACCGCGAGCACAAGACCAACGAATATGTACGGAGCATCGTCACTTCCCTGGTGGGCCCACATGAACCCCTTCTGGCAACCGTGAAACGGCGCAAGCTTGCTTGGTTTGGCCACGTGACCCGACACGACACCTTGTCCAAGACTATCCTCCAAGGCACTCTCGAAGGAAGTCGTCGGCGAGGTCGTCAGAGAAAGAGTTGGGTCGCAAACATAAAAGAATGGACCGAACTCGAGATGCCAGACTTGCTTGCCACCGCCCAAAATAGAACTCAGTGGAGAGCACTGTCTGTTGCTGCTGCCTTTCAGTCCCCCCCAACGCCCAGTTCGGGCAAGGGACTGATGATGATGATGATGATGAATCGCCAATTCTCTNGCAGGGACCTGTACTCAGAACAGACATTAACGGAACTTGACTGCTGGGATCAAGCAGGCTGAACCCAATCGCAAGGGGCGCGGGTGCTCACACGGATCTATGTCTTTTGTCGACATCAAGCCGCATCCGCATTCACTGGATAGCTGGGGTCCTGGGCGTACAATTAACTCATTTAGCCCTGACGCACTACAGCAGGAGATGGATCGACCATGATAAGTCAAGGGTAGTGCCAGATTAGCTTTGTCGGCGCCAATCTAATCTGGCACTACCCTTGAATTATCATGGTCGATCCATCTCCTGCAACAGGTGCATAGTCGTTAGATGACGGTTCCAAAATTTGGGAAATACGTGCGTCGGGCTAAATGGGTTAACACAGAGTTTATTTCAGAAACACAACATGCGTCCACTGGCAGTGAAAGGGTAAAAGTCAGTCAAACAAACACAGACACACAATTTAACACTTTGCATTTATTTCGGTTATAATAAAGTACAGTAATAGTGATGCTGCAATTAACGCGTTCATTGTCGGGAAAACGTCAGCAGCAGCCTGCAGCAAGAGGTCAGGAATTTCCTGAGCCCCAGCTGTCTCTAAAAGTGTTACTTTAACCGTTCACATTTTCTTTGCATTTTACACGCATGGCAGCCACTTTTATTTTGTCTTTGTACAGTTTGCATTAGTGGAGGTTTAGCTCAGTTACTCATACAAGCAAACTTCTGTTAGAATAGGTACACTGAACATGCGCCACCACGAAATGAGTCGTAATGTCCCTGACCCGATTTCCTGCTATCGGTGAAAATTGTCGGGTGGCGTGGTTGGGTACATGTGTGGGGTCCCCAGTTTCTATAAACCATAACTCAGTGACCAATCGTCTGATTCACATGTTATTGGCACCATTGAAAAAGGTTTTCTTTCTAGTTTCTGCTGATATCAATATCTCAAAATGTTCAAAAAGTGACTTAAGACTCATTTTGAAAATTGTCGGGTGGCGTGGTCGGGTACATGTGTAGGGTCCCCAGTTTCTATAAACCATAACTCAGTGACCAGTCGTCTGATTCACATGCTATTGGCACCATTGAAAAGGGTTTTCTTTCTAGTTTCTACTGATATCAATATCTCAAAATGTCCAAAAAGGGACTTAAGACTCATTTTGTGGTGGTTTCTTAATAAACATAAGTAAGATGCACTTCTATTTCTATTTGCTTCATATTTCTGTTGTAATTGTAGTAATATTCGTTTCCTAGTAATGTTTTATTAAATAATAGTATTAATGTTAGCTTTCAATAATCAGGATAGTTAGAGGACAGTTGGTTGTTGACCATCGTGTCAGGCACTATACCAACCAAATGTATCTCGAAACCACCATGGCTGCGGCTCTTGTGTTTAGCGCAGCATGTGACCTCTGCATTATCACCAGACCTGTGCTTCAGTGGTCACATTGTCATATTTACACTAACTTCAAAGCATTATATGTGTACATCAGTTAGAATATTAATTTTATTAACTGAAAATGCTTGCTGGAAACGTATTATGGGTTTCATTATGAATAAACCATTTGCTTATTCCATGCAAGCTGGTTACCATTTGTTGCGAAGCATTAATTTGTTGCTTTCGGTGTAAATGAGAGTAATGTTAATACTAGTGAGATTTGATAGTATAGTTTGTTAGTCACTTAATTCATGGCATTTGACACTGACTGTCTGTATCAATAATATGTGTTTCAAGCCTTGGTAACTTATACCCGTGATTTGTTTCTTTCAGGATGTTTTTTTCCCGTTTTTCCAGTTTTTCTACTATCTATACCATCATACAATCTGCGAATAAAGTACGTTTAGCAACTGACGCTCTCTGATGTTTGGCTGCCTCAGATGTGTACCATTGTTGTGTGTGAACCAAGATATACACGATAGCCACCACCTTTTACATGTAGACATCAGTGCTTTGTAAATTCTACTTGTAATTAGATCACTGATAATGACCGAAAATGAAAGCGGGTTTGTTTATTTAGCCCTATTCTCAGGTTGTTGCTATCGCTAGAAGGGCAGCTCGTCAGTTACACTAAGGCAGTTGTAGTTGTAGTTGTACATTGCTTAACGTCCCGACAGCAACAAGACTTTATCAGGACGTGCCTGCACTGCTTGTGAAAAAAAACCTAAACAAAATATTGAATGTATGTCGCCAGCCGGTCTAATACGCTAAATAAATCTAAAACCATTTAGCAACACACTTCCAATATCAAGAGCTACAGAAAGCGCAGATAGTAGGGAGAGTTTAAAAAAGGAAAATACAGGTGAATGGCCCAAGGGTAGACAGAAACACATGCCCCAGAATAGAGGGGAAAACCCACCCTGTGGGACTGACGAGGGTGACCCTGGGAACTAAAAAGTAGTTAACCCCACCCAAGTCCCCCAGGGCAGACCCGGGTGGGGGTACACTAAGGCATAATTCGCATCGCGTTTTTGCAGCTGTCGGTTCTCCGTTCTTGTGTGTAAGGAAAAGAAATTTCGAGCGTACGTACACATTCAGAAGTATACCAGTGCGCACAAGGAACCTTTTCATGAAGCAGTATGAGTATATTCTACGTTTTCGCATCGCAAGCATCAAAACTGAATCTTCTTGGCCAGCAAGGGATTTTGGGAATGAACGTTTATCAATAAAATTGATGAATATGAATTTGCTTGTTATACATCAGTACATGTTTCAAAAATGGAAAACTTTATGGAGTGGGCACATTTTGTTATATATGAAGTTCACTATGTACACTGTACCATTTTGTCCTGTTTGCTGCTGCGCCTTGATAATTTGTTAACATTGATAACTCAGTGACTTCGACAATCGGTTGTTTACTCCCTCTTGCTGTTGAAAATCACTGATTTCCGAACAAATTTCAAGCAACCATGTCTTTTAAAGTCTGCAAAAGTCAACATTATGAAAGTTCATGGGGCGTGCCAGAAAAGTGTGTCACCTGAAAAGCCTTGGATCATTATGGGTCTCCGATATCAGACGGCCGTCCACGAATGCTGAGAAGAGGTAGCCATGACAAAATTATGGGGGATGGTAGATCCTGACAATTCAAGCGTGATGGAGCGAGGAGAAATATGCCTCCAAGGTGTTAAAGGTGTTTAAGGTAATGAAAAGAGGTCGAGGTGTCTTTTATTTATTTACCACTACTTACCAAAAGCAACATAGAAGCTAAATTCTGCACACTTCACTTGAACAGAATTAGTCTTTTATTTTATCAACAGTCACTAAGTTTTTAAAGCGCAAGTTGACGTGGTCACAGTGTAACAGTGTACAGGATACACAACTGAAGTAACAACTGAAGTAAGGTAGCAGAGGAGTCCATGACCCTTACCATTCAAAATTACTTCTGACTGCAGGTTACTCAAAGAAGTCAACAATTTCAAAATCATTGACGCCTAATGTCTGAGGAAAATATACTGATTGTCTAATCAACATTGACTCATTCAGTCACGACACACCACAGAAAGATATGGATTGACCATGATAGTTGAAGGGTGGTGCCAGAATAGCTTGGCGCCTATAGGCGCCAAGCTATTCTGGCAATACCCTTACACTATCATGGTCGATCTGTCTCCTGAATTGTAATGCAGTCCTCAGAGGACAACTCCAAAGTGTGGGTATTTCGTACCCGGGACACAATGGGTTAACAAGGGTTGCAGTTGCCTCTGTAATGGTAAAGAAAGCGGAAAGGGTTGCTATAACGGCATTGTATCCATGTATTGTCAAATACATTGTATAGGACAGCAGAGGTTTCTACCACAACTGAACTATTCAAGGTAGGTGTTGTTCAAGGAATAATTCATTCATATCATGTCTTCGTGGATTTTAAGAAGGCGTTTGACAGGGTATGGCATGCAGCTCTTTGGTCCACCATGAAGCTGTACAACATCAATGCCAACCTGATCAAAGTAATAGAAAGCCTTTACAACAAGGCCACTAGCGCAGTCTGCTTTAACGGCAAAATAGGAAATTGGTTTAGGACAACAGTCGGGAGTCAGACAAGGCTGCTTGCTCTCACCTACTCTTTTCAACATCTTCCTGAAAGATCATGAAGGAACTGTCAGTATTGGAGGCAGAACAATCAAGAACTTGCGCTTCGCGGACGACATTGATGGCCTTGCGGGAACAGAGGAGGAGCTAGCTCAGCTGGTGGTAAATCTGGACAGTACAGCCATTGCGTTTGGGATGGAAATCATCGCAGAGAAGACCAAACTGATGACCAATAACGCCAGTGGCATTGTCACTGAAATCATGGTTGGAGGCCAAAAACTGGAAACAGTTAAGAAATTCAAATACTTAGGAGCCATTGTGACAATAATGAGGGATCAAAACCAGAAATACTGTCCAGGATTGCGCAGACGCAGACAACAACAGCGCTGACAAGACTGAAGACCATATGGAAAGACAGAAACATCACACTCTGCTCCAAGATCAGACTGATGCACTCCTTAGTCATCTCAATGTTCTCATATGCCTGTGAGTCATTGACCCTCACAGCAGACCTCAAAAGAAGGATACAAGCCACTGAAATGAGATGTTTTCGAAGGCTGCTTGGCATTTCGTACAGAGATCACGTCACGAACGAGGAAGTGGGAAGCAGAATCAGGCAAGCCATCGGGCCCTATGAAGACCTATTAGCCATTGTGAAAAAACGCAAACTGAAATGGTATGGTTGATTGATTGATTGTACATTGCTTAACGTCCCGACAGCAACAAGGCTTTCTCAGGACGTGCCTGCACTGCTTGTGAAAAAAAATAAACAGAACATTGATGTATGTCGCCAGCCGGTCAAATACATTAAATAAACCTAACACATGGGGCCTAAATAAAGCTAAGACCATTTAGCAACACACATCCAATATAAAGAGCTACAGGCAGCGCAGACAGTAGGGAGAGTTTTAAAAAGGCAAATACAGGTGAATGGACAAAGGGTAGACAGAAACACATGCCCCAGAATAGAGAGGAAAACCCACCCTGTGGGGCTGACCAGGGTGACCCTGGGAACTAAAAAATACCTAACCCCACCCAAGTCCCCCAGGGCAGACCCGGGTGGGGGTGAAATGGTATGGGCATGTCACGCAATCAGCAGGGCTTGCCAAGGCAATCCTGCAAGGTACTGTGCAAGGAGGGCGAAGGAGAGGAAGACAGAGAAAAAGATGGGAGGACAATATCTTAGAGTGGACAGGACTGAAGCTGAGCGACACACTAAGAATGGCAGAGAACAGAGTGGAATGGAGGGAGCTGGTTGCCAAGTCATCAGTGGTGCCCCAACGGTCGGCAAGACTACGGGATAGATAGATAGATAGATTCAAGGAGGTCGCCATCAACATTAATAGCAGCAAAGTGTCGCATAAGGTTTCCGGAGGCAACGCTATTGTACACTTAGGAGAATTTGATGCGGAGCGACTTGAATGAGTTAAAAAGTCAAGTGGAGGGTACACAAAAGATGAGAATTTATTGAGGCCGAGGGAACTACGTTCAGAGGGAACTAGGTGCATTGGAGTTGCAAGTGACGTGACAACCGGTAGACAAATAGTAACAGAGGGAGGGGAGGGGGGATTAGGGGTTCACAGAAAACAAAATACATCTACACTACAAGCTATGAAAAAAATCCAAACTACCATACATTTGTTTGTAGTATACTGTGTGAAAGAAACCAAACTACCATACATTCGTTTAGTAATATATTGTATCAAACGTTCCCTTGGCTACACAGGGATAGAGACTGATTCTCAGATGCCGAGGTAATCAGGCACTAAACTTGAACAATAAGGATAAATACCTGCACTAAGTTTTAAAACACAAAGGTAGGCACTAATATTCAGAATTACTATTATTATTATTATTATTATTATTATAAAGCAGTCTTTCGACGTATGGCATCAGGACTGTGTTCACCTCACATGTTGAGAAAGCTTACGGGGATTGTTCCTATCTGTTGTTGATGTGTGCATTTGACACAGTCACAGGTGTTTCAAATCCATCTGAAGAGTACAGAAATGTGTAATTATCCTGTTTTATAAACTTTCTGAGTCTTAGAGTGCCTACCTGGGTATTTTAAACTTAGTGCAGGTATTATTAAAAGACGGCAAATCATTTTGAAACTAAAGAAACTGTTTGTTCGTTTGAAACAAACAAACAAAAATTACAATGTAAAACGAAACAGCATCGTCTTTCACTCAGCATGAGTGCGTGATTGCATGTGTGTGCTTGTGTGCGCGCGCGTGTATGCGGGTGTGTGTGTGTTCGATGGTGGAGATTTGTATAATTTGGTACGGTTGTAAATTTATGTGCGCGTGTGGTTTGTATCAAGCTGACCTCCCTGTATCACGGAGTAAATAGCAAGGTAGGGTTCCAACTGGCACGTTTGCATGCGCCTCTTTGTATACGATATTCGCAGGAAAGAAACAAGATGGGACGAACCACAAAGTCTCTTCTATATGAAAGCTGTCCTCGCTGTCAAGGGTCTCTACCTTTGTCTTTGACCTGATTCTGATGTTGAGATATCTCCTACTGAAAAAGCCTCGCATATCTGCCAATGCGCGCAAGTGTGTGTGTGTGTGTGTGTGTGTGTGTGTGTGTGTGTGTGTGTTTGTGTGTGTGTGTGTGTGTGTGTGTGAGAGAGAGAGAGAGAGAGAGAGAGAGAGAGAGAGAGAGAGAGAGAGAGAGAGAGAGAGAGAGAGAGAGAGAGAGAGAGAGAGAGATGATGATGATGATGATGAAACTTTATTTATCAACGGTAAAATGTTTTGACAGAAACAAATCGTCATTTTACAAAAGTGCCGTTGCTAACATCTACAACATAAAATAGGTTAAATAATAATAATAATAAAGACATTATATTTACACACATTATTTTATGAAACAATTATTTAAAAGAATAGAAACTAAATAATAATAAAATTAAAAACAAAATTATATACACAGAATAATAGTAACATTCAACATTCATCTTACACACACACACACACACACACACACACACACACACACACACACACACACACACACACACACACACACACACACACACACACACACACACTCCGTCTCTCTCTATATAAATGCATATGGTACATGAAAGTATTAACCATCAGAATTTGTTTAAATAAATGCCCAGTGATGTTATGTTTGGCTCATCAGGTTATCGAAAAGTTTCGTTTTAAAGATTCCAAACGAGGCTATAGTCTTCAAATGTGCAGGAATAGTGTTCCATACAAACGGTCCAGAAAATGATAAACTAGTTTTAAAGAGGTCAATTCTAGGCAGGGTTAGGGGTAAAGTATTGTTCCTTGAGGCCCGTCGCGTTCATGCTGTGGCATAAATTTGGTGGTTAGATACTGCTGTGTCATGTTATTTAATATCTTGTGCATGAGGATGCATTTGTTGAAACTAAGTTGTTGACGCAGGCCGAGAATGTTTAGATGTCTAAATTTGTCTCTGGTAGAAATGTCCGCGTATCTATCATTTTGACAACTCTTTTATATATAGAGTTTAACCTGTTCGTGTAAACATCACTACAACTGTCCCACACTGTGGAGACATCATCAACGTGAGACTTGATATGGGCATGAAAAAAACAAAAAACAAACCAACAGTTTACGAGTATGTGTATCCGTTACTTGTCTAAGCTGGGACAACAGGAAAGTGTTTTTAGCAATGGTTTTACAGACTATTTATATGTGTCTCCCAACATAGTTGTTCGTCAACGTGTATTCCCAAGAATTTACTCTCTGTGACTTGTTCTATCGGTTTAGCGTTCAGTTGTAAATGTAACGGCTGTTGTCGGTGTTGGTGTTTTTGTCGAGTAGTGATTAAAATAGAGAATCAATGAATCAATGAAACTTTATTTTACAACGGTTAAGACATTGATATCGTCATTGACACAGCCATTTTACAAACCCGCCTTTGCTAACAACTACAAAACTATCTACACATGCACATACATATTTATTACATGGTATTTATATGGCGCATTTCTCATATTTATAATATAACTCAATGCGCTGAATGTAGCCGTGAATTGAACCCAAAAAGGACGCTCACGTGAATCACGCGCATTCACTCACACACTGTACGTATTCACAGAACAGTCACGTGGTGCTAAGGGCATGCTCAAGCGAGCTACTGAAGTTGTTTTTGGAAATCGTTTGTATTTGAAATTTTATTAAGTTGGCTGAAACCGCATTGACCGCATATAAGTAAAACATAATACTTACAAACAATTAACAACACTAATCACATAGGCAGACATGGCGCAGTGGTTAAGGCGCCTGCCGTGGTGCAGTGGTTAAGGCGCCTGCCACCAATGCCAAAGGTGCGAGGTTCGAAAACGGGTTTATTATATTCTTGGCTTGACTTCGCGAACGAAGATTTTATAGGAGTTGCCCACGACGTCTGCAGGCTTGTTCGTGGATGCGGAGGCCAATCCGGGACAGGCAGGTTCGACCGCAGTGGCTGCAGGGGGAGGTATGGCCAGGGTTCTGAGTTGCGGCATCTCTGTTTTTTCTCCTAATTATATTATTACATACTCATAAACTCTCAGACACCCCCCTCGCCCCCCCCCCCCCTTCCACACACACACACACACACACACACACACACACACACACACACACACACACACACACACACACACACACACACACACACACACACACACACACACACACACACACACACACACACAAAACAGACTAAGTAGTTAAAATGATAAATGAAAAACAAAATAACAGGCTTAATTGGGAATAAATTGGACCCAGCATAGAAAGAGACATATAATACAAGTAGTTAAGGCATCCACAATGCCCTACGAGTGATCCACGAAATACTTGCTGAGACCCTGTTTAAAAAAGGCTAGTGAGGAGGCGGATTTTACATGGTCGAGAAGCGCATTCCAGATATTTGTCCCTGAGAAGGATAAGCTGGTTTTATATAGATCGATCCTTGGTTTTGGGACTATGAAAAGCTTTCTGATGTTTCCAAGCTTGGACTCAGACTTGTGGAACAAAGTAGAGAGAGAGAGAGAGAGAGAGAGAGAGAGAGAGAGAGAGAGAGAGAGAGAGAGAGAGAGAGAGAGAGAGAGAGAGAGAAGAGAGAGAGAGAGAGAGAGAGAGAGAGAGAGAGAGAGAGAGTATTTAGAGTATTGCGTCAATGTCTACTTGGTGACGGAGCTGCTTCTCTTACGTCATCGCCACTGTTTTACTTTCTCCGGAAGTCAAGGATTTTAACTTTTTAAATTTTTTTTTCTGATTTTTATTTTGTAACTGAAGAGGTTAAAGGATGCAAAGGTGGCTAACAAACACATCCAATGTCTTTTTCCAAACTAGCCATATCCCAAATTTCAAAGGAATATGACAACAATTACGGAATCTAACTGACGTTCTATACACGGTCTTTGAACCTTTAACTCATTCGAGACTTATGCCGCGTATCCGGAGGCGGCGTGTCTTGAATGAGTTAATGAGACAACCAATTTAAATATGCTCGGAGGCTCTCCTAGGCACCCCTTACACAAAGCATTTACCCAAGTTTCAAGCTTGTACTTACATCGGAGATTTTTGTGTTTACACACCACACACACACACACACACACACACACACACACACACACACACACACACACACACACACACACACACACACACACACACACACACACGGCGTTTCCCGCCAAAAAGTACGTTCTGCAGGGAGGTTAGCGTTACTAGACATGACGTCATTTTATCTAGTTACTTTAGTTGTCAGATTTTCAGACCAGCCCGCCTTTGTCGTTTTGGGCATTCCTTTAAATTTGCTCCGCCGCGACCCATTCTCAAAAGACTCTTCTATAAATAGAAGAGACTTAACAACACGCACGTGTACAAGACTGCGATTTGGGACAATACGGCTTAAATATGTACGGCTTGAATATGTAAGGAGGGAAATCGCCGACCAACACATCAAACCCCTTCACTGCCGAGTAAAGGTGAACACGATCCAAATGCAAGAGATATAGATCCTCATGAGCCCCCGCGACTGCGGGGGCCCATGAGGATCTATGTCTCTTGCCGAGACCAATTTGTATCCACATTCCTTGGAGGGTTGTGGCTTTTGGTCGCTGAATGAATAGATTTTAGCAACAAAACATGCGCCCAGGGGCAGGGAATGGGTTATAACATATTCTACAATACAATACAATACAACTTTATTGTCTGTTCGAGTCAAGGCACGACAGAAATTTATCTATTGTTTATGGGTGGTCAATGTCTGCAGGGTTCGGTCTCTTACCTGGATCAGGCACAGATGTGTACATGACATCGTACACTCTGGAGTTTGATGTAGGGTTCGGCTGCAGTTCCTCATAAGGGTTTTCTCTGCCTGTTTCGACATTCGCATAGTTGGGGAGACCTACAGGCGGTAACAGGTCACTTTCAGTGTTCGCGGCGTACCTTGTAGTCGATGGACGATTGGATAAGCGTTGCTGAGCATTGCCATGGATACTAGGTGATGACGTTTGTAGTCGTGACTCACTGCCGTCAGCTTTATTAACCCCCTTGTGCATGACGCCACCGGTACGGTTTACATTAGTGGTGGCTGCGTGCACAGGGAGGTTAATGGATGATGGAAGGTTGCGTGGTGTTGTTTCAGAGAAGGCATGGTTAATTGAGGAAGGAGACGGGGAGATACAATCGATGATTCCAGTGTTGGCTGGTGATTGTTGTTGTTGATAAGGGTGATCTAATGGCTGGAGATCAGCGTAAGGATGCGTATCCTCGTTTCTCTTAAGCTTCGGCGTCTCATATCTCCGATCTGAAATAATGAGCACTCGTATTAAAACTATTTTGTGTTGTGACAAAACTATCTCTATTGTCTGCATCCTTAAAACCTAGTGCTTGCGTGTAGGGTGACAACGGCCACGGATTTGGAAAGGTCAGCCATGTTTACGCCAGAGTCAAACTGATATTGGCCTCTGATCGCGGATTTTGATTATACGCCGTACGCCGTCCAACAGATCACAGCCTCATGTCATAGCATTTATTCTACAAAATCGTACACGGTCGTTAGTGCTGAAAAAGGTGCAGAGGCTGTAAGAATGTAATAAACAAGATGAGGATTTCATCCCAAAGTCTGCCGTATTGTTTGGAGCTCACATGCGTTTATCGTTTAGGAACCTTCAGAGTTGTTCATATTTTAGGCTTATAATGCTGATCCATTTCCCTCCTCTCTAAGCCAACCTCTGATCAACGCACACGTCGGCGCACACAAATAAAGACGGACACACAGTGCTTCCCGCCATAAGTACGCTCTGTGGGCTCGTGTAGCGACAGGAATCCATCTCCTTCTAGTCTTACCCACCCTCTAATCCACACACAATGGCACACAAAAATAAAGACGGACACACGCCATTCGTAAGCTCTGTGGTCTGGCGTAGCATACAGTTATTCTGAAGAATAATAATAGCACGAGCAGCGAAATGACGTCACTTCAAGCTTCACGTCATGGCATCATTAATATCACGACGCCGTGTTCATAGTGACGACTCGATGTTTACGTCACTCATCGCAGTAATAACATTTGACGTATTAAAAGATCAGACTTTGCAATTTTCTTGCTGATTTTCACACCTAGGGCTTACAGGTCATAATTTGACCTAATCCTACCCCAGAGCCGGGACAAACAGCAGGCTTATGCAAACACTGTTTATGAAAAATCAAAGCGGGTATTAATGAGAAGATAGGTTTTTTTTTTCGTAAAAGAAAAATTAAAGTTATGTTAGCTGTTTTACAAATGACTCTAAAAAGTGGTGCAGAAAATTGTCTGATTTTCACACCTAGGGCATACAGTTCACAATTGACCTAATCGTACCCGACAGCCGAGACAAACTGTAGGCTTATGTGAATACCTTATATAAAAAACAAAAAAAAAAAAAACAAAGAAAAACAAACAAACAAACAAAACAACAACAACAACAACAACAATACAACAACATGCGATTATTAATGAGAAGAATTTTTTTTCGTAAAAAAGATTCAATTGTTTTAATATTAACCCATATAATTTGTAAAATAAATGCCATGAACGTACACGTATTTTTTTTTCAAAGAAATATTTAATTATCACTCAAAACGTTATAGAGATACAATGCTGGCTAACGAACTCATTCAATATCTCCCTTATATCTAGCTATATGCAAAATATCTAGTACAAATAAGAAAAATTGCGGACTCCAGTGTGGATCAACCGGTTTTGTAAAACGGCCATTTTCTCGCCAATGAGCATGTTAATATTAAAAAATCGAAATAATTGTCCCGAGATAATTCTGTTAGAGACCATATCCTAAAATGTCAAGCTTGTGCGTCCTCAAACGCGGGCTCTAGTCGATGTCACACACACACACACACACACACACACACACACACACACACACACACACACACACACACACACACACACACACACACACACACACACACACACACACACACACACACACACACCACACACACACACCACACACACACACAACACACACACACACACACACACACACACACACACACACACACACACACACAGGGCTTTGGCGCCAAAAAGACGTTCTCTAGAAAGGTTTGCGTAGTTAAACGTGACGTCATTTTTATCGTGTTACTTCTTTTACTTCTGCCCCGCTCGCCAAAAACGTCATGTGCATGCTCCGTAATGCGCTCCGACCAGCCCCATTTCAAAGTCTACCATATTTCAATACGGTAGACAAAAAATGAAGTACTAGAACTAGATCTATTGTCAGTGCTCATACAGAAGGACTTTATGGACATGGCTCAGCCCGTCACTACAGAACCTTAAATCCAGGGCGATCGAACATTACATGTCAACTACAGCTACATGATGCTACATGTGCTGCACATGTGTTGCATAACGAATGACATGCCTTCAACTGTGACGGAAGCGAATTCCAAAGTGTCGTCCTTGAGAATGACAAGCTGCTTACAGATAATTTCTGATCGCTTAATTGCAAACTACTGAAAAATCCCGCACTGTTTTTAGTAGTGATGCGCCACTTTGCATGAGGATACTTAAGTCTTCCTGAATATTTTAAGCGGAGGACACACCTTGACAGGGACCTCATTTTAGGGGTTCCCGTCTTTAAATTAGGCCAAAACAGCACGCATTTAGTCTTTGATTGTTTTGTCAAACAGGCATATTCAGCTTCGACGTAATTGACATGCATATATAGGTTTTGATTTGTTCTCACATATTTTGAATAGTAATGATCATGCTCATAATTTGGGACAGAAACGCATTATAGGTAGAAATATTCATCTTTTAATTAGGTTAAGCTGACCTTATTTGGCCTTTTACTTACATGGGAGCAGTATGAATATTCGTTGTTTCGTGAGAGTGTTTTGTTCAAATGTGCAAGAAAAGTTTTGCTATAAAATAGGCAATCCGTTTCTCACCGATCTGTAACTCTGCTCGTTGTACATGTATGTATCCGTTATTTGCCCTTCTACCAGTTCGTTTTCTGTAATCTGGGACAAACTCTAGAATGTTCAAAAATCTATCCAAGTTTTAAGAAAGATCCTTTTACCATTTTCATGATCTCTCTTAGCGGTCAGGTTCATGAACAGGTAACAAGTAGGAAAATAACCGTATTTCGAAGAAACTTGTCATGAAGTCTGATGTCAGACATAGTAAAATATGGACATTAAATTTTTTTTTTGCCATAAATGTGTATTCTGCTAACTCCTGGTCAAGGTCAATAAAACATTAATGAGTGAACATTGCCTTTTTACATGATAAATTGTGTCGTCGTGCTAACATTTTATTACCATGTGTAAAGTCGGTCTATAAACTGAAAGACAACTGGTGATAAAAGACATGCTAGTGCGCAATTTAGCCGGAGATCATGGGTCAAAGCAGCTCAGTCTCAAATGCGCGTAAGTGCATCAGTATTGCGGAAAGAAATTGTTTATGTGGCTGCGTTAATAATCGATGGATCACACTTCGCACAGATATAGCTGATGGTCCACTAGATATACTTTTATGTTTATATTCTTACAGGTCAAGGGCTACAAAAAGGTAGACAAATGAATGGAAATGGATATCACGAGATTGCCGAGATTTGTGTCCGGAGACTTTAAACTGCTGTAGGTACGATTTGGGTACGTATTTTCATACAAATGTGATAATAAAGGAAGCACTGGACAATGCCTGGATGCAGAAAATTAAAAATTGGCCAAAGGCATCCTACTTATTGTCTGCCGTATTGAAAATACGTCTGCCGTATTGAAAATACGGTAGACTCTGAAATGGGACTGGTCGCAGCGCATTCCGGAGCATGCACATGACGTTTTTGGCGTGCGGGGCAGAAATTCAGGCAAAGAAGTAACACGATAAAATGACGTCATGTCTAGATACGCAAACCTTTCTAGAGAACATCTTTTGGCGCCAAAGCGCCGTATATATATATATATATATATATATATATATATATATATATATATATATATATATATATATATATTATATATATATATATATATATATATATATATATATATATATATATATATATATATATAAAATGCGAGCTCTAGTCGTTGTCACACACACACACACACACACACACACACACACACACACACACACACACACATACACACACACACACACACACACACACACACACACACACACACACACACACACACACACACACACACACACACATCGCTTTGGCGCCAAAAGACGTTCTCTAGAAAGGTTTGCGTAGCTAGACGTGACGTCATTTTATCGTGCTACTTCTTTGCCTGAATTTCTGCCCCGCACGCCAAAAACGTCATGTGCATGCTCCTGTGGTTTATATATATATATATATATATATATATATATATATATATATATATATATATATATATATATATATATATATATATATATATATATATATATATATATATATATATATATATATATATTTGTTTTCCTCCCTACGTCACACGACCAGTCACTTTACCGCAAACCGTACCATGTGACCGTGATATAAAAAAAAACCTGTAGCGAAAAATGGCGGACTAAGGTCAAGTCTTGTGGACTGAAGTATTGTCGGCAAACAGATCACAATGAGCAGACGCAGAGATAATGTGAATGAGTATGTCGTTTATTTATAGACAGAGTAGCAGAGGACCAAGAACTGATCACTGGCACTCCATATTTTACCTCCTTAATTTAGAACGCCTCCATTTCAGGGGCGGATCTGGAAGGACACCTGGAACCCCCCTTGCCCCCCCCCCAGGCCCTCCCCCCTCCTCCACCCTCGACCCTAAATGTGTAAAATGATATAACAAAGTCCCTTTTGGGGGGAGTTTGGAACCGCCTCCCCCCCCCCCCCCCCCTCCCGCCCACTCCCTTCTGTTGTATGATATATCGGCGAGTTATGAGAGCCCTGGAAGCAAGGTCTTGTGTCGGGAAACCTTTTGCGTCAGGTTGAAGTCTCCAATACAAAAAGTTGGAACGCTCCCCCCCCCCCCAACCCCCTGCAGATAACTGATCAGCCCCCACATTAACGTGACTAGTACTGTTTGCTTTCGCATTATGAGATATGAAATAAAAAGAAACCATTGGATGTGTTTTTAAATAGTGGATTCATTTGCTGATCAGCGTGTCTTGGTTAAAAACCCGACAAGCGCACGGTGCGCAAATGGACGGATGCTGCGGCGGAGACACTTCGCGGCTGTTTTCAGGCTACGGACTGGGGCGTGTTCAGAGATGCAGCTTCGGACATTGACTTATACACAGAGACCGTGACAGGTTACATCAAATTTTGTGAGAACCAGTGTATTCCAGCCAAACCTATCGTGCAATACCCGAATGACAAGCCCTGGTTTCATGGTGCCATCAAACAAAAAGTGAAAGCTAAAGACGATGCATTTTTATCAGGTGACAAACAACAATACACAAAGGCAAACTATGGTTTACAGCGAAGCATTAAAGCTGCTAAGCTGAGCTAACGTAGTAAGGTTGAAAATAATCTGTCCACAAACAACTCACGTGACTTATGGCAAGGCTTACAGAAAATTACCAACTACAAGCAAGCATCTAAACCAGCAGACACACAAGACACCACACTACCAGACAAACTGAACGTGTTTTACAGCAGATTTGACAAGCAAAATGACCACCTCCCCTGTGCTGCATACACCCAGTGACGAGGACACTCAGCCTTTTGTTGTCTATAAACACGATGTCAAGCAAATGCTTGAGAGGTTGAATGTCTGCAAAGCTGCAGGCCCGGATGAAATTTCGCACAGCCTGCTCCGTCACTGTGCTAGCCAGCTCTCAAACGTTTTCACAGACATCTTTAACTGGTTCCTCAGAATCTGTAAAGTTCCACTATGCTACAAAAAATCTGTTATCATTCCGGTCCCGAAAAAGTCCACAGTTTCAGCCCTTAACGATTACAGGCCTGTTGCCCTTACGTCTGTCAATATGAAAACGTTTGAGCGTCTGGTTTTGCAACACATTAACTGTTAACCCATCCACCTTAGATCCCTACCAGTTTGCCCATCGGGCGAATCGGTCAGTGGAGGACGCCGTATCGTCTGCATCGCGCACTGGAATATCTTGAGAAGGTCAACACGTATGTTAGTGTATTATTTGTGGACTACAGCTCAGCATTCAATAATATTGTGCCACCCAAGCTCTATGAGAAACTGATCCAGCTAAGTTTTGACAGTTCACTATGCCAGTGGATCAACGATTGTTTTTGGTCAGGTAGACCTCAGGTAGTCAGAGTTGGTCCGTGCAGTCAGCATTCAGACCCAGGGAGTCGACAGTCAGGTGGATGTAACCACTCGTCTGGTTCATGTAGTTGCGTTTCTAAGCCCGTCACACTGAGCACGGGTGCACCCCAAGGTTGTGTTTTGTCCCCTATGTTATACTCTCTTTTTACCCATAATTGTACATCAACGGATGATAACTTCCTTAGAGTTAAATTTGCTGAGGACACCACTGTTGAAGGTTTTATTTTAAACAACAATGAAACAGCATACAGAGAGAGAGAGAGAGAGAGAGAGAGAGAGAGAGAGAGAGAGAGAGAGAGAGAGAGAGAGAGAGAGAGAGAGAGAGAGAGAGAGAGAGAGAGAGAGAGAGAGAGAGAGAGAGAGAGAGAGAGAGTAGATGAACTTGTTGGCTGGTGTTCTGACAATAACCTTGACCTGAATGTGCCTAAAACGAAAGAAATGGTCATGGATTTCAGAAAAATCAAAAGTGACATTGTTCCTCTCACTATTCATGGTAGCCATGTTGAAATTGTTGATTGTTTCAAGTTTCTCGGCACCCACATCTCAAACGATCTTAAATGGGAGAAAAACGTTGATTCTTTAGTGAAAAAAATCACAGCAACGACTGCATTTCCTCATACGTCTTAAAACGTTTGGCGTCAACAGACACATTTTGACCAACTTCTACCGGGCAGTTATTGAAAGTATTTTGACCTTCTCCCTGCCCGTTTGGTTTGGCAGCACCACACAGAAAGAGCGATCCAAATTAAACAGAGTAGTAAAAACTGCATTGAAAATCATAGGTATCGATTTGCCCTCGTTAGAGTCCCTCTTTCACAAAAGAATGCTAAAAAAAAGGCTAGATCCATTCTCCGAGTTGATTCCCACCCAGCCCATGAGTTGTTTGAGATGTTGCCATCAGGATGCCGTTATAGAGCGATCGGAACACGCACGAGTCGTTTTAAAAACAGTGTTTACGCAACCGCTGTTCAGACTTTTAATGATGCAAACAAACGCCAAACCTGACCCATCCGTCCCACTGTTTACTGTAATATATATATATATATATATATATATATATATATATATATATATATATATATATATATAATATATATATATATATATATAATATATATATATATATATATACATATATATATACATATACTTAAAATGTGAAGAAAGGATCCACAAACACCACGTAGTTTAGGAGTTACACTTTTAATCTATGCACAAATTTTCGCCCTCTCAGCGAGGGCTTCTTCAGGGGAGTGCCCAGGTAACAGGTAACTAGGTAACAAAACATAATTTACGTGTGAGAATGTAGACCGTCAAAATAGATACAGAATGCACTTTCAAATTCTAAATTATCGTAATACTTTTACATATATAGACTAAGGTACAAAAGCACGTGCACAAGTTCATGATATCACATTTACAATGTTCGTATTATGCTTACTGTATAGTCCGAATTAAAATACACGTGCATAAATTCAAGTACGTCATTCCTGTCAGTCCGGAAGACAGCAATAGTTAATGACTCATGTGCATGACGTACTAAGTAGAAAATGCATCAAAAATATAACACATTACTATTTTTACTGTTACGTACATCATCATCGTCATCAATATCGGTAACATAAACTCACACACAAACAAAACTGACAAAAACATCAAATGTAAAAACGCTCATGCAAATCATGCCGGGGGAGGGGGGGGTGGGAGCAGAGAGAGAGAGAGAGAGAGAGAGAGAGAGAGAGAGA
>BTPG01000002.1:150904016-150969016 GCA_036245525.1 Semisulcospira habei
GATCTGGAGTATGTTGATGACTGGACGGTAAATAGCGATGTGATATATCGGGGTAGCTTATCGTTTAATGCCTTGAACATAACCATTCCCTTATTGTAAATTAGATGATCTTTCAGGGGCAGAATTTTTAAGGCTGCCAATTTTTGGTCAGTAGTTAAGCTGGGATCAGGGAGTATTAGTTTGGCAGCTCTCCGATGTAGAGAGTTCAATCTTTTCAAACTGACATCGCTCGAACCATCCCACACAGTAGAAGCATAGTCTATATGCGATCTAATATGAGCATTGAAGAACAGTTGACGTGTCTCCATATCAGTAATGTGTTTAAGTTTTGCTAAGATGTACAGATTTCTGGAGACAATTTTACAAACATTACTGATGTGTGGCTGCCACCTAAGCTGGTTGTCCACCGTGACTCCTAGCAGGCGATGGTTAGTAACTTGGCTGATGGTTTTGCCTTTGAGGGACAGACTGAGTGAGATAGAGCCAAGCTGGTGTTTTTGGCGGGTGCTAATTACCATGCTCTCCGTTTTTACCGGGTTTAAATTCATAATATTATGACTGCACCATTCATCAATATCTTGCAAATGTGTTTTGCAGTCGTGAATTGATGTTTGATATATCCTTATCTGGCGTGTGTACTGCAGCATCATCTGCAAACATATCACATGTAACGCTTTCATTTTTTTTATCGCAAGAGGAAGATCATTTATGAACAAGCAGAATAAAAGGGGACCAAGAATAGAGCCTTGTGGTACGCCATGCTTCACTAACCCTTAATTCGAGTATGAGCCATTTAGTAATACCTTTTGTTTTCTACCTTTGAGGTAGGATTTGAGAAACGACGCCGAGTTGTTGGTATATATGGATACTTTCTTGATCAGTATTTCGTGGTTTACTAGATCAAAGGCTTTATGAAAATCTAGAAACATGACTCCTGTAAGTTTTGAGTCGTTGATGGAAGATAACCAGGTGTCTATCATCCGTATCAGCGCAGTGTGACATGAGTGTTCTGATCTGAAGCCCGACTGCAATGAATAGATTAATTTTCGGCTTTCCAGGTATATAGATAGATGCTTGTGAATATGCCGTTCTAAGGGCTTGGACAGAACAGGTAGAAGTGATATGGGCCTAAAATTATTAATTTCACTAAGATCTTTAGCTTTAGGTAGAGGTATTACTTTCGCGTCTTTAGATGCGTCTGGAAAACAATTAAAATTAATACAGAGGTTGTAGATAGATAGATAGAGAGAGATTGATTGTACATTGCTTAACGTCCCGACAGCAACAAGGCTTTCTCAGGACGTGCCTGCACTGCTTGTGAAAAAAAAAAAAAATAAACAGAACATTGAATGTATGTCGCCAGCCGGTCAAATACATTAAATAAACCTAACACATGGGGCTAAATAAAGCTAAGACCATTTAGCAACACACATCCAATATCAAGAGATACAGGCAGTGCAGGCAGTAGGGAGAGTTTTAAAAAGGTAAATACAGTTGAATGGACAAAGGGTAGACAGAAACACTTGCCCCAGAATAGAGAGAAAAACCCACCCTGTGGGGCTGACCAGGGTGACCCTGGGAACTAAAAAATACCTAACCCCACCCAAGTCCCCCAGGGCAGACCCGGGTGGGGAAGAGAGAGAGAGAGAGAGAGAGGATGAGAGAGAGTGAGAGGAGAGAGAGAGAGAGAGAGAGAGGAGAGAGAGAGAGAGAGAGAGAGAGAGTGAGAGAGAGAGAGAGAGAGAGAGAGAGAGAGAGATAAGTTCGTGACTAGTTGAACTTAGAAAATCCATGCTTGCCCCCCCCCCCCTCCTCCCCCCCCCCCCCCCCGCATAATTTGCATGAGCGTTTTTACGACATTTGATGTTTTTGTCAGTTTTGTTTGTGTGTGAGTTCTGAGTACGTTACCGATATTGATGACGATGATGATGTACGTAACAGTAAAAATAGTAATGTGTTATATTTTTGATGCATTTTCTACTTAGTACGTCATGCACATGAGTCATTAACTATTGCTGTCTTCCGGACTGACAGGAATGACGTACTTGAATTTATGCACATGTATTTTTATTCGGACTATACAGTAAGCATAATATGAACATTGTAATTGTGTGTGTTATTTTTAGATTTTTCTTGACTGCACGTTTGAAAATTCTACTAATGATGATGGTGTCATTGTTGATGACGTTATTATTATAGATATTTCATTGCGTCATTTCTTCCTCCGCACACTGCGTGTCAATACTAGTGTTTCATAAACGTTTCATGTCATCATTAATGACGCACTAATATCATGAACTTGTGCACGTGCTTTTGTACCTTAGTCTATATATGTAAAAGTATTACGATAATTTAAAATTTGAAAGTGCATTCTGTATCTATTTTGACGCTCTACATTCTCACACGTAAATTATGTTTTGTTACCTAGTTACCTGTTACCTGGGCATTCCCCTGAAGAAGCCCTCGCTGAGAGGGCGAAAATTTGTGCATAGATTAAAAGTGTAACTCCTTCTAAACTACGTGGTGTTTGTGGATCCTTTCTTCACATTTTCAGTATTTCACTGCTGCTTGGATCCATATTTGGAGTGTGTGGTGCCAGCTTTCTTGGACTGGTTTTATTTATTCATATATATATATATATATATATATATATATATATATATATATATATATATATATATATTATATATATATATATATATATATATATTATATATATATATATATATTATATATATATATATATATATATATATATATATATATATATATATATATATATATATATACAGTATTGTACAGCTATCAGCATAATACTTCATCTACACGGCTGTGTAGAACACACTTTTAGTTAGGAGCGGACGGGTGCCACCGAGTGCAAGATAAGCCATCGGTGGCAGTAGCCGGGCGTGGAGGCAATTAATCATTAGCGGGCGCCTAGTCATAGAGACTGGAAAAAAACTGTTCATGGCGCTAGAAGGAAATACTCTTCCATTATCCTACTACTAAGTGTATCTGCTGTCAAACATCCCGCAGGGTATGTAGAAAACTGAGGGAGAAGAGATAGAGAACATTATACACAGGCATAACACTCCACACATCAGTAGTCCCGTAACAGAGATTATAGAAGGAATAGTTGATGCCAGACAGTGACCTAGATAGCCTGTTCGCAGCGGGGAGTGGCTGCATACCACAGCAGCAGGTGGTTGGCCAAACTAATGAGTTGGAAATAGGGCTATCTGCACTGCTGTGTCTATGATACAAGTGACGTGTTCAATTTTATATTACAATATGTCCTATGTGATTTGTGTTTCTGTGAAGTCGTGTTTATTGCCTTTATGTTTAGACCACAATAGTTACTAAGGCATACGGTGTGTGTGTGTGTGTGTGTGTGTGTGTGTGTGTGTGTGTGTGTGTGTGTGTGTGTGTGTGTGTGTGTGTGTGTGTGTGCACGTGAGTAGCTTAATTATATTTTGATGTGTTTAATGTTCTTCTTTTTATGTTGCGCAGCACAGCAATGATTTCATAATGTATTATTACATATGGCATTAACGTTCTATCACCATCATCATCATCATCAAAATCATATGCATTATTAAAGTCCAGGTAAACACCTGTCAAATAAGAGTCGTTTACGTTAGCGAGCCACTTATCCACAAGCCTAGAAAATGCTGTATGGCAGGAATGTAAAGGCCAGAACAGGGATTGAAAAGATGAATAGTTCGATCGTACGAGCGATATATATATATATATGTTTTCCTCCCTAAGTCACACGACCAGTCACCTTACCGCAAACCGTACCATGTGACAGTGATATAAAAACCCTTGTAACGAAAAATGGCGGACGTTTTGTAGCCCTCTCGATGACGCATCTTGGATGCCAGTTTTGTTCTATAAAAGATCGCCAAACGTTCTAAAACACAAAGTTACTTAGTGTTGTTCGAAACAAGCACACTCAGTACTGGAGACGGCAACGTCATGACATATTTTAAATTACGTCATAAGTCTATTATGTATAAATGTATATTCCTTTGACGTCAGTCATGTCTGGCGTGATGCAGGTCGCAAGATGTCTTCTTGATTTCTTTTACGAAAATAGTGGAGGAATGAAAACAAAACGTTATTGGTCGAAGGGGTTCGCTGCACGGACCCTTGTAGGCCTTCGGGGGGTCCGTGCAGCGAACCCCTTCGACCAATAACATATTTGTTTTCATTCCTCCACTATTTTCGTAAAAAGAAACCAAGAAGACATCTTGCGACCTGGATCACGCCAGACATGACTATATATATATATATATATTATATATATATATATATATTATATATATATATATATATATATATATATATATATATATATATATATATATATATATATATAAGTTATTGGTCGGAGGGGTTCGCTACACGGACCTTTGTAGGCCTGAGGGAGGTCAAAGGAAACATTGTAACATATATATATATTTGTTTTTTTTTTTTTGGTCCCTACGTCACACGACCAGTCACTTTAGCACAAACCGTACCATGTGACCGTGATATAAAAAACCCTGTAGCGAGAAATGACGGACGTTTTGTAGCCCTCTGGATGACGCATCTTGGATGCGAGTTTTGTTCCATAAAAGATCACCAAAAAGTTCTCAAGTTAAAAGTTGCATAGTGTTGTTCCAAACAACACGCACTCAGTACTGGAGACGGCAACGTCATGAAATATTTTAAATTACGCCATCAGTCTATTGTGTATAAATGTATATTCCTTTGACGTCAGTCATGTCTGGCGTGATCCAGGTCGCAAGATGTCTTCTTGACTTTTTTTTTTTTACGAAAATAGTGGAGGAATGAAAACAAATACGTTATTGGTTGGAGGGGTTCGCTGTACGAACCCTTGTAGGCCTTCGGGAGGTCAAAGGAATCATTGTACCCCTCAGGCCTACAAAGGTCCGTGTAGCGAACCCCTCAAACCAATAACTTACAATATATATATATATATATATATATATATATATATATATATATATATATATATATATATATATTTATATATATATATATGCATGTATGTATGTGTGTGTGTGTGTGTGTGTGTGTGTGTGTGTGTATGTTTGTGTGTGTGTGTGTATGTATGTAGGTGTATATACTGACTTCCATAAAAAACGCGACAATTTCAAACGTTGTTTCCCATACTAGATCATCTTAACTGTAAAGAGTTAACTTGTGTGACGTGTCACTGGGGGCCCAGTCTTCGTGCAATGTAAGAAGTTAGTGCACAACTCAACATTTATCACGCATGAAATACCCTCTCAAAACACCGCGTGTTCTGCATTTGCGTTTTTAAAAAAATGGAAGTCAGTATGTGTGTGTGTGTGTGTGTGTGTGTGTGTGTGTGTGAGAGAGAGAGAGAGAGAGAGAGAGAGAGAGAGAGAGAGAGAGAGAGAGAGAGAGAGAGAGGAGAGAGAGAGATGAGAGAGGAGAGAGAGGGAGAGAGAGATGAGAGGAGAGAGAGAGAGAGGAGAGAGAGAGAGAGAGAGAGAGAGAGAGAGAGAGACTTACATTTGTTTTTCAACAGAACTACAACCAGAACTATAATCACAACTGCCATCACAGCCACTAAAGCCGCGAGTCCAGCAACGGTACCGTTAGCACCTGAAAGACATACAAGTCAAACAGTAGAGATAAGGAAAACTGTTATGAGTCAATTCCGATTAGATTAAGCTTTACTTTTTCTTCGATATATGTTACAGTCAGCCCACGAAATCATGAGATTCGTGAAATTTCCTACCGTTTGGGAACTACACGAATTGCTAGTGACCTTGAAATGATTGAAACATTGTGGCCTGACGAGCGATTCTCGCTGCTACGCGCGCAGAGACTAGCTGGCACACCAATAAACAGCCCTCCTCAGACTCCTTTACCAGATATGGACTACAACAGCCATGTATTTCAGAAATTTCCTAAAATGGTAGCTGTCCTACACACTGATTTCCTAAACGGCTTCTGTAATACGTGAACTGCTATTTTCAACTAAAATTCTGTAAGCATTTTATCCGCATGTGTCGATCTGTGGTGACTCTTGACCTTTAAGGGGGTCTATACACGAGTATATATACAGAGATAAGATATTTGAGCTCAAAATAAACTCCAGACACACGTTTGATAAAGTGTTAATGGACACATATTCACGAGAACCATCAGCCAAATACAGTCGTTATATAGTTATATAAGAACATCACTCCTCGCACACGTCAGGGGGAGAAAGATTGACTATTTTGTTTTAATTTTTATTGAAATGTCAGATTAGAACAGCGTTTGGGAAGCTTATCCGCAGCTACTTATCACTACTCGTAAGGCGATCGTTTTATTTTCTCACAGATTCATGAGTTCGATGATTGATTGATTTTTAATATTCATTCAGCGTCGTCTTTTATCTTACAAATCTCGTAGACTTGAAAGTTGTCTACTATTCAGTTGTCTACTAATATGTTAAAGTTATATTCCACAGGATCAAGCATCTCAACACAGTCAGAAACTGCAACATATACTGCTGACAGTATGTGTATGGGTCCTTTTTGTACTATCTTAGAGCTTTATGATGTAAGTACAGTGCCAAATGTCGAAATTCATCGTTTGGAGGGTGTATTGTTTTTGTACCCGAGTCGCAGATTTATTCTCTGCATTGGCCTCGTTTTGAATTAATATGCATATTTATGAACCCACGTCGCAAGGCAGAACCCGGCCGACTATCAAAGTATGCAATACTGCAGGTCACGAGGTCATCGGTGTGGTGTACACAGGTGTCAGTGTACACGTGTACTGATGTTTTACCGCATCCCTTTGACGTAAGTTTTCACGAGAAAGTAGAATAAACCTTCCGTACTCGCTATGCTGTCAAAATCACAATGCGGGTTTAGCTCGACCTGCTAGTATTTACTAGTAACGATCATGCGTACAGTAGTGCACTGAGGGCGTGCGTGCAAACCGAATCCACGGTGCCTATTTTGACCTTTGATCCTTTACCCCTCGGAAACACGCACCGTCTTCCATCATTGAAACAAAACATTTATACCCACTTTCTGCACTGCAGTCAATTTTACATCTCACACATCGAAGTCTACTTAATTGAACGCATCATTGGAAACGACAAATGCACCATCGCAGCAGAAACACTACCTCTCTGAATCGAGTGAATGAGAGCCCACACAGACAAAAACATGTTTCGACCAGTGATGTGCATATTTGACACACACCGTAGTTTTCAGATCTCTGCAGCCTAAAATGTGATAATTAGCTCGTAACTATATTATAAAACAGGTTTAAAATCTTGCGAAATCAGTAAGAGATAAATTCTACTGAAGATCATGAATTCTGAAAATTACTACCGCTCGCGAAACTATAGGAATATCGACAAAGACCGTAGGTTACTTATTGATTCACAGAGGAGGAAAGTGACAAATTCCGGAAGGGCGGTCAAGCCACGCTCTTGCTTCACGTGTTGTCCATATTCCCTTGTCCGATTTCAATTCTACCTATCTTGTCTCTCTTCCTCTTTCTTCTCTTCAATTCCAAGTCTGTCATTGTCGGCGCGAGTCGATGCCGGATACTTTCTTTTTTTCTTCGCTGGTTCATCCGCCATCTTGTCTCTGATTGGTTCTAATTATGCAGATGACCTAAGGTCGTATAGAATAGTTATGACGTCAGCTACCATCGCCTATCAGAAGCAATCTTTTCACGTATCCGTCAAAAGATTCCGGTGGGCCTCTTTTCGCTTTGAACGGACGAAAGAAAGCATTTGGTGGGACGATAGGGTGGTCACTGTCTAAGTGGGTATGTATACTGAATCCCAGTAAAAGCTTTTAGCTTTTAGCGAACTCAAGCCTTAAAAAATACCGGGCGTGTCCCTTTAAGTGCCACCTAGAAAAAAAAAGGCCATGATTACAAATACGCATAACACCGTCAAATTTAAAGATTTTGTCTTGGAATTGTTTTATGAGATTGTCCAAATATTCAAAAACTACCAATACAAGTTTGGAACAAGACTGTGAACCAGCAGAAAACAAAAACAAACAAAAAACAATAAACAAATACAAAGAGTAACTCTTCAAATGACTTATTTAAACCGTTCAGTGCCGAGAACATTTGAACCCCACCCAATTACAAGAGGTATCGATCCTCTTAAGCCTCCGCAGTTTCGGGGGCTTATGAGGATCTATGCCTCTTGCCGACACTACTTTGAATCCATGTTCGGGGATAGGGGGTGGGGGGGGGGGGGGAGGGCGTCTACGGATATTTTTGGCGTTGAATTATCGAATTCGAAGATTGCGGAAACACAGTCTGCGTCAGCTGGCACTCTATGGGCTAAAATCATCACCATTTTCCCTGGCGGTCCTTATCTTACTGTGAGTAGTATATTTACCGTCTGTATTTTGTGTAGCTGTTCCACTGTTGCTACCATCGCCACTGCCACTAGTGCTGGAACCTAATGTCGCTGGGGGCGTGGGAAAGCTGGTAGTTGGAGGAGGTCTGGAGGCTAAAAGCGAAAATCAGCATAAAATGATTTTTAATACACTTTTTCATGAACACATTTGGCAATACTTCAATACTTCCTTTTTTATTTGAGCGATACCTCGTCTTTGGTCCTACCAAAACACAACATAAATATATACTTGAGCTATACTCCTTCCAAGGTAAACTGCCATATGGCTTAATACAAATCTTGCTATAAACAAAGGGGAATGCAAAGTATTATACATCTGAGACAAACGGTAAATCTTTGCATTCAATTATATAATAATACGAAATGGTGCTATGATATGATGCTAAGCACTACTCTGTATGTATTGGTTATATATACTGCTAGATTCCCCAACTCCATTCACCATCCCAGTTTGATGCTGGAAATATTCCTGGAAAATGAATCCTCCTACGCCCCTGAATGGGCCACGCACACCATTACTTGTCGTTGGAACCATACTAATTACAAGGACCAAAGACAAGCGATCTGCAGTTAACTTTATTCAGGCCGAATCTGCTATAACCTATTTATGAACAAGCTTTTATGTGCTTACTACCATGTTGAAATGTTATCTCAGGACTCCTACGTGTAATTCACATTTACGCGCGTGTTTTTATCTGAACGAATTAACGCATGCGTTCAGCTCAGATGATGGTTACCAGAGGTGTTACATCAATTTAAAAAAAAACACACAAGCAAAATATTGTGCTGAAAATGATATGGTTGCGTTTTCTGATATCCCCACAAACATAAAAGAGATTTTTGGGAGATCAAGAAAAATCAAGGCGCGGCTTTTGAAATCAGGATGTATGAAATTTTCTGCTCATAATATGGTGTCACTAAATGTATGATTAAAAACTTATTTTATTAGTGTGAATAAAAATAATGCATTTGATAAAGAATCCACAGTAGACAAAACAATAAAGAAACTGAATAATGATAACATTTTCATAAATCACCTTTTAAAGAGGCAATGAAAAGAGAGCACCGTTGTGTGCAGAAGAGAGTAATGCCAAGCTGTTTGCAAACTGTGTATAGAAACAAAGGAAGATGCCAAGGAGTAGAGCATTTAAGCATCTACCAATTGTTACATAAGTGTAACAATCTCTGTGCATACAGCTGGGTTCAGACAGTGCATATTAATACATTTTTGTCTTGTACATAACGGGTACATCAAATGTTGTATGAAAACAAATAAATCAGATCATGTTATATACAGAGTTTTATTCATCAGATTAGTGCCATCCTCTGTTACGTTCACAGATACAAGATTCATGATTCATCATGGTGGGCGATGTATAGACTTTTGGGGCTCAAGTGCGATAGCAAATGTGAATGTATGTACTGGGCTATCCGTCGTCTGTATGTCATCCGTTCGTGGTAAACTTTAACGTTGACATTTTCTCAGAGAATATTCAAGCCTTTACTCTAAAAGGTAAAGGTCACAGAGGGTATACAAATATGTAATAAACAAAACAAAAAGAAAAACAACAATATTTTGACGAAAACAAATTCCTTCTCCAATAATATTTTCAACTTCAAATCGGAACTTGGTACAGATATATCTTATGGTAGAACCTTTCTATTCATGCTAATTTAGATGACCCCTCGGAAAGGTCACGGGTTACAAGAGGTCCAGAAATAGGTAACAGCCATATTGTGTTTTCGTACTGACGACAACAACGTGTTCAATCTGAGACGCTTGAAGGCTAACACAAAGACCATGAAACAGCTGATTAGGGAGCACGTGTTTACTGACGACGCTGCCCTTATTACTCACACAGAGTTAGCCTTGCAACGAATAACATCTTGCTTCGCGGACGCTGCTCAACCTTTCGGACTCGAAATCAGCCTGAAGACGATTAAAGTACTCTCGTGAAATAATAAATACGTTTAAGGGTCAATTCGTTTTTCACATATCAAACATTTTATTTGCCTTTTGTCAGAGGGACCCATGATCTGTGCTGTACACTTATATCAATTGTGCGTCCATTTTCAAGCAGTCACATCAGAAGCATGCGCAGTCAGTGAGTAAACGGAATAAGTTACATACAGTTGGACCCTTCCAAACGTAATTAAAAAGTAGCGCTCAATGATACTCTGGCCCTACAAGCCAACTGACTTTGCACATGCAGGGAATGACACAGATTAAAGGGATGTATAGTTTATTTAAATGGGGTTTCGACTGCGTTTCCTGTGACCTTGATATAGTGAATTTACGAAAGTCAGATGGTTAATCCAGCTTCAGATCAGTCACTGTGTCAATCTTTGTATGGTAGGCTCCTGTAACATCAGACCATAGTGGTTCTTGCCTTTTTCCAATGCCCTTTTGTTCCAACATTGTTTTTCAATTTTTAACACATACTGTCACACCATATACAACAAAGTAGCATGTATTCATGTTTACAGTATACACACAGTGTTTATCACATATATTGGCGAAGAGGCCGCCTTTTGGAGTCACTCATGGGTCACAATACACTGTAGCACTACTGCCTAATGCATATAATTATATTATGAACAAATGCGAGTTAAGACTCATGGATATATAAAAAAACTTGTTTCAAGAGCATTTCAAACGCACTACTCATTTACTGTATACCTACAGACTGTCAGTATAGATGTTGCGGAACTGTTATGTTCGATGCCACCAACACTGTTGTAACTGATACAGGTGTATCCTCCTGTGTCCGACAGTGCCAGGTTCAACAGAGCCAGAATAGTGGTGGTGGACAGTGTAACCTGGTCCATGTCGACTTTGTACCATCGTGTTCTGAAATAAACACGTCAGATAAATAAAGCAGTCTATTTTTGTATTTCTCGTTCTTAAGTAAACAACGTGTTGTTTAGCGTAATCTTCAACAAATCGTATGCAACAACTATTGCCAATCGGCTACGATGAATTGGAAGTGAATCTACTAAGTATACATATTTAGACATTCATTTCTCTTGTAGAGGCTACCTAATTTGATAGACATGTTGAAAGATCTTTAAATTTATCAAAATTCACAGACACGGTTTGGCTAACTGATTCGATTTCAGCAAAAAGTATGGTACGTTAGGCACTCTATAAATTTCGGAATGTGCTTTACTGGTGCAGTTTGACCTGCAGTGTGTGCTGTCAGCTTGTAGTGCAACCTCTTTTGAGATGTTACACTCTTGCTCAGCCGCTCAAACCCAGGTGGTCCATTCTCCATCTGGCGTAAAATCATGTAGGGTGAAAACACCCCGCGTGAACGCTTTAACGGTCTATAACTCGATGCAACTTTTTTGCTTTTCTCAAAAATTAAACACAAAAAGGTATCCGACATGGGTAGATGAGTTTGACAAAAGTGAAAGACATTCTGGATGCTGATGCCTGCCAGGAATCACGTTATCCCATCATAGGGGTGCACGATAGCAGTGTCACGGAAAAATGTAGGTATCTTAGTCCAATGTTGCTTGCTCACAGGGTAGAGCATCTATGAAAAAAAAAAAAAGAAAAAAAAAAAAAAGGAGTGCATTTGCCAGTAGGTTGTTTCTTTTCTTTTATTTGAGTATAGTTACAGAACTGGCGAAATTAGAGAAAGTCCCTGTCTGATACGTCGGAACCTTGTGTTCTTTTTCAAGTCCTTAAATCTTCTGTTATCAAAGGAACTTAGCGCGGGTTTATTATTGTGCATACACCTGATCGGTTGATTTCCTTCCAATGTAACATTCATAGTGTCAAAGATGCTTGTACTGGAAGTGTCCAGTAACAGTTTCGGTCAGTCACTACTGAATTACTTCAAAATACCTGACACCAAACAACCCTATCCTTTTTCCATTTGACGCAAATGTGATGGGGACACCGTTGCTAAGTTCGCTGTTTACCTCTCACGTGTCAGACTTGGATCATGTGTGCTCTTCCCGACTGCTCCTAAGGCATCACTGTATCTCACAATCTACAGTTCAAATTTCTGCTTGGTTCCCTCTTTTAAAGGGCTATGGCCTTAAATGAGTTAACAATAATACTAGGGGTATCATTTTGAAGACCCTGCCTACCCGTTTTCAGTGCAAGGAATCCATTCAACGTTTTAGCGTTAGAAAAGGCTCATGCGCCTATACAAAGAAACAAAACGACTTAATTTTTTTAAAATTTTTATTTATTTATTTTTTAAACATTATTCGCTTTTGAAAGCCATGGTTGCGCATGCCTCCAAAATTACACGAACAGCAACATCTTGGAGACACGCAAGGGAACATACTTTGTTTATGAGGACACTTATCGAGCGCCCTGAGTATTCAATTCTGAGTGCTCTGCAGTGCGAATGCCATGGAATTCCAGTCTGGAGAGCTTGCATTGCGTCATCAGGACATCAGCTGCCCTTTTTGTGACTGCAAGGCTCACTATATCTATAAAAGAAGGGGGATGGGAGAGAAGGAATGACAGACCTATCATTTTGAGCCTTCCACTGAAACACCCATTGCAAAAAGCAATTGGGACTACACCCAGGCGCCTTGCAGTCCACTTGACTATATCCAGGTCTCCCCACTCCGGGGAGGGTACGAATATACTCACAATAGACACTGGACCTGCTATTGGGTAGCTTTTTTAGTTTTGCCGCCTACGATCGGTTTCGCCCCGACATCCAAAAGGTTCAGGAATCATCGCGACAAAAACCGCTGTCGACAGCTAAACGTTACATATTTCCTTTTCCAGTATTATGCGAATAGGCACGACGCTGCCCCACAATAAAGAACTTTCAGGTAGTGGCACTTACTGCTGTTTGTTGATACTAACTTGACCATTTCCAAACAATAAGTTGCTTAAAGCGCGCCGAAAATACTAAACTGACCTCTAAATTACCTCAACTCTTCCTTCGTCCGAGGGGACAAAATTGCGATTGTTCAATATAAGTTATTAATAGCAAGGGTTTGCTACACGGACCCTTGTAGGTCTGAGGGAGGTCAAAGGAAGCATTACACCGCGAAGGCCGAAGGCATGAGGGGTACAATGGTTCCTTTGAACTCCCGAAGGCTTACAAGGGTCCGTTTAGCAAGCCCCTGATACCAATAACGTATTTGTTTTTATTCCTCCACAATTTTCATAAAAGAACTCAAGAAGAAATCTTCCGACCTGGATCACGCCAGACATGACTGACGTCAAAGGAATATACATTTAAACATAATAGACCTATGACGTAATTTAAAATATTTCATGACGTTGCGGTCTCCAGTAGTGTGCCTATTGTTTCGAACAACACTGAGTAACATTTTACTTCAGAACGTTTGGTGATCTTTTATAGAACAAAACTTGCATCCAAGATGCGTCACAAAGAGGGCTCCAAGAAGTCCGCCATTTGTCGCTACAAGGGTTTTTGTAGCTCAGTCACATGATACGGTTTGAGCTAAAGTGATTGGTCGTGTGACGTAGGGATGAAAACAATATAAGTTATTTGTAGCAGAGGTTTGCTACACGGACCTTTGTAGGCCTTCTGGAGGTCAAAGGAACCATTGTACCCCGAAGGCCTTCGGCCTTCGGGGTACAATGGTTCCTTTGACCTCCCGAGGGCCTACAAGGGTCCGTGCAGCAAGCCCCTGCTACCAATAACGTATTTGTTTTCATTCCTCAAATATTTTTGTAAAAGAAACCAAGAAGATTGATTGATTATTGGTGTTTAACGCCGAGCGGGCGACTAAGGCCATCTCACGGCGGAAAAATCAAGAAGACATCTTCCGACCTGGATCACGCCAGACATGACTGACGTCAAAGGAATATACATTTATACATAATAGACATATGACGTAATTTAAAGTATTACATGACGTTGCCGTCTCAAGTACTGAGTGTGCTTGTTGTTTCGAACAACACTAAGTAACCTTTTACTTTAGTACGTTTTGGAGATCTTTTATAGAACACAACTCACATTCAAGATGCGTCACAGAGAGGAGGGCTACAAGAAGTCCGCCATTTTTCGCTACAAGGGTTTTATGTATCACGGTCACATCTTACGGTTTGCGCTAAAGGACTGGTCGTGTGACGTAGGGATGAAAACACATTATTTTGTTATTGTGGTAGCTCTTGTTTATATGCGACAGGAAGGGGAGAGTTCGGTTCATTAAAATTCTAGTTTTCCGAGGTAAACACCGGCGCACTGTAACGTTTGAGCAGTTTGGGCATTCGCTGGCAGTCAAAGGCCATCTGACCGACGTCGGCCGCCAGTGGCCCGCACACGCCCGAGCGCGTGCCAACGGCGGCCGAAGTTGGCCCGATGGCCTTTTGCGCATTGGGTGGGACTCCAAGGGAGCCGCTTCTCATGCGAACGAGAAAACATGCAACCAAGAAAAATGGTTTTGTCAAACAGTGTGTGTTGGTTTACCCATAAGATAGCGGATTGCTGTCCATTGAGCACGTCAGCGTGACTGACTGTCCTTCCAATCTGCTCGATAGTTGTGGAGACACAATCACTCTGACTGGATCTGAAACATAATTCGGCAAGGCGTTTCAGCAGAGATGGCCGTGCATCACGTAGGGAGTATTTTGGGGGAATAGCCCTCCGATGTAATCTTCACGAGAGAATGGGAGGTCACCCAACCTTAAATGATATGCCAAAGCGGAGGGGATCCTTCGGAACTAATATACGTCCGCTGATAAACAGTTGTCCGTTGTCTGATTTTTCGAACAATCATACTTCACAGAAATGCCTCTCATACGTTCTTTAGTCTAGCCCCACTGAGTTTACGTCTAATGGTCATCTAAACCTAAATATAAGATTCGCACAAAGATACATGTCTTAACTGTTGCAGTGCGAACTGAACGTGGTGGGGGCATGATAGTTTAGCAAATAATGTCAAGAAGAATTGCTTCGGACTGAACCCATTTACTGGCAGTGGCCTTTAGGGAAACCCCTTTACAGTTGAGAAAAATTGAATACGATCTAACTGCAAGAGACATAGTTCCCCCTTAGCTCCTGCAAATGTGGTGGCTAAAGGTGATCTAAGCCTTTTTTCTGAGACCAGTGCGTATCCATGTTGCTTGGACTGTTGTTGATTTTAGTCGTTGAATGAACAAACTATGTGTCCTGTGACAGGGAAGGGGTTACATCTCTGAAACCTTCACAGACTGACGGCCCGACAACCGCTCTGCCAGAGGAACGATGACGCGAATAAAGCCAGTGAGAGCATTGATCTGCATGAGTTCCGGCGACTGCGGGGAGTCATGTGGGTCAATGCCTCTTGCAGATGTATGGTGTTCGTCATGGTAGGAAAGAGGCTAACTTGCAGAATGATTGAATACCATAACAAAAGAAGTGCCCAAATCGTTATGTTCATTGAGAACAGTGCAAGTTGTCTAGTCCGAAATTGGAGTGGAATGCATACATTACAATAAAGTGCAGCGTGGTCTAAATAAACACGTAGTACTCGTATTAATTGAAAATAGTTATATTCATAGCATTTTGATCATAACGGTTGACAAATTACAGGCAGCGAAGAATACCAGTTGCTCATTTGTTCAACTCGTCCAGTATGTGGACATGGGGAAACTGGTACAATGCGTGTATCAGTTCGGACCAGGTGTGGGTTCAGAATGTACTCGGATTCTTTGCAGTCATTTCCATGGTGGCAAAAGGCATCACGTCCAAACGTTATATGTTTAGCAGCTGACAAATGGTACAGGCGCATATTATATTGTGATCGAGCACGCACAAATGTTGTTAATCTGATCTGCATACACATAAACTGTCGACTTACACTGAACGCTGATCTGCTTACTCGTGCGGCAAAAAGCATCACTGACTCCACAGTCCATAGGGTCGTTATTGATGCCTTGTGTGGCGTGATAAACACGGCATTGAACAACAAGATTTTTCCCATATGGAGTCCTGGTGGCATTATACACAAATCTGCTGACTTTAACAGTAGTACAGCTGTCATCTCCGGTGCCCGTATTGCTGCTCACTTCTGTCGCCTGAAATTGGAAACAAAGCTGCACTTTTTTTTTACATTAGTGACTATTGTTCGCTATTGCTTTTTCGCCCAGCCATTTGAAACATTCCACCCCAGGATCGAAATCCCCCAATGCTGAAGTTGCCCTCTGAAGGACTGTATTACAACTCCAGAGACAGATCGAGCATGATAGTTCAAGGGTGGTACATGGTGCCAGAATACCTTGGCGCCTATGGGCGCCAAGCTATTCTGGCACCACCCTTGAATTATCATGTTCGATCAATGGTTTGCTGTGGTGTGTCGGGGCTGAATGAGTTAGATGACGCAAACAGGCAGACACATCATCATCGTCATTATCGTCGTGGTCATCATCATCATCAGCGTCAGCATCATTATCGTGCTACCTCCATCACCAACAGCACTGCCACCGCGGGGGAGCAAGAGGAGTTCTGTATCTTGCGACTGGGTTGTGTTTACTTCCTTTCTCGGCTGTAAAGCGGTTAACGCTTTGGCAGTCGCTAGCGATTCTTGTCACGACTAATCCTGCAGGAATCATGGCGAGAAAAACCGCTAATTTACCGACTACCAATGGGGTTAAAAACCCACCAAGGGGTTAAAACCCCACTTCTCACACTAAATCAAATTCGCATGGAAGTGACAGAAGAAAGATAGGTTGCTGGACATTGTCTCACATGCAATATACAGTAACTGATGAATTTCGAAATTACACGCAGCACACATTTAACCCTTTGGCTTTTTTAGCGCTTTTTGTCGAGGTGATTCCTATAGGAATCACCTCGACAAAAAGCGCTACCGAAAGCCAAAAGGTTAACTCATTTAGTTAGAGCTAATGCATGTTTGACTCACCGAGTTTGTGACATTGGTGTATTCATTGCCGACAAAGGTGTACCACTGAAAGGAGCCGGCAGGTAGACCCACGTTGCCTTGACAGGTGAACGTCAGTACAGTGTACTCAGGCACACTACTGTTTACAGACGCCGGGTCAAGTTGCATGGCGTTTGGACGAAGAGGGGCCGCTGCAAGAAGACAACAGATAGACCTACTCGCACACTGGCAAACCAGACACTTCTCTTCAAAAAAGCAGTGTTCTTAAGTGTGAAGCTGTTGACTGTGCTACAGGTATCACTTAAATTTGCTGACCAGTCAGTAAAGCAATAAAAACTACGCCGAAAGAGAGAGAGAGAGAGAGAGAGAGAGAGAGAGAGAGAGAGAGAGAGAGAGAGAGAGAGAGAGAGAGAGAGAGAGAGAGAGAGAGAGAGAGAGAGAGAGAGAGAGAGAGAGAGAGAGAGAGAGAGGGAGAATCAATGAATCAATGAATCTTTATTTTACAACAGTCAGTGACTATGTCATTTTTCGTACCTGCCGTTGCTACAACTACGACTAACTAAGTACAAAATATACATAAAAAAGAGACATCAAAGCACATTAATACAAAATATATAGTCCACTAAACACAAACACGCGCATACGCCGCGTACAAACGCACTCACGCGTCCACACACACACACACACACACACACACACACACACACACACACACACACACATATACGCACACACACACACACACACACACACACACACACACACACACACACACACACACATACACATGATTGTTAGAATATACACGTACATTCGTGTGTCTACGAAAAACTAGATATTATTATTTTAGTAATGTCAGATACCTATAAAGACTTGCCTTGAAACGAGATAATGTCGGAGTGGCTTTAACGTGATGTGGGAGTGAGTTCCACAGTGTGGAACCCGCAAATGACAAAGTAGATTTAAATATATCTATTCGGGGTTTTGGAACAATATAAAGACCCCTCATGTTCCCATAGCAGGAATCTGATTTTTTAAACAACTCTGTCAGATATTCTGGAGCGCTATGGTTCCACACTTTAAACATCAGTACCCCTTTTTATATTTAAAATGATTTTGAAGGGGCAGGAATCCAGCTTTACTGAGTTTTTCCTCGGTCGTCAAGTGCGGGTCGGGAAGAATTAATTTTGCCATTCTCCTATGTAAAGAATTTAGTCTTTTTAAGTGGACATCACTGCAACAATCCCACACCGTCGATGCGTAGTTTATATGTGACCTGATGTGTGCACTACTGACAAATTTTCTGGTTTCACTATCTGTGTAATACTTTAATTTCGATAACATAAGATATTTCTAGAGACCGTTTTACAGACATTGTCAATGTGCATCTGCCACCTCAGCTGATTATCAATTGTGACCCCCAATAGACGATGTTCGGCTACCTGTTCTATGATGTCGTCGCCGAGTGATAGATTAAGCTTTAAAGGTTTTAACTGGTGCATTTGGCGTGTTGCAATAATCATAGATTTTGTTTTAGTAGGATGCAGAATCATTGAGTTGACTTTAAACCATGCTGATATATCGTCGAGACTTTTTTGAAGGCCGTTTTCAACTTCACGTATGTCTTTGTTAACTGTGTGGATTGAGGTATCATCGGCGAACATATCACACTATGTTGCTTCGTAGGTGAGACTTAGAGGCAGGTCATTGATGTAAATACAAAATAAAAGAGGACCTAAGATTGACCCCTGCGGAACCCCGAGTTTAACATCTTTAGTAGAAGAGTAGGCTCCATTAGCAATTACTTTCTGTTTTCTGTTTTCGAGGTATGACATAAAAAAAGGAAACAGCCATGTCGTTTCGAAGATAATGCTTAAGTTTGGAAATCAATATTGTATGGTTCACTAAGTCGAAAGCCTTTTAAAGTCAAGATAAATTACACATGTCAGCTGCGAATTATTCACATTTGAAAGCCATGTGTCTGTTAATCTGCTCAGAGCCGTATGACATGAGTGCCGAGGGTGAAATCCTGACTGAGGCGAATGTAGCAACTTTCGCGATTCTAAGTAGTCATACAGGTGTTTATGTATATGCCTTTCGAGGGGTTTAGATAATACTGACAGCAGAGAAATGGGTCTATAGTTGCTAGGGTCAGTACGATCTTTTGATTTGGGCAGTGGAACGACTTTTGCAATTTTGAGGTCTGTAGGGAATACATTCTTTTGAATACATAAGTTGTAAGGGTCTCTATGATGTATGGTACAGACAACTTTAATATTTGTGGGTTGATATCATCATGGCCGGAGGACTTCTTATTAGCTAGGTCACTAATTAGTTTGCCCACTTCGTGCACAGCAAGTATGGGGATATTAAATGGTAGTGTGCCAGTTGTTTTTCTGTTGCAGAAATTAACTAAGTAATCGGGGCATATGTCAGCCTCTGTATCACGACTAGTAGTTATCAAATCCGCAACAGACAAAAAAATGTTCGTTGAATGTGTCGGCGGAGAGATTACTGGGGATGGTTGTTGACCTACTGCTATTGCCTCGAGTGATCGAATTCAGTACCCGCCACACTGCTGACACATCTTTGTTGTCATTGACAGTGTTGCGGATAAAGTCCCTCCTCGCGGCTCGCACCATTGTCCTCACACGGTTTAGCTGCTTTTTAAAATTCATCAAAGTTCTTTTCTCTTTTTAGGTCATTTCGCACCGACATGGCATGCATTATTTCTTTTGTCAGCCAAGGGGGAAGTATCTCACTTTTTACTCTTTTTGTTCTAATCGGTGCATGTCTGTCTAATACTCCAAGGAATAATCTGTACCAAGTGGACAGCGCAATATTTAGATCATCTGTGAGAAGGAACTCGTCAAAAGGAGTGTTATTAAGATCGTGTAGAAACTCATTACGACTGAAATGCTTAAACGACCTGTAGGTTGTTGTGGTATGACGATGTTTCTTTAATTTGGGGAGTTTTATAGACCAGCGCAGCAACAAATCACGGGGCAGTGGTCACTAACACTAAGACCTGAGACACTAACATCGGACACCGCCTGCGGTTTGTTTGTATAGACGTGGTCAATGAGCGTAGAGCTCGCGGCGGTAATTCTGGTGGGGGATTTAACTAGCTGTACTAGGCCAAATAAAGAAAATGTAGTGTCTCATGCGGGATGGGTTTAAGCATATATATATTAAAGTCACCAAGAAGAATGACATCATTTTGCCCTTTATACACTTTGACTAGGTTAGTAGTAAAATTTGTTATAAACTCGAAGTTAGACGCCGGATTGCGGTAAAGAAAACCAACAAATGACGGTGAGCAGTACGGGCTTTTGACCTCAATCCACACACAGTCTACTTCAGCCGTTTCTAAGTCTTTACGCCTACGGACTATGTGTTCGATAGAGTGATGAACGTATACAGCAATGCCTGTTTGACCGTGACAGGAGGAATCTCTTCTCATGATACTAAAATTAGGAATTTCACGGCATCATCACTGATATTTGAATTTAGGCGTGACTCGGTAAGGCCGAAAAAGTGTCGAACGGTGTGGGACTGTTAAGAAACGCCGACAGGTCAGATACCTTATTATAAAGATGGAAAACGTTGAGGTGACCCACTCGTAATTTATGTTCTTTTTGTTTGCCTCTAGCCATGAGTATTTCGCTAACAGCTGTATTTTGTTTTACAATAAAATAGCAACTGCAATAGCGGTGGTTGAACAAACGTCAATCAAAGATGGAAAGCCAATGTAAAGAGAAAACAAAACAATCAAAGAAAACAATAACGCATGAAGACAAAAATTAATGTGATAATCAAACGTTCAGGAATTACAAGAGCTGAGCGTTGTAAAAAAAACAAACAAAAAAACCTCTCCCACAACTGTGAAGTGTATACGGGAAGAGAGAGAGAGAGAGAGAGAGAGAGAGAGAGAGAGAGAGAGAGAGAGAGAGAGAGAGAGAGAGAGAGAGAGAGAGAGAGAGAGAGAGAGAGAGAGAGAGAGAGAGAGAGAGAGAGAATGAATGAATGAAACTTTATTTTCCAAGGATAAAAGAATAGGTGCGCAGACCTGTTTTCATTCTTGTCCTTGCTAAACACTACAAAACAAAATAACGTACATAAAATCACTCTCATACACACACACACGCGCGCGCCGGTGTGCAATTGCCGCGTGCACAGGTTTGTGCCAGATTAGCTTGTAGCCTACAGGCGCCAAGCCAAGCCTGCACAACCCTCCACACACACACACACACTGACACACACACACACACACACACACACACACACACACACACACATACACACACACACACACACACAGACACACACACACACACACACACACACACCGGCATAAGTATATCATGTACACATACATTCTATCACTTAAAACTATACTACAGCAAATATAAAAAGTATAAAGGATTTTGTACATAAAACCTCTATTGTTCTCATCATAAAAATCAACACGGCTCACTCCAACAAACATACAACAGGCATACACACACACACACACTGGCACACACACGCGCGCGCGCGCGTGTGTGCAAGCACTGACGTAGGGATGCGCGCGTGCACACACATACACATGCACACTCACACAAAGATAAACACACACCCGCGCACACACGCGATAGCGGCCTCCCCGCGCCACTAAACCGCGCACAGCTAGATGCTATAGTCTGCAGTAAAAGTAATGTCATGTATCGCAATCATCGCGCGCGCGGGTCGACGCGAAGAAACCACAGCACTGCCACGCGGCGCGAGCGCCCAATGCTGGGTCTATCGACGGCATCCCGTCTGGCCAGCCAAGTCCACGGGGTCATGGATATTACATAATGCGGCTTGCTGGAATGCCAGCGGTATATTACATGCGTTCATAAATGTTAGAAGAGAATGCAGACTATCCGTGAAATGCCGCATAAGGCATGGAGTGCTACATGTAAAAATAAAAATAGAAATAAAAATAAAGGAAAAATTAAGTTTTGTCTAGATGTTTGAACAGCTTGGTCTTGTAAGTTTTAAGCGATGGCGCAGCTCTAACATCCGCAGGAATAGAGTTCCATAACTTTGCACCAGAATAGGACAATGACGACCTATAAATGTCCAGTCGAGGCATCGGTACAACAAGATTGTTCTCTGGTGTTCGACTGGACCTCGTATGAGCAAAGTGGAACAAACTATTGAGATAGGCTGGTGTTTCTGAGAGGGTGATTTTGCGCATGAGCACCAACTTATTATACTCAAACTGTTTTTCAAGTGGCAAAATGTCTAACAGCTTGAACTTATCGTCAGTACTAATGACTTCTGAGGGTCTGTCAACAATGAGTTTAATGGCTCTTCTGTGGAGCGAGTTCAGATTTTTAAAATTAGCATCGCTACTACCGTCCCAAATAGATGAAACATAATCCAAATATGACTGAATATGGGCATAGTAGAAGAGTTTCCTTGTTGGCTCATCAGCGAAATGTCTCAATTTCGACAGGAGGGATACATTTTTAGATACTATTTTACACAGTTTAGTAATGTGGCTTTGCCAGCACAACTTGTCGTCTAAGTTGATTCCAAGCACGCGATGTTCTCTGACTTGCTCCACAGGCTGGCCGTTAAGTGTTAGTTGAAGGGGAGGGGGTTTCAACTGATGCTTTTGCCGTGTGGTAATCAGCATGCATTTGGTTTTAGTGGGATTAGGTATCATGGCGTTATTTCTGCACCAATCAGATACCTCATTTAAACTGTCTTGGATAATCTTCACCATACATGTTACGTCTGATGACGAAACGTCCAGTGTTCCATCGTCTGCAAAAAGACTGCAAGTTACACTGGAGTCAGATATATGTAATGGAAGGTTGTTTATGAAGACAGAGAACAATAATGGACCAAGAATCGATCCCTGTGGTACCCCGTGCTCTATCACCCCTTCAAGTGAGTTTTTACCATTCACGCAGACATACTGCGTACGCCCATGCAGATATGACGTAAGGAAGGCAAGTGTGTCTGCGCTTAGTTGATAGACATTAAGTTTTTGAACTAAAGTTTTATGATTGACGAGGTCAAATGCTTTTGAAAGGTCCAAAAATACTGCTCCAGTCATTTGACTGCTATTTATGGCAGTAAGCCATCTGTCAACTAGGTGTACCAATGCTGTGTGACAGGAGTGTTTCCGCCGAAAGCCAGATTGTAATGGATGTATGAGTTTGTGTTTTTCTAGAAAATGTTGTAAGTGTGTGTGTGAATGTGTCTTTCTATCGGTTTCGAAAGTGTTGACAATAGCGAAATGGGCCTAAACTTGTTAGGGTCGGCAAGGTCTTTCGTTTTAGGTAGTGGGATCACTTTGGCTGTTTTTAGAGAAGATGGAAATATCCCCTGCTTTATGCAAAGGTTGTATATATATATGTCAAGGTATCTACAACTACGGTAGGGCCATTTTCAGAACTGAGCTACTAATACCATCATGGCCAGACGCACATTTGTTCTCCAAGTACGAGATGGATTTTCCCACGTCGTATATCGTTAACAGGGGAATGCTGAATGACGTATCAGGGTCCAGCCGTTCTGCACAAAACGTCTTTAGCTTTTCTGACACAGCTGAAGACTGACCAGAATATGTATTTTTTAGCAACGTACTGGCAGCCGAGAGGAAATGCTGATTCAAGCTATCAGCTGATAACTGTGTACATTGTGCGGTATTTATTTTACCTCGTAAAAGCATTGATCGCTCGCCACACAGATAGGACATCTTTCTTGCCGTTCATAAGAAGTGACCTTTGATCTTTCCTCACTAAATGTTTAACATGGTTTCTTTGCCTTCGATAAGCTACAAAATCCGTCTTTCTTTTATAGTCATCTTGGAGCTGCATGGCATCCTTGATTTCCTTACTTAACCAGGCGGGAAGCTGGGGGTTCTTCACCCGTTCCTCTCTGAATGGAGCGTGTTTATCGAGGACACCAAGGAACACTCCGTACCACTCAGACAAAGCATCGTTGGGGTCATTATGGTAGTACACGGTATCAAAGGGTGTGCTACTTAAATCACAAAGAAATGTTTCCGTGTTGAAGTGTTTAAGTGATCTGTATCTAATAGTCGTGTGCTGATGTTTTCGGAATGAATTATTCGCTTTTAATGCCCAGCAACAGCACACCGGATAGTGATCGCTAATCCCTACCTGAGGCACGTCAACTGCCATCACCCTTGATTGAGTAGTTGTATATATGTGGTCTGTAAGGGTGGAAGAAGTTGGACCAACACGAGTTGCTGTTTTAACTAGCTGCTTTAAACCAAACATAGACATGGTGCACTCCCAAGCAGGGTTATTCAAAAACAAGTTAATATTGAAATCGCCTAGGATCAAAATTTCAGAGCTGGACTGTCTGAACTTATCCATCATGACGATAAAGTCGTCGAACCATTGAAATGTTGATGCTGGGTTCTTGTAAATGTACCCGACCAGCACGGGGCTTGATTTGTTTGCCCTTAACTCAACCCAAATGCATTCCACGGTTTTTGACTCCAGGTCCCCACGCCTGCGAGTAATACCGCTAATTGAATTATGAATGTATACTGCAATATCCGTTTGTCCCGGGCATTCAGCATCGCGGCGCAGTACAATGAAGTCCAGGAGAGAAACGGCCTCATCGCTGATGTTAGGATTGAGACGCGATTCCGTTACACCAAATAAGTGAAATGGATTGGGCTGACTCAAGAGGACACACAGATCGGGAACTTTGTTAGTTAAATGATAAACATTTAAATGGCCAATATGTAACTGGCGATCATACGCCATGATTGCTAATGTATGTCAGTACTAAAGAGTACTAATGAAAAAGCTTATAAATGATACAACAGCAAATAAGAACTGAAATCGTGAAACAAGTAAAAATAAAAAAGAAAAAATATCAGACCGCTCTAACACACAGAATGTGGGAGGCAAGTGAAATAATTAACATAGATCTCACTACCTTGCGACCAGAAAATAACGTCACAACGTTCACTAAGAGGGACTAATCCCTTCAGCACACTTCAACAGTCAAAGCTAAACGACCCCGCTGCGCGATAGGGGAAATAAGTCCGTCAGCGCTGCGAAAGGACAGATATGATCGTTGTGTGAATATACGTAGAACAATAGTACAGAAAGTGTCCCGGTGCACAAATACTAGTGCTATAAGCGTCACAAATCGCACAGAATGAGTAGATCGGTAGTCACTAGTACTGTCGGCAGAAGTGAAAAGGATGACAATGTTAATATTGGACCACGTGCAGTGGTTGAAGTTAAAAACAAATGAATACGTCTCTGCACAAACACAAAATGAGCGATGGCACGCAAGTAAATCAATTCGATGGTGTTCAGTGATAGCAAAGCACAAAGTTATGTAAGGAAGAGTAACTGAATGTTCTGGAAATTAGTCTAATACACACGCACGGGGTGACTGTACTGTGCCCACAGTTCCTGCTGTGCGTATGGCGTGTATGTGAGCGGGGGGACGCTGAAAGGATACGTTGGTTGCGTCATGCTGAAGTGTCCCCATGGACCCGCCTCGCGATACTGTGGAAACGCGGCACTGTATGGTGGTAGCGGTGGTTGCTGCCACATAGAGGAGAGAGAGAGAGAGAGAGAGAGAGAGAGAGAGAGAGAGAGAGAGAGAGAGAGAGAGAGAGAGAGAGAGAGAGAGAGAGAGAGAGAGAGAGAGAGAGAGAGAGAGAGAGAGAGAGAGAGATGAAATGAAACATTTTTCTCAAGGATAAATGATTAGGTACACAGCCCTTTTTTCAATCATGTCCTTGTACACGCACTCGCATAACACACACACACACACACACACACACACACACACACACACACACACACACACACACACACACACACACACACACACACGTAATGTATAAGGACTAATTAACTTGGAAAGGCAAAACGTTATCATCAAAAGGCTAATTTAGCAGTCACACACACACACACACACACACACACACACACACACACACACACACACACACACACACACACACACACACACACACACACACACACACACACACACACACACACACACACACACACGTTCTGTGTGTGTGTGTGTGTGTGTGTGTGTGTGTGGGTGCACAGAACCACTAATTTGGGTGACTTTCTTTACCATCCTTCTGGAAACTGGGTATGTGTAAAATTCTGGGCGGCCAAGTCAGACACCCATTTTTTCTGAGGGTTGTTTCCGCATTATTTTTAATTCAAAAGTCAGAAGAAAAAAATTGGATGTCTCATTTTGGCAGGTTTACCTAATATTGTGTGCTTTAAACGCACTGGGCCAGTGTGTTACCGCGGAACCAAGCATCGTTCGGCTGCGCTGAGTGAACTGAGTGGTTTCCCCTTCTATTGTCTCTCGTCCCGCCAAGTCGCCGTTCCATCAGGTAAGATTGTTTTTATGCAATATTTCTTAGTTAAAAGCACGCCCAAGTGTACTTCTTCAGCGCAGTAATTTAACTGAGATGCTCCCAATCAGATACAATTGCACAGTAGCCTATATGGATCCGTTTGGCCCAGAAAACTGAGTCTGCTACGACCCGCGTCTCGGCCTGCTGCTCAGCCCGTCAGTCTTGTAGTAACAGATAATAGAACCCCACGAATTTAACAAAAGCTTTCTTCTTCAACGAAAGGAATTTGTTCAATAACACATTACAAGGTCAATCTGTCACGCGATTGGGTTGCTTTTTTTTCTTCTTCTGACAATGTGTGATTGTGAACGAAATGTAACTTTGCATGTTTGTAGGCATGCACTGTTGAAACAAGATGGCGCCAGATTTGAATCCTCGTACGCAAAACTACCTCGCGATTCGAAGAACAGACTTCCACGAATATTTTTTTTTCGGATTTTGCAACTGAAGTGTCGCATTTTACTGTATTACCAGTTATTGTTCGTAGGGGGCAGGGGGTACTGCTGTAATTATGTATAATATCTGATTCAAAATGTTAATGGTTTACATGGTTGTATTTGACATGATTGCAGCAACACCGTTTTGGTCACACTCAGCACTTTCTGCACACACCCAGCGCCGGATGGCAGCAGGATGTCCAAACCCATCGGGATCTATGGAAGTGGACAAGCACGCCCCTTCCTGGCACATGACCAAGGCCCATGGCAAAATTAGTCAGCAGCAGCATGATGGCCCAGCGTCGTCTGTCGCAGAGGGTGCGTCTGGTAGGAGGGTGCATAGACGGCAGCAGAATGCCCCCAATTACAAACTGGTAAGTGATTCTATGATCATCTTCATTTTATTGGCTCGCGTGCGAAGAAAAAGTGAGTTTATGTTCTGGGCCACTGGTCGTCTGTCCGTCCGTCCGTCCGCGTCCATGGTAAACGTTAACAGTGGCATTTTCTCGGAGACTTTTCAAGCCACATTCTTCAAGCTTGGCCCAAGGATACTTTGTGGCAAGATCTTTGTAAAAAAAAAAAACCCAATTTGAGTGATCTCTCTCAAAGGGTCACGCGGGGTTGACAGATGTGTGAAAACTGCTTACATTTTCAGAAAACATGGATTTTGCTTTCTTGTGCAAGGCCCCTTAAACCAAAATTGGGCTGCTTTTGTACTAATGCAGCTTGTTTTTTCTTTCCTTTCCAGTTGGCAAATGGAGCCTGGGATGGGCCTGAGACTGCCGAGAGTGCAAGCGCATCGCAATACAAGGACAGTGATGACGAGGAGTTTGTTCCTGGCTCAAGCTCACAGGATTCAGACGGTGCGTCACCATCAATCTCTGGGGTCTCTGACACAGACAGTATTGTATTGAATATGTTAGATTTCAAAGTGGCTTTTTCAGGGTGGGCAGGTGTCAGTGAAGCAAGTACCAGCAAGGTGCAGTGTGCGTTAGGGGATTAATTAGGGGGTGGCAATGACAATGTGGATAGGCAGAAGGAACATGATGTTGGGGGTGGGGAAAGAGCGCTTACCAAAGAAACGGGTGTGCACGTGTCGCAGAGAGGGAAAGGAAAGTACAAATGGGACAAGAAACATGCATGCAAATTTTGTGGCAAGCTTGTTTTGAAAATGAGCACGCACTTACACGATGTCCATGCAAATGAGGCAGATGTTGCTAAAATTTTGATAATAAAAAAAGGGACTAAGCAGAGACGTCAAGCATGGATCAGAATACAAGATGAGGGGGATTACATGCATAATGTTGCAGTTCTTGAAAAGAAATCAGGATGTTTGATTCCTAAGTATCGCACCTAAACTAGTAAGGTAGACGACCTTCTCGCCTGCAGCCATTGCAAAGGGCTCTATCAAAAAAAGCTGATCTCTGTACACTCAAAACGTTGCTGTCAGAAACAAGGAGGGTTTCAGTTCACTAAGAGAGGTGAGGCTGCTCAACGTGGGCGGCTAATGCTTTCAATACCTTTAGACGTTGACTTTTTTTTCTATCATAAGGTTATAGCCAGACAGAGACAGGATGAGATAAGCCGTCTCATCAGAACTGACCCCTTGCTTTTGGAGTATGGAAAGAGATTATTTGACCGCAGGGACATTGAAGAACACACGGCTGGGCAAATCAGCTCCAGGATGCGGGAGTTAGGGAGACTATTAAAGATTCTTAGAGTCAGGTCAGAAATGAAAATCGCAAGTTTAAATGCTGTGGTCAATGCAGCTAGCTTTGATCATGTTGTACTGGCTGTAAAAGAGCTAGCAGAATTTGATGAGGACACACATCAGTTCAAAAAAGGCAATCTTGCAATGCGCATAGGCCATGCTTTGAAAAAATGTTCACAGATCAAACAGTCGCTGGCATCCAAACAGCTTGGGAATGGTTCAGATGACAGGTGGCGACAGGAGCTCTCTGAGGCGCAGCGCTTTGACTCTGTCTTCACCGGGGACTGGTACGATTGTGTGTCAGCTACAGCAGCCCAGTCGGTCGGGAAAATGACCATGAACAAACCCAAGCTGATCCCATCATGTGAAGATGTCAGGAAGGTCCAACAGCTTCTTGAGACAAGGATGGTTTCGGAAGATTATCCGACAGTGTTTAAAGCAACTCTGTATCACTTTTCAACCGAAAACGAGGAGGAGAAGTTCAGAGAATGAAGGTATCAGACTTCCAGAATGCTAAGATTGGATCGATCACCAAACAAGATATCTTGAAAGGTCTCACAGAGGTTGAGAAGAAAATGGTGAATCATTTTCAGCGAGTGGAAATCAGGGGCAAGTTGAATAGGAGTGTTCCCATTTTGCTGACGAAGAAGATGATGACAACTGTGGACAGAATCCTTCAAATGAGGCAATCAGTGCCAGCTCTTGCCGGTTCCCAGTACATCTTTGCCACACCTTCTGGTCAGAGGCCTTACAGAGGCCATGATGTTCTGAAGGAACATGCACTGCAAGCGCAAGTGTCAAACCCAGCCATGTTCACATTTACTCAGTTACGGAAGCAGGTTGCAACTTTGGCTCAGGCCATGGCCATCTCGGAGTTAGACCAGGATCAGCTGGCAGACTTCCTTGGTCATGATATTCGGATACATCGCCATATCTACCGCCAACCTCAAGACGTCCTTCAGAAGGCAAAAGTGGCAAAGATTCTTCTGTCAGTTAACAATGGGATGACAGATTTTGAGAGTTGCATTAGAGCTGAACTGGGCAATGATGAAGAGATTGACTTTGACAATGAAAACACACCAGAAACTCGCAGAGAGGTCGCTGGGGAAACAGCACCTGTGAATGAAGCAAATAGCAAGTCAACAACACAGGAATCATTGAGCATGACCGAGAAAAGATGTCCGGAGCCTGATGACAAACTAGATAGTTTTGATGATGACAGTTCTGCGTCGGCTCCTGTTCGAAAGAAAGCTAGATTTACAAGGAAACCATGGGGGAAAGCTGAAGAGAAAGCTGTTGAAACTCGTTTCAAGACACACCTCGTCGTGAACAAACTTCCTGGAAAGGCCGAGATACAGCAGGCCATTGCAGAAGACCCTGCACTTAGACATAGGCGCTGGACAAACATTAAGGATTACATCCGCAACAGACTGAAAAAGTTACAAAAGAAATGAATTGAGATTCTAGGACACTCGCGTCATTTTCCTTTTCATACATATTACAAGAGTGTTCATTATTATTGGGTTGGTTTCAGCATGTCTAGCTTGTTTTTGTCAATGGAACTGCAAATGGAACGACGCTTGGGGCAAGAAAACCATTGTCAACATAAAGATTTTTTTACAAGAGTTCTACTATGGGGTTGGTGCGCCTGCATCCTTTTGTATACTGTATATAGCATGTAAAACTTTGAAAAAGGAACTGCTTATGGAACGGCGCTTGGGGACGAGAGACAATAATAAGGAGTAAGAAAACCATTGCCAACATAAAGATTTTATTCTTCTTCTTCTTCTTCTTGAACGCCGTCACACTTGGAGTTTGGCTCTCAAAATGAAATCTGTGGTCTTCTGTAGCGCCTCCACAGGCCCATACAGTTTCTCTTGTAGAGTGGCGGGCTTCGGCCATATCTCCTCCCTCAGCGGCTGGAGGTTCCCACAGTCCTGGAGGATGTGCTCTGTGGTCTGCTCTGCTTCTCCACAAGGGCACAGGGGAGATGGCACGAGGTGGAAGCGTCTGTGCAGGTGGAAATTGAGTCGGTTGTGCCCGGTCCTCAGACGAAAGATGGTCACCTGCTCTTGTCTGGACAGCTGATGGTAACTGTCTAGGGGCCGTTGTGGTGGTCTGTACACAGACTTAATGATGGTCTTCATCTCTGTGAAGCTGACTCCATTTTCATCTTGTTCTTTCTCTGCGCCCACTTTTGCCATTCTGTCAGCTTCTTCATTGCCGTAGATGACACAGTGTGAAGGGATCCACAGCAGCACCAGTCTGGTGCACTTGACGTTTTTCAGTGCCTCTTGTAGACGTGGCAGTTTGCTTGCTGTTGCTGCCTCAAGGACAGACATGGCATCAGTAAGGAAGACAATCTGGGCATCAGGGTCTGCAGTGCCACTAAGGGTGTTTGCTGCGCGGACCAGGGCTTCCACCTGAGCTCTGTAATTTGTGCAGTGAAGGCCTGTTGGTACTGCCTCTGCCTGCCATTTTCCGTTTGGGTACTGAATGTACACCCCAGCCCCTCCATCCTGAACTGCATCTGTGGCTGATCCATCGGTGTATGCCCGTATCCATGCTTCCTGGGGATACTTTTCTTCGAGCATGGCCAGTGTCAGGGCTTTCTTGCTCACAGTGCTGTGCTCATCTCTGGTGGTGATGTAGGGTACCGTGGAAGAGATGGTGATGTTTTCTGGCTTACTTTCCCAAGGTGGAAGGTCGCTAGCAGGATTCAGAGCCTCTACCTGCGCAGGCAGCTTTGCCTGGTGTTTTCTCTGCAGTGCTCTGTCTCCTTCACAAAGCTTGATCTTTTCAGTCTCCCTGAGGCTGGTTGTTTCATCCTAGCGTTCATAGGATGGTCTTTGGAAGACTTGACCTTTGTGGACTGTATCAAGGCTTTGCAATCTCTTCTCATGCGCAGGGGTGGGATGCCTGTTGTCTCTTCCATCTTTTCAATTGGTGTGGATCTCATTGCGCCGGTGATGATACGCAGTGCCTGGTTCTGAACTCTGTCAATGGTCTGCTGGTGTGACTGGGCTGCCGTCAACCATGCATTAGATCCGTACTCAAGGTGTGGTCTCACTGTGCCTTGATATACATTTTTGAGGATCTTTTCATTGGCTCCCCATTGTGTTCCAGCCAGTTTTCTCATGATGTCAGCTTTCTTCTAGCTTTCGCTTCTGCATTCCAAATGTGCGGCTTCCACGTCAGCCTCTTGTCAAGGGTGACTCCCAGGTATGTCTGTTGGTCTTCATACCGCAGCAGGGTGTTGCCCAGTGTTAGGTTGCCAGCCTTTGCCTTGTTTGAGAGAGAGAAGAGTGTGGCTGATGATTTTTCTGAGTTGATGGTCACACACCATTTGTTGGTCCAGTCTGTCAGCCTGTCCAGGGCTAGCTGCATCCTGTATGTAGCAGTTGTTGCATACTCTTCTGTGCACCAGAGTACCAGGTCGTCTGCGTACAGGGCTGCGTGTACTCCTTTTGGTAGCTCTGGCACAAGGTCGTTGATGAAAAGTATGAACAGGGTCGGTGACAGGACTCCCCCCTGTGGCACCCCCTGACGCAACAGCACTTTTTGGCCACAGTACCCATCCACTGTCACACGGGCTCTGCGATTGTGCAGGTATGACTTGGTCCACCAGTACATATTCCCTTGGATGCCACTGCGAAGGAGTTTCACAAGGAGACCATCCTTCCACACCTTGTCAAAAGCCTTCTGTAGGTCAATAAAAGCAGCTAATGTCACCTTCTGATCTTGAAAGGCATCTTCTATGACCTGTGCAAGGTGTGTTGTCTGGTCTTCTGTACTCTTGTAGCTTCTGAAGCCGGCTTGCTCTGGCACGATAATGCTCTCGGAGTCCAGGTACCACTGCAGGCGCTTGTTGATGATGCGCTCCATGGTCTTGCACACACAACTTGTCAGGCTGATGGGGCGATACCTCAGGGCTTTGGACTTATTCTTCCCTTTCTTCAAAATAGGGATCATCCTGGCTTCCTTCCAGCACTGGGGTACCTGTCCTCCTCTCCAGCTGTGGTTAAAGATGTCCAGTAGCTTCATTAAGGCAGTGTTGCCAAGGTGTTGTAACATCTCGTTTGAGATGCTGTCTGGACCTGGAGATTTTTTCTTCTTCAGCTGTTTGATGGCCATCTTCAGTTCTGGAAGGGTGATGTCCTTCTTCATTGCATCATGAATGTTCGCATCTCTTGTTCTCTCTCTTTCTTCCTGTCTGATTTCTTTCGCAAGCATTCGTGGGACAGTGGTGTCACTTTCTTTCGCATAGATCTGTGCAAACATGTTTGCAGCTTTCCTACCAGTCAGTGCTTTCCCTTCTTCTTCCAAGGTGATCTTCTGTTCCCTGGTGCCCACATCGTTCAACGCCTTGGTCAGTCTCCACAACTTCGTGGTGTCCCTGTCCATATTTAGTCTTGCAGTCTTCTCTCTCCAACTTCTTCTTGTGCACTCCAACTTCATCTTCAGATACTGGGCCTTACTGTGTTGTAGCTTGATGTTGTTTTCTTGGATGGGGTTGGTTTCAGCGTCTTCTCTGGCCCTAGTGAGGTTGTCATGTGCATTCTGAAGATCTGCGGTCCAGTATGGGGTGTAGTTTTTCCGGACCCCTCGAGGTATGGATTCCTTGGCTGCCTTACTGATAATGTCATTAAACTCTCTGACCACATTGTTGATGTTCCTTCCAGAAACAGCGAGGTCTTGCATTAGCTCATTTGTTCGGATACTGAACAAGCGCCAGTCTGCCTTTCGGTAGTTCCATCTTGGCCGGTGTGGCGAGCTAGCTGCTGTGCATCCTTTTAGGGTTAGGAGGATAGGGCGGTGGTCACTTCCTCCTAGCTGTGGTCCTACTGTTCTGCTGAGGCGCTTATGAACATCTTCAGTGCAAAGCGCCAGGTCCGGTGTAGTGGTGGTGTGCCAGCGGCGAGAGTAGAAGGTAGGTTGGTCCTCAGGGTCATTGGCAAGTATCAGGTGGTTTTCATCTTACCACTCCTCAATGTCTTCTCCTCTCTTGTCCAGTGTGTCATATCCCCAACTCTGGGACTGGCTGTTGAAGTCACCAGTGATGAGGAATCCACTGTCCGGGACCTGGATAGTGTCGAGGGACAGCAACTTATCATTAGGGCAGTAGTAGTTGACAAGGTCAAGGGTGCTGTCACTGGTGGTTACCTTGACCTGCATGTATTCTGCCTCTTCCATGAATCTCCTGGTTTCGCTGGCATTCAGGTTGTTTCTAACTAGGGTCATAACCCCCCCTTTCTTCCTCCCTTGGCGATCACTTCGGAAGACCTGATATCCTCTGACCTTAAAGGGTTTCCCTTCTTGCAGGTGTGTCTCTTGTATACAGCAGATGTTTATGCTGTTTTCATGCAGAAAGTGCTCTAGTTCTGTTTTCTTGCTGGTAACCCCTTCGGCATTCCAGTGCATGATGTTCACATTGGCTTTTTCTTTGTCTCTGGTCTTGTTTAAAGATTTTATTAAAAGAGTGCTACTATGGGGTTGGTGTGCCTGACTGTATATAACATGTAAAACTTTGAAGATGGAACGGGGGGGGGGGGGGGGGGGGGAAGAGAGACAATAATAAGGAGTAAGAAAACCATTGTCGACATAAAGATTTATTACAAGAGTGCTCCTATGGAGTTGGTGCGCCTGCATCATTTTTGTATACTGTATATAACATGTAAAACTTTGAAAATGGAACTGCTGATGAAACGGCGGTTGGGGACGAAAGACATTAATAAGACAAAAAGAAACAATCATTGTCAACATAAAGACTTATTACAAGAACGTTATTATTCGGTTGTTTCCAGCGTGTATAGCTCTGTTTTTATCTGATGTACACCTGGATCATTTTGTATGCTGTGTAACATTAAAGAAGTACCCAACGGAGAAAGAAAAACGCTTAGAAAAGATGGGTAAAACACAATTTATTAATATTTCGGGTAAATACCCTTTGTCAAAATAGACAAACAAACAGAGAGATTAGCCGCTACTTATCTTCATTCCTTCTGCTAATGAAGATAAGTAGCGGCTAGTCTATCTGTTTGTTTGTCTTTTTTGACAAAGGGTATTTACCCAAAATATTAATACATTGTGTTGTGCCCGTCTTTTCTAAGCGTGTTTCTTTCTCCGTTGGGTACTTCTTTGCTTATTACACGCTTGGCAGTCACCTTTTTGGTCTGGATTGTGTAACATTCATTAACCTTACTTTGCAACTAAACAGTGGCCCCCAACTAGGTCTGCCCTGGGGGACTTGAGTGGGGTCAACTACTTTTTAGTTCCTAGGGTCACCCTGGTCAGCCCCAAAGGGTGGGTTTTCCTCTCAATTCTGGGGCATGTGTTTCTGTCTACCCTTGGTCAATTGACTTGTATTTTCCTTTTTTAAGCTCTCCCTGCTGTCTGCGCTGCCTGTATCTCTTGAAAAGAAGTACCCAACGGAGAAAGAAACACTCTTAGAAAAGACGGTTACAACACAATTTATTAAGATTTCGGGTAAATCCGCTTTGTCAAAACGGACAAACAAACAGAGAGATCAGTCGCTACTTATCTTCATTCGCAGAAGGAATGGGGCACATTACTTTTGTCAACAAAGATAAGTAGCGACTGATCTCTCTGTCTGTTTGTCTGTTTTGACCAGGTGGATTTACCCGAAATCTTACTAAATTGTGTTGTAACCGTCTTTCCTAAACGTGTTTCTTTCTCCGTTGGGCACTTCTTTGCATTTTACATGATTGGTAGTCACCTTTTGGGTCTGAATATTTTTGTTGTTGTTTTGTTTGTTTGGTGTTTTTTTTTTTTTTTTTTTTTTTTTTTTTTTTTTTTTGGGGGGGGGGGGTGGGGGGGTGGTGGTGTATCTCTCTTGGTTTTGGATGTGTGTTGCTAAATGATCTTAGGTTTACTTAGCGTATTAGACTGGCTGGCGACATGCATTCAATATTCTGTTCATTATTTTTTTTTCCACTTTCATTATCAGTGCTGGCACGTCCGGACGTTCAGCAATGTACAACCAATCGGGACGAAAGACAATAATAAGATCAGAAAACCATTGTCAACATGATAAACATTTCTTACCAGAGTGTTATTTTTTCAGTGTGTATAGCTTGTTTTTATCTGATGTACGCCTGGATCATTTTGTATGCTGTGTAACATTAAACAACGGAGAAAGAAACACGCTTAGAAAAGATGGGTACAACACAATTTATTAATATTTCGGGTAAATACCCTTTGTCAAAATAGACAAACAAACAGAGAGATTAGCCGCTACTTATCTTCATTGGCAGAAGGAATGTGCAGCACATTCCTTCTGCCAATGAAGATAAGTAGCGGCTAGTCTATCTGTTTGTTTGTCTTTTTTGACAAAGGGTATTTACCCGAAATATTAATACATTGTGTTGTGCCCGTCTTTTCTAAGCGTGTTTCTTTTTCCGTTGGGTACTTCTTTGCTTATTACACGCTTGGCAGTCACCTTTTTGGTCTGGATTGTGTAACATTCATTAATCTTACTTTGCAACTAAACAGTGGCCCCCACCCAGGTCTGCCCTGGGGGACTTGGGCGGGGTCAACTACTTTTTAGTTCCTAGGGTCACCCTGGTCAGCCCCAAAGGGTGGGTTTTCCCTCTCAATTCTGGGGCATGTGTTTCTGTCTACCCTTGGTCAATTGACTTGTATTTTCCTTTTTTAAGCTCTCCCTGCTGGCTGCGCTGCCTGTATCTCTTGAAAAGAAGTACCCAACGGAGAAAGAAACACTCTTAGAAAAGACGGTTACAACACAATTTATTAAGATTTCGGGTAAATCCGCTTTGTCAAAACGGACAAACAAACAGAGAGATCAGTCGCTACTTATCTTCATTCGCAGAAGGAATGGGGCACATTCCTTTTGTGAACAAAGATAAGCAGCGACTGATCTCTCTGTTTGTTTGTCTGTTTTGACAAGGCGGATTTACCCGAAATCTTACTAAATTGTGTTGTAACCGGCTTTCCTAAGCGTGTTTCTTTCTCCGTTGGGCACTTCTTTGCATTTTACATGATTGGAAGTCACCTTTTGGGTCTGAATATTTTTGTTGTTGTTTTGTTTGTTTGGTGGTTTTTTTTTTTTTTTTTTTTTTTTTTTTGGGTGGGTGGGTGGGTGGGTGGGGTGGGTGGGTGTATCTCTCTTGATTTTGGATGTGTGTTGCTAACTGATCTTAGGTTTACTTAGCGAATTAGACTGGCTGGCGACATGCATTCAATATTCTGTTCATTATTTTATTTTATTTTTTCCCCCTTCATTATCAGTGCTGGCACGTCCGGACGTTCAGCAATGTACAACCAATCGGGACGAAAGACATTAATAAGATAAGAAAACCATTGTCAACATGATAAACATTTATTACGAGAGTGTTATTTTTTCAGTGTGTATAGCTTGTTTTTATCTGATGTACGCCTGGATCATTTTGTATGCTGTGTAACATTAAACAACGGAGAAAGAAACACGCTTAGAAAAGATGGGTACAACACAATTTATTAATATTTCGGGTAAATACCCTTTGTCAAAATAGACAAACAGAGAGATTAGTCGCTACTTATCTTCATTGGCAGAAGGAATGTGCAGCACATTCCTTCTGCCAATGAAGATAAGTAGCGGCTAGTCTATCTGTTTGTTTGTCTTTTTTGACAAAAAGTATTTACCCGAAATATTAATACATTGTGTTGTGCCCGTCTTTTCTAAGCGTGTTTCTTTTTCCGTTGGGTACTTATTTGCTTATTACACGCTTGGCAGTCACCTTTTTGGTCTGGATTGTGTAACAGTCATTAACCTTACTTTGCAACTAAACAGTGGCCCCCACCCAGGTCTGCCCTGGGGGACTTGGGTGGGGTCAACTACTTTTTAGTTCCTAGGGTCACCCTGGTCAGCCCCAAAGGGTGGGTTTTCCTCTCAATTCTGGGGCATGTGTTTCTGTCTACCCTTGGTCAATTGACTTGTATTTTCCTTTTTTAAGCTCTCCCTGCTGGCTGCGCTGCCTGTATCTCTTGAAAAAAAGTACCCAACGGAGAAAGAAACACTCTTAGAAAAGACGGTTACAACACAATTTATTAAGATTTCGGGTAAATCCGCTTTGTCAAAACGGACAAACAAACAGAGAGATCAGTCGCTACTTATCTTTATTCGCAGAAGGAATGGGGCACATTCCTTTTGTGAACAAAGATAATTAGCGACTGATCTCTCTGTTTGTCTGTTTTGACAAGGCGGATTTACCCGAAATCTTACTAAATTGTGTTGTAGCCGTCTTTCCTAAGCGTGTTTATTTCTCCGTTGGGCACTTCTTTGCATTTTACATGATTGGCAGTCACCTTTTGGGTCTGAATATTTTTGTTGTTGTTTTGTTTGTTTGGTGGTGTTTTTGTTTTTTTGTGTTTTTTTGGGGTGTGGGGGGGGGGGTTGGGGGGTGGGGTGGGGGTGGGGGGGGGGTGTATCTCTCTTGATTTTGGATGTGTGTTGCTAAATGATCTTAGGTTTACTTAGCGTATTAGACTGGCTGGCGACATGCATTCAATATTATGTTCATTATTTTATTTTATTTTTTTCCCCTTCATTATCAGTGCTGGCACGTCGGATGTTCAGCAATGTACAACCAATCGGGACGAAAGACAATAATAAGATAAGAAAACCATTGTCGACATGATAAACATTTATTACGAGAGTGTTATTTTTTCAGTGTGTATAGCTTGTTTTTATCTGATGTACGCCTGGATCATTTTGTATGCTGTGTAACATTAAAGAATTACCCAACGGAGAAAGAAACACGCTGAGAAAAGATGGGTACAACACAATTTATTAATATTTCGGGTAAATACCCTTTGTCAAAATAGACAAACAAACAGAGAGATTAGCCGCTACTTATCTTCATTGGCAGAAGGAATGTGCAGCACATTCCTTCTGCCAATGAAGATAAGTAGCGGCTAGTCTATCTGTTTGTTTGTCTTTTTTGACAAAGGGTATTTACCCGAAATATTAATACATTGTGTTGTGCCCGTCTTTTCTAAGCGTGTTCCTTTTCCCGTTGGGTACTTCTTTGCTTATTACACGCTTGGCAGTCACCTTTTTGGTCTGGATTGTGTAACATTCATTAATCTTACTTTGCAACTAAACAGTGGCCCCCACCCAGGTCTGCCCTGGGGGACTTGGGTGGGGTCAACTACTTTTTAGTTCCTAGGGTCACCCTGGTCAGCCCCAAAGGGTGGGTTTTCCCTCTCAATTCTGGGGCATGTGTTTCTTTCTGTCTACCCTTGGTCAATTGACTTGTATTTTCCTTTTTTAAGCTCTCCCTGCTGGCTGCGCTGCCTGTATCTCTTGAAAAGAAGTACCCAACGGAGAAAGAAACACTCTTAGAAAAGACGGTTACAACACAATTTATTAAGATTTCGGGTAAATCCGCTTTGTCAAAACGGACAAACAAACAGAGAGATCAGTCGCTACTTATCTTCATTCGCAGAAGGAATGGGGCACATTCCTTTTGTGAACAAAGATAAGCAGCGACTGATCTCTCTGTTTGTTTGTCTGTTTTGACAAGGCGGATTTACCCGAAATCTTACTAAATTGTGTTGTAACCGTCTTTCCTAAGCGTGTTTCTTTCTCCGTTGGGCACTTCTTTGCATTTTACATGATTGGAAGTCACCCTTTGGGTCTGAATATTTTTGTTGTTGTTTTGTTTGTTTGGTGTGTTTTTTTTTTTGTTTTTTTTTTTTTTTTTTTTTTTTTTGGGAGGGTGGGGGGTGGGTGGGTGGGTGGGTGGGTGGGGGGTGTATCTCTCTTGATTTTGGATGTGTGTTGCTAAATGATCTTAGGTTTACTTAGCGTATTAGACTGGCTGGCGACATGCATTCAATATTCTGTTCATTATTTTATTTTATTTTTTTCCCCTTCATTATCAGTGCTGGCACGTCCGGACGTTCAGCAATGTACAACCAATCGGGACGAAAGACATTAATAAGATAAGAAAACCATTGTCAACATGATAAACATTTATTACGAGAGTGTTATTTTTTTCAGTGTGTATAGCTTGTTTTTATCTGATGTACGCCTGGATCATTTTGTATGCTGTGTAACATTAAGAACCAACGGAGAAAGAAACACGCTTAGAAAAGATGGGTACAACACAATTTATTAATATTTCGGGTAAATACCCTTTGTCAAAATAGACAAACAGAGAGATTAGCCGCTACTTATCTTCATTGGCAGAAGGAATGTGCAGCACATTCCTTCTGCCAATGAAGATAAGTAGCGGCTATTCTATCTGTTTGTTTGTCTTTTTTGACAAAGGGTATTTACCCGAAATATTAATACATTGTGTTGAGCCCGTCTTTTCTAAGCGTGTTTCTTTTTCCGTTGGGTACTTCTTTGCCTAATACACGCTTGGCAGTCACCTTTTTGGTCTGGATTGTGTAACATTCATTAACCTTACTTTGCAACTAAACAGTGGCCCCCACCCAGGTCTGCCCTGGGGGACTTGGGTGGGGTCAACTACTTTTTAGTTCCTAGGGTCACCCTGGTCAGCCCCAAAGGGTGGGTTTTCCTCTCAATTCTCGGGCATGTGTTTCTGTCTACCCTTGGTCAATTGACTTGTATTTTCCTTTTTTAAGCTCTCCCTGCTGGCTGCGCTGCCTGTATCTCTTGAAAAGAAGTACCCAACGGAGAAAGAAACACTCTTAGAATAGACGGTTACAACACAATTTATTAAGATTTCGGGTAAATCCGCTTTGTCAAAACGGACAAACAAACAGAGAGATCAGTCGCTACTTATCTTCATTCGCAGAAGGAATCGGGCACATTCCTTTCGTGAACAAATATAAGTAGCGACTGATCTCTCTGTTTGTTTGTCTGTTTAGACAAGGCGGATTTACCCGAAATCTTACTAAATTGTGTTGTAGCCGTCTTTCCTAAGCGTGTTTCTTTCTCCGTTGGGCACTTCTTTGCATTTTACATGATTGCAGTCACCTTTTGGGTCTGAATATTTTTTTTGTTGTTTTGTTTGTTTGGTGTTTTTTTTTTTTTTTTTTTTTTTTTTTTTTTTTTTTTGGGGGGGGGGGTGGGGGTGGGGGGGGGGTGTATCTCTCTTGATTTTGGATGTGTGTTGCTAAATGATCTTAGGTTTACTTAGCGTATTAGACTGGCTGGCGAAATGCATTCAATATTCTGTTCATTATTTTATTTTATTTTTTTCCCCTTCATTATCAGTGCTGGCACGTCCGGACGTTCAGCAATGTACAACCAATCCCGACGAAAGACAATAATAAGATAAGAAAACCATTGTCAACATGATAAACATTTATTACAAGAGTGTTATTTTTTTCAGTGTGTATAGCTTGTTTTTATCTGATGTATGCCTGGATCATTTTGGAAATGTCTGTAACATTTTTTTTGGTTACTGTAAAGTACACTTTGCATACTGTGCATTGTTTCTAAAGTCACAGGAAGCATAAACCTTAGCTGAGTTGGTATACCTCGCCCTCTACCTAGGTTAAATGCACCAGCGGTGCCACTGTTGCTATTTTCGCATTGGACCGGTCATGTGCACCAGAACTGCGCGCGCAGGTTGGCTTGTGCACTTGTAGTGTGGTCTCGTTCGTTCACGCAGAAGATTGTGATCGCAGTCGGGAAAAAAAGTTCGTTTGCGGTTTTAACTTGTAGCCTTTTATCTCCCTGAACACGCCAGTTTTGTGTTGAGATGGCGGAGGCTTGAGTCATGCCCAACACCACTGAATCAAGTCTATTGTACATGTAGTGCGCTCATTTCTCGAACTTCAACTTTGACGGTGCTTTCTGCCACAAACGACGCAGATGTCGCAAAAATCACCTCCATTGAGGATTTTAAAAAGCTATTTTTAAAATCTGCCAAATCGCGTAATGTTTCATGGTGCTAGCATAAGGATGGATGCATAATTGCTGGATTGCATATATGGGAAAGGGTTTATTCTTTATTCATGTTATTTTGCAGCAGTCAAACGAAGCTCACGTGATTCTTTCTCCGAGGTTGCCCATTACAGGTGCAGAAAGCACACGCTCTAAACCGATCGGATGCACCAGACCAGTCCCAACGACCGGTTTGGTGCCAATATAGCAGCATTGGCACCACTGGTGCATTTAACCTAGGCACTGGACGAGGTATACCAACTCGGCTAAACTTTATTGTCGCACTTGCTGGAACTCGGTATTATATTTCTCTCTCCATTTTATGAATAGAGGCACATAAGTCGCGGTAACCCTTTACGTGCCGAACTTGGGCAAGAACTAGTTTTCCTCATCACAAAGTTGGCAGAAAAAGGTTTGACTGCTCTTGATTGTTTGATTTGAAGTGTTTACAAACAATTACTGTGTTTTTATATGCATGCATCTTTGATGTGATTAATAAAGGCTGAAGTTTCAAGTGATTGATTTCCTATGTTGTCAGTTCATTAATTAATGTCAGTGTTCTGTTTTGTCATTTTAACTCATTCTACCTCAAGGCCGGAATCCCCAAATGTTGAAGTCATCTTCTGAAAACTGCGTTGCCGGGCAGGACACAGATCGACCATGATAGTTCAAGGGTGATGCCAGAATAGCTTGGCGACCATAGGCGCCACTCTATTCTGGCATCAGCCTTGAACTATCATGGTCGATCTTTATTTTGGTCTGGGGTAGAATAAGTTAAGTGTTAGTTTCTTCGTCTGGGTCTTTTTTTGTCTTTCATATTTTTCCACACTTTTTAACCTGCATCATACTGAGGCTAAAAGCTTCAAATTTGTACACTGCCATATATGCAAGCTACATTACAGAACTTACAGATGAGGACATAGACCAATGGCATTATTAGTTCAAGGGTGGTGCCACAATAGCTTGGCGCCTAGAGGCGCCAAGCTATTCTGCCACCACCCTTTGGACTATTTTAGTCACACTTGTTGCACACACTGGTGTATTCCAAATAATAAGGGTTAATATTCAAAATGCTCTGTTGCTGTTTGTCTCAAACTGCAGAGTACATTTTTTTTTAAAAAAGTCGTTTAATTTCCATAATTCTCACATAAATGCCATGATAAACTGTTTTGCTTCAGAAGGACAAAACGTAGCAATGTTTAAAAGATTTCCTCTGTAAAAATCATAATCGAAAGGTTACAGGCCAGTGTTCATTCAATTTTTGCACCATACAATGTTAAGAATGTTAATGCATACATACACATTAAGTTGAAAAAACAAAACCAAAAAATGAATGTGAAAAAGAAGTATTCCATGAACTTGACCTTATTACAGACGCCTACTGTTGTGAAGACACCCATTTTGACTGTAATGCCAGTTTTTGTGTGAGAGAGACACCCACCCACTTTATTGGCAGAAACCCATTTTTTCGGCATCTAGTGGCTCTGTTTCTAGAAAATGTCTTTTTTATTTTAAGTTATAGAGCTTAGTTATAAGGTGAGTTCTAAACATTCGCATCAATTCCAGAGCCCTAGAATAAATAAAAATATGGGAACCCATTTTCACATGAAATGGTAGGTAACCCACTGTGAGGCTTTTGTGCGTTTGTGTGTGTGTGTGTGTGTGTGTGTGTGTGTGTGTGTGTGTGTGTGTGTGTGCGTGTGTGTGTGACTGCTAAATTAGCCTTCTCTCTCTCTCTCTCTCTCTCTCTCTCTCTCTCTCTCTCTCTCTCTCTCTCTCTCTCTCTCTCTCTCTCTCTGTGAGTGTGGGGGTGGGGGGGGGGGTGGGTGGAGTGGGGTGGGTAGATGGGGGATAGGTATGTCCTAATATCGTGCTGCGTTATTGTTCTTTTTCCGTTTTCGAAATTTGAGGTTACAATTATTCTATCCATGTAATATGTGTAAAACTAATCGCGAAAGAGGTAAAATAAGGTCTATTGGATTTGTAAAAATGTACTAGTCCTCCCCCCCCCTCCCACACACACACATACACACACACAAACACAAGTAACGTATTTCTCCCGTCGACGGATTCTTCGGAAGGTAAAACAAGATGAGGATTTCATCCCAAAGTCTACCGTATTGTTTGCAGCTCAAATGCGTTTTTCTTTTTTGAACATTCAGAGCTGTTCATATTTTGGGCTTATTATGCTGATCCATTTCCCTTCTCTCTAAGCCAAGCCCTGATCAACACAAACGCCGGCGCACAAATAAAGGCGGACCCCACGCCCTTGCCGTTTTTATTTTTCGTCCAGTGGAGAGAGTTGCTCTGTAATCGTAATCCTGAAACGAGGTTGCCATTATCTTTAACCCCGTCACTGCCACTGTACGTACATTGTACATCTGAAATCCGTGTCAGTTCATCGCGAATGAACTCCAGCCGCCCCATGAATAATAGATATAAAGTGGTTTCAGCAAGAGGCATAGATCCTCATGAGCCCTCGCAATTGCGGGGACTCATGAGGATTGATACCTCTTGCATTAGTATGGTGTCCATTTTTTCTCAGCATTGAAGGGGTTAAATCCGTAATTCGTTAACCGCTATGTGCAGATATGTAGAACCACAGATGGGAATTCCTCGGAAAATCATGTTTCGTCTTCGTCTTCTTTTAGTGTCGGGTACACTTTCTCTTCCGGAAAGCTAACACGGTCCAGCTGTAAAAAGAGATAGGTTCTCGTGAGCTGCCGCAGTTGCGGGGCTCATAACGATCCCATACCTCTTCCTGACACCACTTTGTACCCGTGTCCTTATACAGCTGGAGCGTCTGTGACGCTGAATGATCAAAGATTAAATTGATAAACACAGTCTGTGACCACTCGCAGTGAAGGAGTTATGGCTTTGCGATTATAAGATATGAGTGAAAAGAGTGGAGAAAAGTAAATACGTGGTTGTACTCGCCTTCAACTTGAACTCTTGTAGTAGCTGGCGTTTGACGCTCGACACCATTTGATGTTGATATTTGTACTTCACACGTGTACTCCCTGTCCTGATCCTCACATTTTGTGTCCTGGAAGGTGATAGTCACAGACTGGGCTGCGGGTGAACCTGACAAAGCCGCTCTATTTCTCAAAGCAGAATCGGCACCAACATTATTCCACAAAGGTCCTGCATCAGACCCAATCATAGCAACAATAGGTGCAGCAGTATTGGTTCCTCGGAAGATAGACAAGTCCCGAAAGGATTGGCCTGCGGTTAGTCCCAAAACCTGACAAGTAACCGTATGGCCCGTGATTCCTTTAATTCCCGTTGTAGAGGCCAAAGTCACTGTAGTTGCATCTGCGTTGTGCCGTCCTGCATGAAAACACAATATGATGCAGTTTCCTATTTTTATTGGGTTTCATTCCTATTAAAGACTGTATATAATTTCGTCTTTGTTATTATTTATTTATATCAATTTATAGTGGACAAGCTGCCTCTGATGCATGTCATTACAACACTCAGCAATGGAGGAATGTGTTTGGGCACTAACTCAACAGCCGGTTCTATTCTTACGTAAATAATCCGATATATCTGAAAACAAAATGGACACAGTATAATCACTGTTTAGAGATACAGAAGTCTCGGTTTATCACCTAGATTTACTACTACTACTACTACTACTATTACTACTACTACTACTACTACTACTACTACTACTATTACTAATAATAATAAAAACCCGGCTTGGATGTCACGACTCCAAAGTGTGACTATTGAAGTACACGTAACACACAATCTCAGCTTGTACAGCCATTCAATATGTCAAACGAAAGGAAACGTGTTCATATATAGCTGGGGTATGATATACAATTCTACTAAGAGTTAACCCTTATGCTGTCGTAAAATAGTGAACATGATCCAACTTCAGCAGACATATAGATCCCTGTAGTTGCGGAGGCTTGTTAGGATCTATGCCTCTTGCTGAAACCACATTAAATCCATTCACCTTTGACGACTAGGGATCTCTGCAACGGAATTTACGATTATATCGCAAAAGCAGTCTGCGTCCACAGGCAGAAAAGAGATCTGGACATTTCAGTACATATTGTTAAATGTACGTACCTGTGACAGAAATGAACACAACTGTCCGGAACAATACGGACACGAGAAACTGCATGGTCCGAAGTTTGGCCACAGTGGGTGTAAGAGGAAAGTATTACTCCTTGAAAACTGTTGAACACATGGGTAATTCCCAGCGGTTAGCTCTCTCTCTCTCTCTCTCTCACACACACACACACACACACACACACACACACACACACACACACACACACACACACACACACACACACACACACACACACACACACACACACACACACACACACACACCGTTCATTCAGTGTGAAATACACATGTAAAATAGTTTGTCAAGTCTCCTTTTGAACACTTCCTGGTCGAATGCAAACACACTAGCCCTGTGAGCGCGCGACATTACAGATATGCGTCCTTGACATCGCACACACACTTAGAACACGTAACATTCCTTTGCCTGAGGAACAGTTGGTGTCAGCAAGAGGCGCAGGTTATCATGAACCCTAGCAGTCGCATGGGCTTAAGAGAATCTGTGCCTCTGCAGTACGGTATACAGTCAGCAGTACTAGTGCTCCAAAGCACACCGTAGCTGAATGCAAGATAAGCTGTCAACCCTCAACCGTATCACACATAACCCTTTCATTGCCAAGAAAGGCGAACACGGTCCAACCGCAAAAGACATAGATCATCATGAGCCCCCGCAGTTGCGGGGGCTCATGAGGATCTAAGCCTTTTGTTAACAACACTTTGTAAGCCATATTCCTTGTACAGCTACGGCTTTTTAGCATTATGCTAATTAAAATGTCTGATAAACAATTTACGTCCACTGACAGTAAAAGGTTTAATACATTCTGCCCCAGGAACGGGATCTCCAAATATTGGAGCTTCCGTCTGCGTATTAAAATTATAGGGACAGATAGAGCATGATAGTTCAACGGTGGTGCCAGAATGGCTTTGGGCCTATGGCGCCAAGCTATTCTGGCACCACCCTTGAACTCTCATGCTCGATCCATGTCTTGCTGTGGTGTGTCGGGGCTGAAGGAGTTAAAAGCGTTCAATAGCTCACGAAATGATCATTTGTAAGATTTACTGTCTTTATGACTTTGATAAGCAGATACTCTTGCGGATTTCGCAGTGTCCACAATTATGTAGGCTACTCGCTGCAAACTTTCCACAATAAAATGCACAATCTGTTTACCAGTTTAAGTTAGCGCTTTGTGTGTGTGTGTGTGTGTGTGTGTGTGTGTGTGTGTGTGTGTGTCTGTAATGGCGTGTGTGTGTGTGTGTGTGTGTGTGTGTGTGTATGTGTGTCGGTGTATGTGTGTGTGTGTTTATGTGTGTGTGTGTGTGTGTGTGTGTGTGTGTGTGTGTGTGTGTGTTTGTGTGTGTGTTTGTTTAAAGTAAAGAATGATTACACCACAAAATTGCCTAGAAGTTGCCTTTTCAAAATTAGTCTGTCTTCTTCCACTGCAACATCACATAAAGCTTATAGGATGCAATCCGCGCTGTACTAGTGGTGTTATCAGTAAATTCTGGAGGTGGCTTCTGGTACACGCGTTGTGTTTGCAATTCGTTGGGTTACACAGTATGCCTACCTGACGAGCCCACCCTTGGGGCGAAACCGGTCGTAGGCAGCAAAAACTTAAATCTGTCAAGCAGGTCCAGTATCTGTTTGGGAATATTCATGCACTAGCCTCCCCTCTCGGGGGAAGGACTGGATATTCTCCAGCGGATTGCGGGGCGCCTGGGGTAGTCCCTATTGCTTTATGCAGTAGGTGTTCAATCGAAGGCTTAAAATGATAGATCTGTCATTCCTTCTCTCCCACTAAAACCCTCTCTTTCTAGATCTAGTGACCGATGCAGTCACAAAAAGGGCAGCTGATGTCCTGATGACACAATGCAAGCTTACCAGACTGGAATTCCATAGCATTAGTACAGCAGAGCATTCTCAGAATTGAAATGAAAAATTATATATATTTTCATTGAATCCTGAGAATGCTCTTGTTACGCTAATGCCATCGAATTCCAGGCTGGTAAGCTTGCATTGTGTCATCAGGACATCAGCTGCCCTTTTTGTGACTGCATCGCCTACTAGTTCTAAAAAGGAGAGGGTTAGTGGGAGAGAAGGAATGACAGAACTATCATGTTAAGCCTTCCACTGAACACCTGCTACATAAAGTAGTAGGGACTACCCCCAGGCGCTCCGCAATCCGCTGGAGAATATCCAGTCCTCCCCCCGAGAGGGGAGGCTAGTGCTTGAATATTCCCAAACAGATCTTGGACCTGCTGGATAGATTTAAGTTTTTGCCGCCTACAACCGGTTTCGCGCCAAAGGGGGGCTCTTCAGGTAGGCATTCGGCGTAACCTGAAATTGCAAACACAACGCATGTACTAGATCTAAGCTGCCTCCAGAAGTTACTGGTAGCACCGCCAGTAGAGCGCAGATAGCATCCCGAAAACTTTATGAGGTGTTGCAGTAGATGAAGACAGACTAATTTTGAAAAGGCAACACCTAGGCAATTGTGTAGTGCAATTATTCTTTACTTTTAACAAAGGCGTCGCCCAGAGCCAAAAAATGCACTCAATCAGAATAGCGCAAGGAACGTACTTTTTCATTAAATTCTGAGAATGCTCTTGCTACACTAATGCCATGGCATTCCAGGTTGGTAAGCTCGCATTGTGTCATCAGGACATCAGCTGCCCTTTTTGTGACTGCATCGCCTACTAGTTCTAGAAAGGAGAGGGTTAGTGGGAGAGAAGGAATGACAGACCTGTCATTTTAAGCCTTCCACTGAACACCTGCTACATAAAGTAGTAGGGACTACCCCCAGGCGCCCCGCAATCCGCTGGAGAATATCTAGTCCTCCCCCCGAGAGGGGAGGCTAGTGCATGAATATTCCCAGACAGATCTTGGGCCTGCTGGATAGATTTTAGTTTTTGCCGCCTACAACCGGTTTCGTCCCAAAGGTGGGAGGGGGGGGGGGGGCTCTTCAGATAGACATACGGCGTCACCTGAAATTGCAAACACAACGGGTGTACTAGATGCTGCCTCCAGAATTTACTGGTAGCACCGCCAGTACAGCGCGGATTGCATCCCGAATACTTTATGACGTGTTGCAGTGGAAGAAGACAGACTAATTTTGAAAAGGCAACATCTAGGCAATTGTGTGGTGCAATTATTCTTTACTTTTAAAAAAGGCGTCGCCCAAAGCCAAAAAATGCACTCAATCAGAATAGAATCAATCAGAGAGGTGGGGGGGGGGGGGGGAGGACTGGATATTCTCCAGCGGATTGCGGGGCACCTGGGCGTAGTCCCTACTACTTTATGTAGCAGGTGTTCAGTGGAAGGCTTAAAATGATAGGTCTGTCATTCCTTGTCTCCCACTAACCCTCTCCTTTCTAGAACTAGTCGGCGATGCAGTCACAAAAAAAAGGTAGCTGATGTCCTGATGACACAATGCAAGCTTACCAGCCTGGAATTTCATGGCATTAGCGTATCAAGAGCATTCTCAGAATTTAATGAAAAATTACGTCACTTGAGCTATTCTGATTGAGTGCATTTTTTGGCTTTGGGCGACGCCTTTGTTAAAAGTATATATATATATATATATATATATATATATATATATATATATATATATATATATATATATAATATATATATATATATATATATATATATATATATATATATATATATATATATATATATATATATATATATATATATATATATATATATATATATATATATATATATTCTTTACTTTTTTAACAAAGGCGTCGCCCAAAGCCAAAAAATGCTCTCAATCAGAATAGCTCAAGGGAAGTAATTTTCCATTAAATTCTGAGAATGCTCTTGCTACGCTAATGCCATGGAATTCCAGGCTGGTAAGCTTACATTGAGTCATCATGACATCAGCTGTCCTTTTTGTGACTGCATCGCCTACTAGTTCTAGAAAGGAGAGGGTTAGTGGGAGAGAAGGAATGACAGACACAGACCTATCATTTTAAGCCTTCCACTGAACACCTGCTACATAAAGTAGTAGGGACTACCCCCAGGCGCCCCGCAACCCGCTGGAGAATATTCAGTCCTCCCCCCGAGAGGGGAGGCTAGTGCATGAATAGTCCCAAACAGATCTTGGATCTGCTGGATAGATTTAAGTTTTTGCCGCCTACAACCGGTTTCGCCCCAATGGGGGCTCTTCAGGTAGGCATTCGGCGTAACCTGAAATTGCAAACACAACGCATGTACTAAAAGCTGCCTCCAGAAGTTACTGGTAGCACCGCTAGTAGAGCGCAGATTGCATCCCGAAAACTTTATGAGGTGTTGCAGTGGATGAAGACAGACTAATTTTGAAAAGGCAACACCTAGGCAATTTTGTAGTGCAATTATTCTTTACTTTTAACAAAGGCGTCGCCCAAAGCCAAAAAATGCACTCAATCAGAATAGCGCAAGGAACGTACTTTTTCATTAAATTCTTAGAATGCTCTTGCTACACTAATGCCATGGAATTCCAGGTTGGTAAGCTCGCATTGTGTCATCAGGACATCAGCTGCCCTTTTTGTGACTGCATCGCCTATTAGTTCTAGAAAGGAGAGGGTTAGTGGGAGAGAAGGAATGACAGACCTGTCATTTTAAGCCTTCCACTGAACACCTGCTACATAAAGTAGTAGGGACTACTCCCAGGCGCCCCGCAATCCGCTGGAGAATATCTAGTCCTCCCCCCGAGAGGGGAGGCTAGTGCATGAATATTCCCAGACAGATCTTGGGCCTGCTGGATAGATTTTAGTTTTTGCCGCCTACAACCGGTTTCGTCCCAAAGGTGGGAGGGGGGGGGGGGGCTCTTCAGATAGGCATACGGCGTCACCTGAAATTGCAAACACAACGGGTGTACTAGATGCTGCCTCCAGAATTTACTGGTAGCACCGCCAGTACAGCGCGGATTGCATCCCGAATACTTTATGACGTGTTGCAGTGGAAGAAGACAGACTAATTTTGAAAAGGCAACATCTAGGCAATTGTGTGGTGCAATTATTCTTTACTTTTAAAAAAGGCGTCGCCCAAAGCCAAAAAATGCACTCAATCAGAATAGAATCAATCAGGGAGGGGGGGGGGGGGGTGAGGACTGGATATTCTCCAGCGGATTGCGGGGCACCTGGGCGTAGTCCCTACTACTTTATGTAGCAGGTGTTCAGTGGAAGGCTTAAAATGATAGGTCTGTCATTCCTTGTCTCCCACTAACCCTCTCCTTTCTAGAACTAGTAGGCGATGCAGTCACAAAAAAGGTAGCTGATGTCCTGATGACACAATGCAAGCTTACCAGCCTGGAATTCCATGGCACTAGCGTATCAAGAGCATTCTCAGAATTTAATGAAAAATTACGTCACTTGAGCTATTCTGATTGAGTGCATTTTTTGGCTTTGGGCGACGTCTTTGTTAAAAGTATATATATATATATATATATATATATATATATATAATATATATATATATATATATATATATATATATATATATATATATATATATATATATTATATATATATATATATATATATATATATATATATATATATATATATTCTTTACTTTTAACAAAGGCGTCGCCCAAAGCCAAAAAATGCTCTCAATCAGAATAGCTCAAGGGAAGTAATTTTCCATTAAATTCTGAGAATGCTCTTGCTACGCTAATGCCATGGAATTCCAGGCTGGTAAGCTTACATTGTGTCATCAGGACATCAGCTGTCCTTTTTGTGACTGCATCGCCTACTAGTTCTAGAAAGGAGAGGGTTAGTGGGAGAGAAGGAATGACAGACACAGACCTATCATTTTAAGCCTTCCACTGAACACCTGCTACATAAAGTAGTAGGGACTACCCCCAGGCGCCCCGCAACCCGCTGGAGAATATTCAGTCCTCCCCCCCCCGAGAGGGGAGGCTAGTGCATGAATAGTCCCAAACAGATCTTGGATCTGCTGGATAGATTTAAGTTTTTGCCGCCTACAACCGGTTTCGCCCCAATGGGGGCTCTTCAGGTAGGCATACGGCGTAACCTGAAATTGCAAACACAACGCATGTACGAGAAGCTGCCTCCAGAATTTGACTGGTAGCACCGCCAGTACAAGGTGGATTGCATCCCGAAAACTTTATGAGGTGTTGCAGTGGAAGAAGACAGACTAATTTTAAAAAGGCAACACCTAGGCAATTTTGTGGTGTAATTATTCTTTACTTTTAACAAAGGCGTCGCCCAAAGCCAAAAAATGCACTCAGTCAGAGTAGCTACAAGGGACGTAATTTTTCATTAAATTCTGAGAATGCTGTGCTAATGCCATGGGATTCCAGGCTGGTAAGTTTGCATTGTGTTATCAGGACATCAGCTGCCCTTTTGTGACTGCATCGCTTATTAGATCTTTTGAGCCTTCCACTGAACACCTACTACATAAAGCAATAGGGACTACCCTCAGGCGCCCCGCCATCCGCTGGAGAATATCCAGTCCTCCCCCCGAGGGGGGAAGATAGAAAATATTCCCAAACAGATATTAGACATGCTGAGCAGATTTAAAGTTTTTGCCGCCTACAACCGGTTTCGCCCCAAGAGGCTTCAGGTAGGCATACGGCGTAACCTGAAATTGCAAACACAACGCATGTACTAGAAGCCGCCACAAAATTGCCTAGGTGTTACCTTTTCAAAATATTATTAGTCTGTTTTTTTCCACTGCGACACCTCATAAAGCTTTAGGGATGCAATCCACGTTGTACTAGTGGTGCTACCAGTAAATTCTGGAGGCGGCTTGTAGTACATGCGTTGTGTTTGCAATTTCAGGTTACGCCGTATGCCTACATGAAGAGCCCCCCCCCCCCCCCCACCCCCTTGGGGCGAACCGGTTTTTTACATTAAAAAAACCCATAGTCCTATAATAGATCTAGCATACTACGTGCGTGTAATAATAGGTATCTAACACACACACACACACACACACACACACACACACACACACACACACACACACACACACACACACATATTCGCGCACGCACACACACACACAAACACACCACAACATTGTACAGGGGCTATCAGGGACCTATCCATGCAGCACGCGCAGTGTATTGATCGGCACACCACGTAAGGCGAGTCATTGACGTAGTTTGGGTGTGCACGTGGAATAGCGTCACTAAATGATATCAACTGACATCATTTGAGATTATCTACGTGCGCATGAAAATGCGTCAGCGTCTCTTCTTTTCTTGTTACATCCGGCGAACGCGCGAAAGGTAAGTTCTTGGCACAATAGATTCTTTTTCCACTAAACAACTCAGTACACACGCTGAATCTTAATGTCGTCAATGGCTGTTCGGTAGAGCCCAAACGGACCAACAAATGTCCCTTTCCCCAAAAACCCTCTCCCAGCGCCGCCTTTCAAAGGACACTGTGCTTGCACAGTTTCTGTACTCCCGGCTGTCCTAATTCCTGAAATACTTTTTTTCTTCCTGCGGAACACCCTTTACAGCAACATAATCTTTAAAACAATGAAGGAGGTTGTTTTACTGGAAAAAAAAGGATACACTAGACAGTGTGATGATTGCACTGAAGACAGCAATGATATACTAGCTGAGCCATAGTGAATGGAATATCATCGATTTTGGCTTGCTTCGCCTTATACCATATCAAGTTCTCTGGAAATCGGAAGCCATAAACAATGACATTCCAGCCAATGGACGAATATCGTATAGGCGTGCAAAAAGTAAACTGACATCTCAGCTGAGTCAGTGTTTGTTTGTCACTATTTACACTGAATAACACGTCATTATCACAGGCTCTCTCAGCTACTTGACAAGGCCGGCCAGAAGTCCTTGTGGGTAAAGTGGGTGCATGACTTCTTTGAAACATGAAGCCCTGAGCTTGACTCGTATGTCGATATACTACGACCGGACTTTTCATCAACCCAGCTGAGTTCGGCTGAGGTGGAAACTGAGGGCACACAATATGACATGCGTCGGACCCTTTCTCGTTAACATACAGTCGTTCCTTTCTCGGAACACCACAGACACATGCAAGAGGAGAGACAAGTTGATCAGTTTAGCAGGTAAGCCTGTCTATCCGCGTCATTGACACCTTTTGGGAAAGGTGGGTTTCAGGATATTCTGTGTAAATCCTCTTAAGGCGAGCTAGGACACTTCCAATGTGAAAAACCTGTCACGTTGGCTGTTTTGGGTTTTCCCGATTTTCTGCAAGTTCTGAGTGTCCACCCTGCGAAAACATTTCTTCAAAGCTTTTATCGAACACCCGTAAATGTTAAATAAACAAAGTACCCGGAGTTTTGTTTACATTTTTATCGCTCGAAATATCTGCATTTTGCCTACTTTTGAACCTGGTCAAAGCGCACACTCTTCGTACCGCAGTGAAAAAATTATGCCCCTTGAAAGCGGCTTCTTTCCCTTGCAGTAATTTGTCCTTCACCTTAGCCTAAACGAATAATCAACGGAAAAAGAAAAAAACAAACAAAACAAAAACAAAACGAAAACAAGCACCTGCCTGAGGCAAACCAAGGAATTTGTCGAAAACTTCCAAATTTGGTCTTTTGACAATTTCGGTCAGGAGCACCACATAAATGTGCATCTCTGATTGGTTTAAATGTATTTCCGAGTCTGTTCGGCTAACTTCGTGTCGGATACAACTCGCACCTTGCAAGTATATTTTTCGACTGATTGCAAGCGAAAACGCATTGTTTAGACAAATCCGCAGAGGAATCTAGTCAACACGACAGACAGAGTGAGTCTGAAGAACTTGTATTAGCGAAATCTACAGGAAAAGGCAACTGCCCGTGTACAGAATAGGCACAAACATCATCTGCAGCTGCGAGTCGTTTCGTAAGGACCAGCGTATTTTGCAGGTAGGTGCTCTAGCGATTTGGCAAAGAATAACGTGCAAAAAATCAAAGATACCAAGGGCGAGGTCGAAGATATTTATGTAATTATTGTTTGTGAACTGCATGACCTTGGAGCAGAAGTGTGCATTCATAGGAATTCGAATTTCTGCATTCAGCGATCAATGGAGCACAATGGATCAGAACGATTTAGATTCAGGAATCTCATGTCTTTCGTCTGTTATAATAACATCTGAACATTTCGGTTAAAGGCCTCTGGCTTATACAAGCCAGCAATATCTGGGCCAGGAAAGACCGAGAAAAACTCCTTCCCCTATTCTCTCTCTCTCTCTCTCTCTCTCTCTCTCTCTCTCTCTCTCCCCCCCCCCCCCCTCAATCCACCTCACACCCCCTTCTTATGCAGACAGTTTTATGCAGGCCCAATGGGATGCCTTCAGGTAGTATAACCCGCTCTCCTACCCTCCCTTCCCCGCCCACACCCCTCCCCCCTTCACCCCCCCCTTCACTCCCCCCCCCACTTCACACCCCCTTCCCCTCCCTCTCCCAGATTTCTCCTTTTTTGTCTACCGTATTTAAAAACTACGGTAGACTTTGAAATGGGCTTGGTCGGAGAGCATTCCGGAGCATGCACATGACGTGCGGGGCAGAAATTCTGGCAAAGAAGTAACAAGATAAAAATGACGTCACGACTAGCTACGCAAACCTTGCTAGAGAACGTCTTTTTGGCGCCAAAACGCCGTATGTGTGTGTGTCTGTGTGTGTGTGCGCGTGTGTGTGTGAGTGCGTGCGTGCGTGCGTGCGTGTGTGTGTGTGTGTACGTGTGTGTGTGTGTGTGTGCGTGTGTGTGTGTGCGTACACCAAATCACTCAAATGGGTTACTTTCTTTACCATCCTTATGCAAAATGCGTGTGTGTAAAATTCTGGGTGACCAAGTCAGACACCCATTTTTTCTGAGGGTTGTTTCTGTATTATCTTTCATTCAAAAGTCAGAAAAAAAATATCAAAATACGATGTCCCCATTTTGACAGATTTACTTCATGGTTGTGTTTCGGCGATGCCCTGGGCCTGTGTGTTGACACGGAAGCGGCCGGAGTGTTTTCAGATCAATTTGATGATCGCTGATTGGTTAGCCCAACACCGATGAACGGAGTTGTTTCCCTTGCCCTTCCTAAAACGTCTTTCGTCTCCAACCGTGACCGGCCATTCTTTCGCGTTTGCAGAGGTACTTTATGCAATATTTCTTAGTTAAGAGCACGCCCAAATGTACTTGTTCAGTGCAGTTATTTAACTGAGAGATGCCTCCAATCCCCGATACCCGTTTGGCCCAGAAAAATAAGGCGTCTGCTTCAGCCGTGGCTCGGTCCGTGTCTTCCTCTCTCTGATCGTTGAGTCTTGTAGTAAATGATAATAGAACCCCACGATTTTAACAAAAGCTTTCCTCTTCAATGAAAGGAATTCGTTCAATAACCCCATTACAAGGTCAATCTGCCACGCGATTTTGTTTCTTCTTTTTTTTTCTGACATGTGTTAACTTGCCACATGCATGCACAGTATCAGTTGACTTAAAAAAAAAATGGCGCCAGATTTCAATCCTCGTTCGCAAAACTGCCTCGCGATTCGAAGAACAAACGTCCACAAACAGGTCTTTCGGAATGTGCAACTGAAGTGTCGCTTTTTACTGTATTACCAGTTTTTAGTTCTCAGGGTCACCCTGGTCAGCCCCACAGGGTGGGTTTTTCTCTCTATTCTGGGGCATGTGTTTCTGTCTACCCTTTGTCCATTCACCTGTATTTGCTTTTTAAAACTCTCCCTACTGTCTGCACTGCCTGTAGCTCTTGATATTGGATGTGTGTTGTTAAATGGTCTTAGCTTTATTTAGGCCCAATGTGTTAGGTTTATTTAACGTATTTGACCGGCAGGCGACATACATGGCAATGTTCTGTTTATGTGTTTTTTTTTTTCACAAGCAGTGCAGGCACGTCCTGAGAAAACCTTGTTGCTGTCGGGACGTTAAGCAATGTACAATCAATCTGATTCAAAATGTCAGTTGGTTTACATGGTTGTATTGGACATGTTTGCAGCAACACCGTTTTGGTCACACCGGCTCAGGACTTTCTGCACACACCCAGCGCCGGATGGCAGCAGGATGTCCAAACCCATCGGGATCTATGCTGCAGAATCATGGCCCCCCAGCCTCTGCCACAGAGGGTGCGTCTGGTAGGAGGGTGCATGGACGGCAGCGGAATGCTCCCAATTACAAACTGGTAAGTAAAGTGATTCTATGATCATCTTCATTTTATTGGCTGGCGTGCGTGCGAAGCAAAAGTGAGTTTATGTTCTGGGCCACTGGTCGTCCGTCCGTCGTCCATGGTAAACTTTAACTCATTCTACCCCAACACCAAAATCCTTAAATTTTGCCCCTGTCCTCTCAAGACCGCATTGCAGCGCAGGATACAGATCGACCATGATAGTTCAAGGGTGATGCCAGAATAGCTTGGCGCCCATAGGCGCCAAGCTGTTCTGGCATCACCTTTGAACTATCATGGTCGATCCTTATCCTGCTGTGGTGTGTCTGGGGGTAGAATGAGTTAATGGTGGCATTTTCTCGGAGACTATACAAGCCACATTCTTCAAGCTTGGCCCAAGGATACTTTGTGGCAAGACCTTTTTAAACATGCCAATTTGAGTGACCTCTCTCAAAGGGTCACGCAGGGTTGACAAATGTGTGAAAACTGCTTGCATTTTCAGAAAACGTGGATTTTGCTGCTGCAGAAGCCAGCCCTCGTCACCGAGGTCACACATAATATGTAAATCGGTCATACACGGGATTACTCTTTTTATTCTTGTGCAAGGCCCCTTAACCAAAATTGGGCTGTTTCTGTCCTAATGCAGCTTTGGTTTCAATCTTGCTTTCTTTCTTTCTTTCTCCAGTTGGCAAATGGCGCCTGGGATGGACCCGAGACTGAGAGTAGTGCCAGTGCATCGCAATACGAGGGCAGTGATGACGAGGAGTTTGTTCCTGGCTCGAGTTCACCGGATTCAGAGGGTGTGTCGGCATCAATTGCTGGCATCTCTGACATAGACAGTATTGTATCGACTATGTTAGATTTCATCAAAGTGGCAGGTTCGGGGTGGCCAGGTGTTGGTGACGCTAGTACCAGCAAGGTGCAGTGTGCGTTAGGGGGTGGCAATGAGAATGTGGATAGGCAGGAGGAACATGATGCTGGAAAGAGTGGGGAAAGAGCACATACAGAAGAAACAGGTGTGCACGTGTCGCAGAGAGGGAAAGGAAAGTACAAATGGGACAAGAAACATGCATGCAAATTGTGTGGCAAGCTTGTCTTGAAAATGAGCACGCACTTACAAGATGTCCATGCAGATGAGGCAGACGTTGCTAAAATTTTGTCGATGAAAAAAGGGACCAAGCAGAGACGTCGAGCATGGATCAGACTACAAGATGAGGGTGATTACATGCATAACGTTGCTGTTCTTGAAAACAAATCCGGATGTTTGATTCCTAAGTATCGCACCAAAACTAGTAAGGTAGACGACCTTCTCGCCTGTAGCCATTGCAAAGGGCTCTATCAAAAAAAGCTGATCTCTGTACACTCAAAACGTTGCTGTCAGAAGCCAGGAGAGTTTCAGATCACTCGGCAAGGGGACGCGGCGCGCCGTGGTCGGCTAATGCTTCCAATACCCTTAGACGTTGAATTTTCCTTCTATCACAAGGTCTTGGCCAGCCAGAGAGATGATGAGATAAGCCGTCTTATCAGAACTGACCCCTTGCTTCTTGAGTATGGAAAGAGATTATTTGACCGCAGGGACATTGAATAACACACGGCTGGACAAATCAGCTCCAGGATGCGGGAGTTAGGGAGACTATTAAAGATTATCAGAGTGAGGTCAGAAATGAAAATCGCAAGTTTAAATGCTGTGATCAATTCAGCTAGCTTTGATCATGTTGTCCTGGCTGTAAAAGAGCTAGAAGATTTTGATGAGGACACACATCAGTTCAAAAAAGGCAATCTGGCAATGCGCATAGGCCATGCTTTGAAAAAGTGTTCACAGATCAAACAGTCACAGGCATCCAAACAGCTTGGGCAGGGTTCAGACGACAGGTGGCGACAGGAGCTCTCTGAGGCGCAGCGGTTTGACTCTGTCTTCAACGGGGACTGGTATGATTGTGTGTCCGCTACAGCAGCCCAGTCGGTCGGGAAAATGACCATGAACAAACCCAAGCTGATCCCATTATGTGAAGATGTGAGGAAGGTCCAACAGCTTCTTGAGACAAGGATGGTTTCAGAAGATTATCCGACAGTCGTTAAAGCAACTCTTTGTGCTGTATCACTTTTCAACCGAAAACGAGGGGGAGAAGTTCAGAGAATGAAGGTGTCAGACTTCCAGAATGCTAAGATTGGATCGATCACCAATCAAGATATCTTGAAAGGTCTCACAGAGGTTGAGAAGAAAATGGTGAATCATTTTCAGCGAGTGGAAATCAGAGGTAAGTTTAATAGGAGTGTTCCCGTTTTGCTGACGAAGAAGATGATGACAACTGTGGACAGAATCCTTCAAATGAGGCAATCAGTGCCAGCTCTCGCTGATTCCCAGTACATCTTTGCCACACCTTCTGGTCAGAGGCCTTACAGAGGCCATGATGTTCTGAAGGCCCATGCCCTAGAAGCAGGGGTGTCATACCTAGCCATGTTCACATTTACTCAGTTGCGGAAGCAGGTTGCAACTTTGGCTCAGTCAATGGCCATCTCGGAGTTAGACCAGGATCAGCTGGCAGATTTCCTTGGCCATGATATTCGGATACATCACCATATCTACCGCCAACCTCAAGACGTCCTTCAAAAGGCAAAAGTGGCAAAGATTCTTCTGTCAGTTAACAATGGGATGACAGATTTTGAGAGTTGCATTAGAGCTGAGCTGGGCGATGATGAAGAGATTGACTTTGACAATGAAACACATCAGAAACTGGCAGAGAGGTATCGGGGGGAACAGCACCTGTGAATGAAGCAAGTAGCAAGTCAACAATACAGGAATCGATGAGCATGACGGAGAAAAGACGTCCAGAGCCTGATGACAATCTAGATAGTTTTGATGATGACAGTACTGCGTCAGCTCCTGTTCGAAAGAAAACTAGATTTACAAGGAAACCATGGGGGGAAGCTGAAGAGAAAGCTGTTCAAACTCGTTTCAAGACACACCTGGTCATGAACAAACTTCCTGGAAAGGCCGAGATACAGTACGCAATGGCAGAGGAGCCTGAACGTAGACATAGGCGCTGGACAAACATTAAGGATTACGTCCGCAACAGACTGAAAAAGTTACAAAAGAAATGAATTGAGGTTCCCCGCCACTCGCAGCATTTTCGATTTCATACAGATTTATTACAAGAGTGTTATTATTGGGGTGGTTTCAGCATGTATAGCCTGCTTTTTTTTTATCTGATGGACGCCTGGATCATTTTGTATACTGTATAACCTTTGGATTTGCAAAACGAAACAGCCGGCTGGGGACAAAAGACAATAATAAGATAAGAAAACCATTGACAATGTAAAGATTGATTACAAGAGTGTTATTGGGGAGGGGGGGGGGGGGGGCGGATCATTTTGTAATATACTGCATACCATTTTAAAAACTCTGCAAATGAAAGAATGGTTGGTTGTACTGCATACCATTTTAAAAACTCTGCAAATGAAAGAATGGTTGGTTGTTGGAGACGAAAGACGTTAAATAAAGGCTGAAGTTTCAAGTGATTTCTTATCTTGTCAGGTAATTAATTAATGTCAGTGTTCTGTTCTGTCATTTTAACTCATTCTACCACAAGACCAGAATCCCCAAATGTGAAGTCGTCTTCAGAAGACTGCGTTGCAGTGCAGGACACAGATCCACCATGATAGTTCAAGGGTGATGCCAAAATAGCTTGGCGCCCATAGGCGCCAAGCTATTCTGGCATCACCATTGAACTATCATGGTGGATCTTTATTTTGCTGTGGTGTGTCTGGGGTAGAATAAGTTAAGCCCAAATGTTGAAGTCGTCTTCAGAAGACTGCGTTGCAGTGCAGGAGACACAGATCCACCATGATAGTTCAAGGGTGATGCCAGAATAGCTTGGCGCCCATAGGCACCAAGCTACTCTGGCATCACTCTTGAACTATCGTGGTGGATCTTTTATTTTGCTGTGGTGTGTCTGGGGTAGAATAAGTTAAGCCCAAATGTTGAAGTCGTCTTCAGAAGACTGCGTTGCAGTGCAGGACACAGATCCACCATGATAGTTCAAGGGTGATGCCAGAATAGCTTGGCGCCCATAGGCGCCAAGCTATTCTGGCATCACCCTTGAACTATCGTGGTGGATCTTAAATTTTGCTGGGGTAGAATAAGTTAAGTGTTAGTTTCTTCGTCTGGATCTTTTTCTATCTTTCATATTTTTCCACACTTTTTGACCTGCATCATAGTCATACTGAGGCTAATAGCTTCAAATTTGTTCACTGCCATAATTCTATGCAAGCTACATTACAGTACTTACAGATGAGGACATAGACCAATGGCTTTAGTTAAAGGGTGGTGCCACAATAGCTTGGCGCCTAGAGGCACCAAGCTATTCTGGCACTAACCCTTGGACTATTTCAGTCACACTTGTTGCACACACTGTTGTATTCCGAATGATAAGGGCTAATATTCAAAATGCTCTGTTGCTGTTTGTCTGAAACTCCAGAGTACCCAAAACCAAAAAAAAAAAGTCCTTTAATTTCCAGAATACATTATGTTGATTCTCACATCAATGCCATGATAAACTGTTTTGCTTCAGAAGGACAAAACGCAGCAATGTTTAAAAGATTTCCTCTGTAAAAATCATAATCGAAAGGTTTCGGGCCAGTGTTTATTGAATTTTGCACCATACAATGTAAAAAATGTTAAAGCACACATACACATTAAGTTGAGGAAAAAAATTAATGTGAAAAAGAAGTATTCCATGAACTTGACCTTATTACAGACGCCTACTGTTGTGAAGACACCCATTTTGACTGTAATGCCAGTTTTTGTGTGAGAGAGACACCCACCCACTTTATTGGCAGAAACCCATTTTTTCGGCATCTAGTGGCTCTGTTTCTAGAAAATGTCTATTTTATTTTAAGTTATAGAGCTTAGTTATAAGGTGAGTTCTAAACATTCGCATCAATTCCAGAGCCCTAGAATAAATAGAAATATGGGAACCCATTTTCACATAAAATGGTAGGTAACCCACTGTGAGGCTTTTGTGCGCCTGTGTGTGTGTGTGTGTGTTTGTGTGTGTTTGACAGTGACTAGAGCCCGCGTTTGAGGACGGACAAGCTTGAAATTTTAGGATATTTGTTACGTGGTGGATTTGTAGTCGTAGTATGATAAACACACCAGACGCACGCACGTAAGGTTCTTTTAAATAAACTTCATTCAGCTGCAACCCGTCACACGTGGCTTAAGGATGTAGACAATACTGGAGAAACAGTTCCAACAATATTTTAATTCAGCGATGCGATCTCCACACAATGCATTTCCAAATGCACCAACACTGATACAATGTCTCTTCTGCAAATGTCCACAATGGCGACACAAAGTTCCTCACACAACATACACTGCGTCTCTCACAATGTACACCCTACATGGGTCACGTACCTACGATAAACTGTGTGTCTCTACAACTGACAATGCGTGACAATGTATATTCGCGCTCTCCTAGCACCAACGTTAAATAGTAAGACACTTTCTAGAATAATTCAAGGAAATCATTCAATGCAACCAATCAAAATAATCTACGTAACAGAAACTGAAAATTATTAATAAAAAAAACGAACTTTCTAGAAAACTACAATAGGCTACACAAATCTGGCTGCTCACTTCAGCTCCAAAACCTTGGTAAAATGACATCTCACAAAAGTATGGCAGGCAGTTCGCAAACTAGTCGGAAACGTCGAGAAATACCACGATCCTTCATAACATACAAGAAAACGGCTGACGGCTTCACGCGCACAGTAAACAACTTGTTACGAAATGTCGCCAATTTACCGACGTCATACATACGAGGTCACTAGACAGTGCGACCTTTCTAGAACGTTCTGGACTAAACTTAACGTATCCTAACAAAGTGAATTCCGCTCTGCGCGACCGAAAGAAAATGTTACTTTAAAAGGTACATGAATCATAACCATGATAGCTTAAATAAATATCGGATCGTTTCCTACGATTAACACATGTATGCTCTCACAGGACAACACAACCACAATCGTAACATTAGCCCCCTCTTTTAGAATGAAATTTCACAAAACTTTCTTCTCAAATCTTAAAATACGGTTGTGGCTGTGTAAACCTACACAAAACCATAAAAATTTCACATCAAAATAAAATCAAATCAACTACTTTAAAATAATCATCTCACAGTTCCTTTAAACTGTCCTGAGCGAAGACATGTCCCTTTAAACTCTCATAGACACCAAAATGTTTCTTTAAACTGTTCTGGACACAGAAATGTTCACTTAAACTGCTCTGCTCAGGTAATCCGCTCCAAAGTTCTGCGAACCCTTGATAGATTGTAGTTTAACGTCAAAATTCTGCAAGAACATCGCCCATCTCATAATACGAGAATTTGTAAACTTTGCAGAGTTTAGTTGGTTCAAGGGTTGATGATCCGTTTGGAGAACGAATGGCACTCCCAGAAGGTACAGTTCGAATCGCCGTACTCCCCAGATGATGGCTAGGCACTCTTTCTCGATGGTCGAGTAGTTTTTCTCAGCTCTGGTCAACTTTTTGCTGGCGTAGCTCACTGGGTGGAGTTTTCCATTATCTTCTTGCATTAAGACTGCACCTACTCCTTCGTTGGAGGCGTCTGTTCTCAGGAAGAAAGTTTTCAACGGGTCAGGGAGGTGTAGAACAGGCTTCTCGGTTAGGATGTCTTGAACCGCCTGGAATGCTCGCTCTTGGGCCTCCTCCCACTTCACTACGTTAGGTTGTCCTTTCCTCAGCAAATCAGTCAGGGGTGCTGTGACTGCCGCAAAGTTTGGTATGAACTCCCGGTAGTAGTTCGCCAAACCCATAAATGAGCGAACTTGCGTCTTGGTCGTAGGTCGCGGGGCATCCCTGATCTTCTGCACGTTGGCGTCGTGTAGTACCTTTAAACCTTCGCTCAATTTATGTCCAATGAAGTCTATGTTGTCAGCCCCAAGAATACACTTGCTTGGACGGATTTTGAAATTTGCATGTGACAGTCTTTGAAACAGTTCTCGGAGGGCTTTGAGGTGATCCCCCAAGTTTTGGTATGGATCAAAATGTCATCCCAGTAAAAGACCACATTTTGCATATCTTCAAGGATCTTTTTCAGTCCTCTCTTCAATGTGGCACCACTGTTCACCATACCAAAAGGCATCTTCAATAACTCCCAATCACCGTCGGGTTTGACGAATGCTGTCTTGGGGATATCTTTCTTCTGAAACCTTGATTTGCCAATACCCTTTGCTTAGGTCAATTTTGGAGAAAAATCGGTCTCCACTGACCTTTTGGAACAGTTCTTCCGCTGTGGGCATAGGCTCTGGATCAAAGATTGTTAGTTTATTGAGTCTGCGATAGACCACACACACCCGGTTGGATCCATCTGGTTTCTTCACGATGACAACTGGGACGCATATGGTGACTTGGACTTTCTGATGACTTCCAGACTCAGCATTTCCTTAATATCCTTTTTCAATTCTTCCCTCGTATTATAAGGAAGACGATAAGGTTTGCTGCGAACTGGCTCGTTTGACGTCAGGTTAACCTCGTGCTAGGTTTTCGTCGTCTAGTCTTTCGTCATCAGGAAGACGCACCGATGCGGCCAGTTGTGTTTTGTCTTAACGACCTCTCTCAATATACGTCTTCAGCAGATTAGCATGGTAAGTTTTCACCTTGTTGTTGACTTTGACTCTGTAGTCGTTTTGATGCCAACCACCGTGTCGACAACGTAGAGTCCCTTCCAGTGCATCATCAGTTTGTTGTTGTCGGTGGGAAGAAAAACCAATAATTGGTCACCTGGCTGGAATCGTCGAGGTTTCGCCTTACGATCATAGTAATGCGTCCCTTTGTTCTGCGCCTTCACCAGTTCTTCTCGAGCCATCCTGAAGGTATCTTCCAGCTTCTCTCTCAGGTCGAAGACGTACTGGTAGCTGATCTTTACCTCAGGCGCGTCGATATCCTTGGTTCACAGCTCCTTCAGGATGTGCATGGGCCCCCTTACAGTCCTGCCATACAGTAATTCAAAAGGGGAAAACCTTCACGGTATGCGAAGAGCAAGGCATTGATATATCTGTGCCACAACCTTGGCTGT
>BTPG01000002.1:150974016-150984016 GCA_036245525.1 Semisulcospira habei
GATTTAGAATCGACACAGATCAAAATGTTAAATATATCATAAGGTAGAAGTTGAATAAAATGTAGTGCCATGAGAATCGCATACAGTTCAGACGTAAATATAGAAAATCCTTTACCAAGATAAAACGATTTCTTCACTTTGAGATCAGGAATAACAAAGCCTGCACCACAGTCTGAAGAATCTAAGACAGACCCATCTGTGAAAAATTTCAAATGTTTAAAATATGTTGTCTGTAATTTTTCTTTCACTAAATTTGCTAAAACGTTCACATCCTCATCTTTTTTTCAAATCTGTGTAATCTATATTGAAAGTAGCATTAATATGTTCCCAGGGAGGTATAGTAGGTGTTACTGGTAAAACGGGAATAGACTTGATATCTATATTGCAATTTTCTATAGCATCTTTGACATAGTTACGAATAGGTAAAAGATACGGGATGGTTTGCGCTCTCTTCGGGAAATCCACATCTGCATCTAAAAATATGTCTTCACATACTGAATTTTTGACGGACAGGCTTCGGACAATGTATTTTGCAGTTGCTAATTTACGTTGGTCAGATAAAGACAGAACACCTGCTTCTTTGTAGGTTTTTACAGTATTAGTATGAACCGGCACTCCAAGGGCTAATTTAACTGCTTTACTATCAATGCTTTGCAGCTTCTGTAGAAGTGTAGCTGGGGCAGAAAAGTAGACTTCCTGACCATAGATAAGTGTTGATCGAACTAAAGATGTACCAAGGTGTAAAACAGTTTTAATGTCCTGACTCCATGGTTGTGAGTTTATAATTTTTAACAAGTTAAGTCTTTCTTGCCTTATTTAATATGGCTTCAATATGAATTCTCCATGATAATTTTGATGTAAAACGTACGCCTAAAAACTTTACACTCTGTTGGTAGTTTAAAGGCGTCCCGTTTAGGGATAAGTTAGGTAATGTTTTAGCAACTTCCCCATTATTGAAAAGCATTAGACATGTTTTTTCCCCAGATAGTTCTAGACCATTTTCTTTCATATAGTTTGATAATTTGTCCAATTCAATCTGATAAACTTTTTGAACGTAATCTACGATTCTTTTTGGGGTACGTTTTCTGAGATTAGTGTTTATCCACAGAGCAATATCATCTGCATATTGTACCACAGTTGTGTCCTGTGAGAGAGATTGTGGGAGGTCGTAAATTAACACAGTGAATAAAAAGGGTGAAATTATTGATCCCTGCGGAATACCCATATCTATTTTCTTAAAGGTTGAATAACTTTTACCAACTTTGGTGCAGACAAATCTTTCAGACAAAAAGCTTTTAATGTACTCATACATAAACCCGGTTATGCCAATCTGTTTTATTTTGTATAATAATCTAGCATGCCAAACACTATCATAAGCCTTTTTTACGTCGAAAAAGGTTGCTAGTATACTTTTTCTTCTAGAAAATTGTTTTTTAATGTTATTTGTGAGTTTAACTAAATGGTCTGTCGTACATCGACCTTTCCGAAAACCAGCTTGATGAACTGGAATTATATCCTGTTTTTCACAGTAATGATATAACCGATTTAAAAGAATCTTTTCCATTACTTTGCAAGCTTGTGATGTTAGTGCAATAGGTCTATAACTACTAATCAATGTACGTGTTTTACCCGATTTGAGTACTGGAACTACTACTGACTGCTTCCAGATAGTAGGAAGAGATCCATTAAACCAACATTTTTGGTAAAATGTATGTAGTAGTTTTTTCCACGACTCAGGTAAATGATAAAGTAGTTGGTAAGAAATCCCATCTATACCCACTGCACTAGAGGTATTTGCAAACGACTGTAAAACATCTAGGAATTCATTATATTGAATTGGAGCATTGATATACTGAGAATGAGTAGAAACTGGATCTTGATAATCTGCTTTGACTTCTTCTTGGTTTCTGTGGTTTATGTTTGATAAACTGAGACTTGATGTGAGACTATTTTCTGCAAACATATTAACAAAGGCCTCCGCTTTATCTACTGCACTAGGAAATGTGTTGCCTTCTACTGCAATTGGATACACTTGTAATTTGTATCCATTTTGTAATTCTGATATTTTTCTCCAAACCTTATATGTATCTTTTGATTCAGACACTTCATTTTTACAGAACTCAGCCCAGTGAATCTTTTTGGCTCTCGCCACTATTCTGTTACAGTGTATTTTAGTTTTTTTCATTTCCCTAAAGTTCTCTTCAGATTTGTTTCTTATCCATTTTTTAAAGTGTGCCTTCTTAATATTTACTGCTAGTTCACATTCCTTATTCCACCAAACATTACCTGAATATTTACCTTTTGATTTTCCTTTGCATTTTGGTATGGCCTCTACTTTTCCCCGCGAAGGTGCGCTCTTTCCTGTCGTCAAGCTGTTATGTGAATCAAAGTCTAGAACAATTCAAATTTATCTTTCGTTATCTGTACATAAAACAGTTTCTGAATATACTCCGAGGTAATAAAACGCGGAAATTGTCCATAAATGTAACCTCAAACAAAGAACATTTTCTTTGTTGTTTATTTCAGATGTTGAGCGTACTATCTGAGCTACTTTTACTAAATATTTCGAAGAGTTATCGCCCTTGGCTACCTTAGAGTACACATGGTTTCATTAGTGGTGCAGATTTCCTGTTTGATTTGTTAACACACATGTGGTTGTGAACTGTTTATGATGTTAATAAATACCTCTGAAGAAATTTGAGTTATATAATTTTTTTAAACTAAAAAACTAGAACTTCCGATGCAAATCATTGTTTTAAGAAATCTTATTTTATTCAATGAGAATTACTTTAAAACCATTTTTTAGCTCCATTTATGACACAGAGATAAATAACGCACCCATATCCATTTGATCAGGTAAATATGGCCGATACCCTAAAAATAAACATTGGTTTGCTTTTCGTGTTTTTAAGTAATGTTGATTATTTAGGTGCCTTTGACAAACGAAAAATAGATCACCACCAAACAGGCCAGATTTTCATTTACATGGACCCTAGATGGCATTCAGTTGTGTCCTCTGCATATGCTCCCCATTTTAATTTCAATATTCCCTGATGGTAGGATCACTGATGACGTCATTAGTCATCAGTGTGAGATTTTAGAGACTAAACGTTATATTTACACAAGATATTCTTCATATCATTCTCTAACAAATGACGTTAAAATAACCCGGAACAAAACATTTACGATGAAAAACGCTACGTTAAAATATTCGCGTTTTTATTCAGGTTACATCTGATTTTGCGATATTCATGTGTACGTAACATTCAGGCAGATTCGTATAAATAACTGCGTGACGTCATTTTATGGATTATCGGGGCCACCTACGTCCGAGACAGTGGCAAATGACGGCCTGATACCCCGTACCGTTTGCGGGTGTACTCCCCAGACAGGCCCACTCGGGGAGTACACCATAATTATGTACACTTCTATTCAAAATGAGATACTTTGCATGTACATTTCTATTAAAAATGAGATGCTTTGCATGTACACTTCTGTTCCACACGTACGCTTCTATTCAAATGAAATGCTTCACATCTCATTTGAATAGAAGTGTACTTATGGTGTAATCCCTATGGAGGGTCAATCAGGGGAGTATACACGCAAATGGTGTCGAAACACATTGTCCTTGGCAGACCTGGACACAGCTGGTCGTGTCAAGCGAGTGACGTGGTACATTACCCGCCTGCTGTTGCTGCTGGGACTGCTCTACATGTTTATCTGTTCACTCGACATTCTCAGCTCCGCTTTCAGGCTAATTGGTGGTACGGTTAATATCTGGCGTTGTTCTCTGATTGTGTCTGTGTTATATCAGACCAGCACACAGTTGGATATATGTATATTGTTTTCATCCCTACGTCGCACGACCAATTACTTTAGTTCAAACCGTACCATGTGACCGGGATACAAAAACCCTTGTAGCGACAAATGGCCGACTTTTTGTAGCCCTCTTTCTGACATGTCTTGGATGCCAGTTTTGTTCTATTAAAGATCATTAAAACAGTCTAAAGTACAAAACTACTTAGTGTTGTTCGAAACAACAGGCACACTACTGGAGACGGCAACGTCATGAAAGATTTTAAATTACGTCATAATTCTATTATGTATAAAAGTATATTCTTTTGTCGTCAGTCATGTCTGGCGTGATCCAGGTCGGAAGATTTCTTCTTGATTCCTTTTACGAAAACATTGCAGGAATGAAAGCAAATACGTTATTGGTAGCAGGGGCTTGCTGCACGGACCGTTGTAGGCCTTCGGGAGGTCAAAGGAACCATTGTACCCCTCAGGCCATCGGCCGTCGGGCTACAATGGTTCCTTTGACCTCCCTCAGGCCTACAAGGGTCCGTGTAGCAAACCCCTGCGACCAATAACTTATATTCTTGTATATTTGGTCCTTACAATGGCATTCTATCTATTAAGTTTTCGGTTTGTATGTTGCACTCTTCCATCAGACCCGATCGATTTGATTGATTATTTATTGATTGACTGACCGATTATTTGCTTGGTTGGCTGATTAGCTGGTTGGTAGGTTGGTTGTTTGATTGATTTATTGATTGATTGATTGATTGATTGATTGATTGATTGATTGATTACAAACAGCGTAGACTGGCTGCTTCAGGGTATGAAAGCAAAGAGGTATAAACAGAAAATTTTTAGTCTTGCGTGTTGTTATTTTTCCGACTTTGTTGACCTGAGTGTGGTTGAAGTAAGTACAAACACTTTCGATCTTCGTATTTCTTTTTTATTTATTTTTTAACAGGTAAAGCTGCGGGCCAGGCACTTAGCCAAACTTCCGTATTCAACAATCCGCTGGCTGGCCTAGTGGTGGGTCTCTTGAGCACGGTGCTGGTACAGAGCTCCTCCACATCCACATCTATCATAGTCTCCATGGTGTCCTCAGACCGTGAGTCCATGCAGCTCCAGCCAAACTGTAGTGCAAGAAACAAGTCAAAAGACTCTTGTGCCTCAGTGTGACCCAGAGTCGATCTGGCGTGAGGGACTTTTCTGCTTGATACTCCTCTCACGCAAAACTGCCACGCCAAAGTGCCCCTTAGTCGGGGGCACTTTGGCGTGGCAGTTTTGCTTGAGGAATGTATCGCGTTGTGTTGTTCGCTAAAGTGATAGTTAACCAGCCAACTCGGTAACAAGAAAAATGTCCAAGTAACCAACTGAAAAACGCAGGGGCGGATCTGTTACCTCGAGGTGGGAGTGTGTGTGTGGGGGTGGGGGTGGGGGGGGGAGTCAACTTTTTGTTTGGGACCTTCAACCTGATACAAAAGGCCTCCCCGACGCTAGACCTTGCTTCCAGGGGCCGAACAATGGAAAAGCGGGGCGGGGGGGGGGGGGGGGGGGGGAAGGTGGGGGGGGGGGGGGGAGGTGTAGGTAGGTAGGGAGAAGAAGCGTGCAACATTCGCCAAAATATCAAACAACGGGGAAGGGCGGCGGGGAGAGGGGGGGGGGGTGTCCAAACATCCCAAAAAGGGACATTGTTATAGCATTTTAAAGAATTTTGGGTCTGGATCCCCCCAGATCCGCCCCTGGAACGGGACACTGGTTTCCAGTAAGCAAAGGTCCTATGGCACCACGACGGCAGCAGTGCACGGCCCCACTGCGGCCGTCGTGGGCCCGAAGACGTTATGCTACTAGGGTTGTATTGATGGCCAGGTCGGAACACTATGCCATCATGATAATTATTGTCCCACGGAACTCATGAATTTTCGTCTTTTGTTGATACCTCCCGCCCCTCCCCCCCTCCACTCACCCCACACACCCCGCACCCCTCTCCCCACCCTCACCAGGCACAGCAACAAAGCGATTAAAAAATCTTTCGTTCACTGAGAGTGTTTATTGCAGTGTTACCGGTGCATCTCGCAATCTTCATGGTGATGGGAGCCAACATCGGGACTACAGTTACCAACACCATCGTAGCCCTGGGACAGATACCGAAAAGAGGACATTTCAGGTGACAGAAATGTTCATAATCTGTAACTATACACATTCATATATACATATTTCTATTAAACAGAAGTGTGTTTTATTCCAAAAGTTCTCAGTCAAATCATAGTTCAACAAACCGGTGTGTACTACGATCTGTGATGATCCAATGAAATGAAGTTTAGATTCTCACGTTCGTATATATATGGATAAAGATCTGATGTGACGCATGTATTTTGTAGTCCGCTTCGATTATTTTGATCGTGAAGAAAACACCAAGCGACAGTCATTTTCAATGCAGAAAACACCAAAGCGTTAAAAACACCGCACTTGCAGCTGACCTACTCTGTGTAGTCAGACTAGCTTTCAAGACATAATTCGACTCCAATGCTGCTATCTTAGCTCGAATACTGACAATGACTTGCATTTTAACCCCTTGACTGCCGAGAAAAAGTGAACACGATCCAAATGCATGAGACATAGATCCTTATGAGCCCCATGCCTCTTGCTGACATCAGTTTGTGTCCATGTTTTTTGGACGGTTGTGGCTTTTGGTCGTTGAATGAATACAGATTTCAGAAACAAAAATATACGTACAGCGGCAGGGAAGGGGTTAGTCAGAGGTTGCCTTAAAAAAAAGCTCTCTAGCTGCTGTAGACTATCTTTCGGTCTGAACTTATCTTCGCAGGAGAAACTTGAAACAAATTCTTCATACAAATAAAAGCGTACCTTACCTTAAAGGTTACCCTCCCGACTACAAACAAACACACGTTCAGCTCATCTACCCACGTGTTGGAAGCATACTGCGACAAATACTCGTCCAATGTGGACGATTGATAGACCAAGGTAGTTCAAGATTAGCTTGTTACTTTGGAGGTGCCAAGGTAGTATGGTGCTGCCCTTGGACTATCATGGTCTACTATCTGTACATTTGTCAGGTGTGAAATGCTTATTCTAGTCGTCAAAATAAAATTTGGTGTCAACTGACTCCCACTGCAGTTTGTCGGGTGTGAATGGTGTCATGGTTCAAGATACAAGACACGTTTATTGACCCATAGGGGCTCGATGATAGTAGCTTTGACTAATGCAAATCCACTGCGCCACCGCGTGCGCGCCAGCGCCTACTATGCTCAAGACAGAATACAAGGTAAGAAACGAAGACACCCGCGAAATTTTAGGTGTGGCCGGAAGTATCCCAGCATGCACGTACCTCTTTCTCAACATCTAGAATCCAGCGTTAAACCCTTTAGTAGAGTGCTGTGAAAGAGGCCTCTATGCACTGCAGTGCATCCATTGTTTTCTGCCGTGTTTACTCTAAAGTCGAAGAGAATTACTTGAAAAGATATTGACAACTGAGCAGTGTTTAAACCAGACTCCATTAAAGTAGACCTTTTTGGGCTGGGGGAAATACGTACCTATACTCCATAAGCCAGTCTTGGCTACCGTGCATCCTCCCCCCCACCCCCTTCCCCCTCCACAATACTCAATAAGATGGGTTTCAAAGTGTACCTTAGTATGTCCTGAGATGTTTAAGCCATGTTCCCATAAAATCCTTAGGAACACACCAGAGATATAGCCGATGGCGCAAGGGTACCTCCATTCACGCTCTCCGGATCCTAAAGTGAGCTTGAGAAACATTTCCTCTAAATAAATCAGAATTTATTACAGGAGCCCAAATCAGGCAATATTATGTTAAGACATACCTTCTGCGTCCTCTTCAAAAACAGAATGAAAAAATATTGAATCTGTGGCTCACAGTGAAGGTATTTGTGCACCCAGTAAATGGCCATTTCCGCGAAATCGAAAAAAAAAAAAGAAAGAAAAAAGTTTCCGATACCCTCCGAAATTTTGTATACAACTGATAGGTCTTTTTTAAAGGTTTTACTGGTTAGGATATAGTACCACAGTTATTCCCAACCTGATTTTATGATGCTGTGATGCATTTAGGGTTCACAGTGGCTGAATCTGCTGCCCTACCTCCATTTTATCAGTACGCAAAGGAACGCAAAATCAGATAAAAAAAAATTGCTTACGTCATACTCCTCTGTTTAAATATTTTTGTTTCCAGTTTTCTTAACAAAGTATGCATATTGAGTATAAAACAATCTGTGATCATTTCATTAATTTCAATGTGACCCATCAATTTAATTGTAACTATTTTGGATTAAGAACATAAGGGGGGCGGAGGGCGGGGGGGGGGGAGGGGGGATGGCGGGGGGAGTCTGTAAACAGGGGCTGCTGCTAAAGCTTCTACCGTCTGGAGTTGGAGGCATGATGTAACGATGGCTGAAAGACTTCCTCTTCATCAAAATTGCATGATTGAAGTCTACGGCACACTCAGCAGTCTTGTCAAATTCAGGGTAGATGTATCTCAGGGAGGTGTCGTGTCTCCGATCCATTTAATGTCCGTAAAATATGTGGAACGTTGGACTGTATTCTGATCAAAATGTGACCAATCAATTTGTTTGCTGTATGTGTAGTGGAGAAAAAAGGCAAAAATGATAGACTGAATGAGTGAAACTAGCTGGTCTTTTAGGAGATATTTTACCTAGCATAAGGCGGGGTCTAGTATGGTCTTTTCTTCTCATTTATTTTCGTTACACAAAGGTGTAAATAGGAATATGCGTACTAAAGTTTCATGGATCCTAACAGCCAAAACAATGTTAAGAAAATACTCCAGATAGCTCTAAGAATGTCACTGCATCATGAGAATGACCCTTGTTCTGCATCTTGTCAAGCCTGGCATTTTTGGTTTTGCAGGAAGTGTTTCATGTTGTCAAAGTACCTTAGTACCTCACTACTGGTCTGACCGAAATAGTGTTGCTTGCGTCAGGATGCTGTAATTTGCGCCAATGTGGTCCCCACCAGTTTCTTCACCAGAGACTTTTTTCTCGCAACTCTCGCTTCCATGGCTTCGATGTGAGGTCTCCACGTGAATGCAGAAATTTATTTGTTGCCAGTAAAGTTGGCCTGTCTGTCTTTTGTACTGGAAGGTCTCCAGTTTTCAAGGTGACCTCTTCCATCTGATTGAAAGAGATGGTCTAGCTCAGTTTGAGTGGCCATCTTTCAGTCCACCTGCTGACTCTATTGGTAGCATCCTGGATTCTGCAGGATGCTATTTAAGTATGTTCTGCTGCGCTCCACACTGCAAAATCATCCGCATGGAGGATGTTCAAGACGATTGATTGATTGTACATTGCTTAACGTCCCGACAGCAACAAGGCTTTCTCAGGACGTGCCTGCACTGCTGTGAAAAAAAAAAAAAAAAAAAAAAAAAACCCAGAACATTGAATGTATGTCGCCAGCCGGTCAAATACGTTAATAAACCTAACACATGGGCCTAAATAAAGCTAGACCATTTAGCAACACACATCCAATATCAGAGCTACAGGCAGTGCAGACGTAGGGAGTTTTAAAAGGCAAATACAGGTGAATGGACAAAGGGTAGCAGAAACACATGCCCCAGATAGAGAGAAAACCCACCTGTGGGCTGACCAGGTGACCCTGGAACTAAAAATACCTAACCCACCAAGTCCCCAGGCAGACCGGGTGGGGTTGTTCAAGACGAACCTTGGTACTGCTGTACTGTACTGATGTCATTAATGTAGACCAAGAACAGCATCAGACACATCACCTCCCTGAGGAACACCTTCCCTGAGTTTGACAAGACTGCTGAATGTGCCGTTTACTTCACTCTTGCTGTTCTACTAAAGAGGAAGTTCTTCAGCGGCAGCCCCTGTTTACAGACGTTTCCCCTTTTTATGCTTTAACAACAACAACAACAACAACAACAACAACAACAAAATTGATGGGTCATATTGAAATTAATGAATTGATCACAAATTTTTATGCTCAATGTGCATACTTTGTTAAGAAAACTGGCAAAAAAAAATATTTAAACAGAGGAGTATGACATAAGCAATTTTTATGACCATTTTGAGTTTCTTTGCGTACTGGTAAAATAGGGGTTGGGCAGAAAATTCAGACACTGTGGCCCCTAAATGAATCACAGCATCATAAAATCAGGTTGGGAGTAACTGTGGTACTCTACCCTAACCATTAAAAC
>BTPG01000002.1:150989016-151036516 GCA_036245525.1 Semisulcospira habei
GTTTATACCTATGTGTGTGTGTGTGTGTGTGTGTGTGTGTGTGTGTGTGTATTTATATTTATATATATATATATATATATATATATATATATATATATATATATATATATATATATATATATATATATATATATATATATATTGTTGGCATCCTTTTGTCTCAGAAGACAATGGAGTATATGCGCATGCTGGGTCAGTCCGTTTTTTAAGAGATATATATATATATATATATATATATATATATATATATATATATATATATATATATATATATATATATATATATATATATATATATATATATAATAATAATAATAATAATAATAATTACGGTATTTATAATGCGCTTATCTTATAATAATTATAACTCTAAGCGCGCACTCACAACTCGCACACGCATGCGCTCGCTTTAGACAATGACTCACGTACCACAAATCAGTCAGGTCAAATACAACAGGTAGAGACCCTCGACAGCGAGGACAGCTCTCATATAAAAGGGACTTTGTAGGTTATGGCTTTCATATAGAAGAAACTTTGTAATTATTGTTCATCCCATCTTGTTTTTTATTCACGAGTTGAGCGCCGCGATAACGCCGTCACGAATAGCAGATGAGCACGGTCTGACTTTATGGCTGCCGGGTACTGCGATATACTAAAGACTGACCTGTATTATCCAGACGAGCCTTCGGAGCGGCCACTGTGCACGACATGTTCAACACGCTGACTGTGGTCATTCTGCTGCCGCTGGAGTGGGTGACGGGCTACCTGTTATACTTGACGAACGCAATGACGTCGGGCCTGGTCTATGACCCCAACATCAGCAAACAACCGGAGACGCTAAAGATTATCACTGGACCTTTCACCCAAAAAATATTGCAGGTACGTCGTCCTTTTTTTCCCCCTTTTTTTTTCTTGCATGCAGTTTAACTGTACTGAAGGGGTGGTTTGGGGGTAGCTGCTTCCCCCGGGCAATAGAGTCGCTACGATAGCAAACAGAGCAGCGGCACCGGACAATGCTACTTTTTGTTTTTATAATGGAGGGATGCCGGAGTATGGCGACCCGAATAAAACGAAGAATTATTGTCTTGCTATTATAACCAGTGCTTGCTGGCACACCGTTGGAGGAGGTGGAATCCTTTACCTATCTCGGGAGCATCATCGACCAAAAAAGGCGGCACTGATGCAGATGTCAGAGCACGAATTGGTAAAGCAAGAGCAGCCTTTCTCCAGTTGAAAAAAAGTGTGGAGTTCCAGAGAGCTGTCACAACACACCAAAGTCCGGATTTTCAACTCAAACGTAAAAGCAGTTCTCCTATATGGAGCAGAGACTTGGAGGTTGACAAAAACAACAGTCAACAGAGTACAGATCTTCATAAATGGTTGGCTTAGAAGAATCTTGAAAATCCACTGGCCAGAGAAGATCAGCAACGTCAGACTCTGGGAGAGAACAGAGCAGATAACAGCAGAGAATGAAATTGGGCGAAGAAGATGGGGATGGATTGGTCACAGTCTGAGAATGCTAGTTTCCAGTATCACTAGGCAGGCATTGTCATGGAACCCCCAGGGAAAGAGGAAAAGAGGCAGGCCGAGAAACACCTGGCGTCGAGACCTCCAAGCAGACATCAAGAGACTGGGAACCACCTGGAGTAAAATCGAAGGAGAAGCACAGCACAGGAGTCGCTGGAGGTCTCTCGTCGACGACCTATACCCTGGGAGGGGTGACAGGCGTAAGTAAGTATTATAACCAGTCACAGGCTGACACAGTAGGGAATCGACCCCGTGACGTTGGCGTGTGTGCATGCGAGCGTGCGTGAGTGCGTGCGTGCGCGAGCGACTAGAGCCCGCGTTTGAAGACGGACAAGCTTGAAAGTTCAGGATGTTGTCCCTACAAGAATTATCCCCAGACTTTTTTTCGATTTCTTTTTTAATTAAGATGCCCATTGGTGAGAAAATGTCCGTTTCACAAAAACCGGTTGATCCACACTAGAGTCCGCAATTTTTCTTATTTTTACTAGATATTTTGCATATAGCTAGAAAAAGGGAGATATTGAATGAGTTCGTTAACCAGCATTGTACCTCTAGAACGTTTTGAGTGCTAATTAAATATTTTTTGAAAAAGAAATATTTTTACGTTTTTGGGATTAATTTCACGATTTGGGTTAACTTAAAACAAGTGATTTTTTTAACGACCCCCCCCCCCCCCCCCCAATCTCATTAATAATCGCATTGTTTTTCGTATATGGTATTTACGTAAGCCTACAGTTTGTCTCGGCTGTCTGGTACGATTAGGTCAAATGTGACCGGTATGCCTTAGGTTGATAATCAGACAATTTGTTGTACCACTTTTTCGGAGTCATTTGTAAAACAGCTAACAAAACTTTAATGTTTCTTTTACGAAAAAGGATATCTTATTAATACCCGCATGATTTTTCATAAACAGTGTTTGCATAAGTGTTACGATTGTGGTTGTGTTGTCCTGTGAGAGCATGCATGTGTTAATCGTAGGAAACGATCCGGTATTTATTTGAGCTATCTTGGTTATGATTCACGTACTTTTTTAAGTAACATTTTCTTTCGGTCGCGCAGAGCGGAATTCACTTCGTTATGATACGCTAAGTTTAGTTCAGAACGGTCTAGAAAGGTCGCACTGTCTAGTGACCTCGTATGTGTGACGTCGGTAAATTGGCGACATTTCGCAACAAGTTGTTTACGGTGCGCGGGAATTGAGCAGCCGTTCTTTGTGTTTTGTGAAAGATCGTGAATCTTCCAGAAAGTTCTTCTTTTATTAATATTTATGATTTTAGTTACGTGTTCCATTCTGATTGGTTGTGGTGTGTGAGTGTTTATGGATTGTTCTAGAAAGTTGTTAGACTATAAAAGATGGGGAAAAGAAGCGCGTATATACATTGTCTTGCATTTGTCAGTTGTAGAGACACACAGTTATCGCAGGTACGTGGCCCGTATAGGGTGGACATTGTGAGAGAAACAGCGTAACAGTGTGTTGTGCGTTGTAGAGAGACTTTGTGTCGGCAGTGTGGACATTTGCAGAAGAGACTTTGTATCAGTGTTGGTGCATTTGGAACTGCATTGTGTGGAGATCGCATCGCTGAATTAAAATATTGTTGGAACTGTTACTCCAGTATTGTGTACATCCTTACGCCACGTGTGACGGATTGCAGCTGAATGAAGTTTATTTAAAAGAACCTTACGTGCGTGCGTCTGGTGTGTTTATCATACTACGACTACAACTCCACCACGTAACAATAAGCCTGCTATTTGTCCCGGCCCTAGGGTAGGATTAGGTCAAATTGTGACCTGTAAGCTCAAGGAATGAAAATCAGCAAGCAAATTGAAAAGTTGATCCTCTGATACATCAAATATTAGTACTGCGATGATGATGTATAACATCCAGTCGTCAATATGAACACAGCGTCGTGAGGCTAATGATGCCATGACGTGAAGCTTGAAGTGATGTCATTTCGCTGCTCGTGCTATTATATTTTAGTCTTCAGAATAGCTTATGACCACAGATTTTACAAATGGCGGGAATCGCAGTGTGTCCGTCTTTATTTCGGTGTGCGGATCAGAACGTGAGTTAGAGTAGAAGGAGATGGATTCCTGTCGCTACACGAGCCCACAGTGCGTACTAATGGCGGGAAGCGCCGTCTTTTCGTCTTTGTGTGCGCCGACGTGTGGGTTGAGTAGAGGTTGGCTTAGAGAGGAGGGAAATGGATCAGCATTATCAGCCTAAAAATATGAACTCTGCTTGTTCCTAAAAGAAAAACGCACGTGAGCTCCAAACAATACGATAGACTTTGGGATGAAATCCTCATCTTGTTATTCTTTCTAGATATTGTGTATAGAACTAGATTAAATGGAGATATTGAATGAGTATGTAAACCAGCGTTGTGCCTCTTCAACTTTTTAAAAATAATAATTAATTCATTTTTGCAAGTTTTGGATCCACTATACATTCCCATCAAACAGTCAGCTCAAGAAGAGGCTGTGTGGAACAAAACAGTCAGCCCTGGAAGCGGCCGCGCGCCTTTCGGATGAGTGACATGAAACCTCTCTCTCTCTCTCTCTCTCTCTCTCTCTCTCTCTCTCTCTCTCTCTCTCTCTCTCTCTCTCTCTCTCTCTCTCTCTCTCTCTCTCTCTCTCACACACACACACACACTTACCACTTACAGTCACTCTTTCTCTGTCTGTCTGTCTGTCTGTCTGTCTCTCTCTCTTTCCCTCTCTTTCCCTCTCTCTCTGTCTGTCTGTCTGTCTGTCTGTCTGTCTGTCTGTCTGTCTCTCTCTCTCTCTCTCTCTCTCTCTCTCTCTCTCTCACACACACACACACACACACACACACACACACACACACACACACACACACACACAAACCGTCACTGCGTACACTAGCGATGCCATGACGTCAAACTTATAGTGACGTCATTTTGCTGTCCGTGCTATTCTTCTTAATTTCTGACACTACACGGGCCCACAGAGCGTACTAATGGCGGGAAGCGCCGTGTGTCCGTCTTTATTAGTGTGTGCCGGCATGTGTGTTGATCAGAGGCTGACTTAGAGAGGAGGGAAATGGATCAGAAGAATAAGCTTTAAAATATGAACAACTGTAAATGTCCATAAAAGAGAAACGCATGTGAGCTCCAAACAATGCGGTAGACTTTGGGATGAAATCCTCATCTTGTTTTTTTCTAAAACCTTTGTAAATTCAACGACCAAAACCCAAAGCCGACCAAAGAGACATGGATACAAAATCGCGGGGACTCATGAGGATCTATGTCTTTTTTAGCTGATTGTGTTCACTTTTTTTCGGCAGTCAAGCGGTTACAACGAATTCGAATTCAAAGTGTTATTTTCCATTGCAGTTGTCATCTTCCAAGATTAAAGAAATTGCGAAAGGCAAAAACGTTACCGGAAGTTTGATGAAGGGAGGTAAGCATTGACATATTTTTTAATGTTTAATGAATGAGGGCACGCATCTGTGACTAGAACAAGACAATGGACATTTTTTTTAACACCTCCTGAAAGTTTCGGTCTGTTCTGTTATGAGGTGTTTCTGTTTTGTCTGCGGTATTAAGGTGGCATTTTCAACCCATCGCACCCAAAGGCACTTTAAATTAAAAGTTGGACTAACTGGCACTTTCAAGCCAAGGACATAAGAAGTAGGTGGAAAATTGCATGAATCATTCAGTGCGTTGCTCATGGCACGAACCCGCCAGCCTGAAACGAGCACAGAACATAAAGTACACAAAACTTCCCCGTCGTCTCAGCATTAGGGGCAGTCTTACGCACTTTTTGCTTTATTCAAAGACGACTTAGTTAGTTTACATTATTATTAAAAACACAATCCAACTGCAACAGATATAGATCGTTATGGGCCCCCGCAACTGCAGGGACCCATGCGGCTCTTTGCCTCTTGCTGAGACCAATTTGTAACCATGTTGTTTGGACGGTTTTGGCTTTTGGTCGGTGAATGAACTAAGATTTCAGAAGCAAAAAATATACGTACCGTGGCAGGGAAGGGGTTAAGGGAAAGTGAGGTACACTTTTTTCTTTGCTTGGGTGTTTGTCCAGCACTGTGCCCATAAAGTGTCAACCCCTTCCCTGCTAGTGATCGCAGACTGCGTTTCTGAAAACTTTGTCGATTCGACGCCAAGACGTCCGTCCGAGTAACACGTAACAAAGTTGCATCAGCAAGAGACATAGATCCTCATGAGCCCCCGCAGCTGCGGGGGCTCATGAAGATCTATGTCTCTTGTGGTTGGATCCTTTTCCCCTTTCCTCGGCAGTGAGTGGGTTAAACTTTAGCTGGCTAAAACGTGTGTGCCTTGTGACTTGATGGCAGATGGACACCTGTTTGTTGGTTGGACGCACGGTGACACAGCTGCAGGGACGTTGTTGTTGACGCTGTCCCTGCTGACCTTGTGTGTTTGTCTCGTGCTGATCGTGAAGCTGTTGTCGTCGATCCTGAAGGGCACCATCGCGAAAGTCCTACAGAGGGTCGTCAACTCGGACCTGCCGGGGATATTCAGTTGTTTCACGGGCTATCTTGCCATCTTGGTAATTCAAAGCTTGCGCGAGCATGAGACGAAACAAACAATCACCTGCAAAAACTTTTCATTAGTGAAGAAACAGAAAATCACGTCGTTTCCAATCTAAGATCCATTAACCCCTTCCTGCCTCTGTAATACACTGTACGTACATTTAAAAAAAAACAATCGCTTTTGAAATCTTGGTTCATTCAGCAACCAACAGCCAACACCGTCCAAGAAACATGGATACATATTGGTCACAGCAAGAGGCATAGATCCTCATGAGACCCGGCAGTCGCGGGAGGACTCATGAGGATCTATGTCTCTTGCAGTTGGATCATGTTCACTTTTGCATCGGCAGTGAAGGGGTTAAGGCTATAAGACATTTTAACCCGTTTAGCGAAAGCTGACGCAGACTGTGTTTCTTAAAATCTTTTTTAATTCAAAATCAAAAATGTCTAAATGCCCCAGAAACACGGACTCAAAGCGGTGTTAGCAAGCGGCATATATCCTCATGAGCCCCCGCAACTGCGGGGGCTCATGAGGATCTATGCCTCTTGCAGTTGGGTGGTGTTCAAATTTGATCGGCACTGAACGGGTTAGTAAAGGGACATTTTGTTCTTCCAATGTACAGGCCTTACATACAAGTGGATCAAATCACAACACAGCGTTTAAGATCAAAGCTTCCACAAGACTTTAGATGTGAAACGACGTGGTGTTCTGTCTTTGGTCACGTGCGATAACAAAAGTAGGTCTATGCACAGGGCCAGTGGTTGTCCGTCCGCCACCCACCTTCGTACGTCTACATCCGTAACGTAGGCATTCTCTCTGCAAGCCACAGTCTTCAAACATGGCCCAAGGATACTTTGCAGCAAGACATTTATAAACGATTTCAGTGGATTCTCTCAAAAGACACAGGGGATCAAGAAACAAGTTTAAAAAGCCGTATTTGTATTTTTTTTCCAAATACTATTTATAACTTACCAGACCTGGTACAGAGGTATCTGCTTGTCACCTTTCTATGCATACTAATTGGATGACCTATTCCTAAAGGTCAAGGGTCACAATAGGGACATTACGCCTGTTTTTATGGAATTTTAATTTTAATCCTTTATTTTATTTTATTTCTTTATTTATATATTTATTTATTTTTATTTTCTTCGGGGAGCCCGGAAAGGGGGGGGGGAATAGGGGTGGCGGGGGGGGGGGGGGGAAACTTTTCATTCAAATTTGACGCAAAGGTAGATTTTTCTAATGCACACCTTTTCTGACCGTGTCGACACTAAGCTGTATAGGCCGTAAAAAAAAAAAATAATAAAAATAAAAAACTCACCACGATCCCATTGCGTAAAAGGCCATCCGGCCGACGTCCGCCGTCGTTGGCCCGCGCACAGCCGTGCGCGGGCCAGCGGCGCCCGACGTCCGCCCGATGACTTTTGCGCACTGGGATGCAACTACGACAGACCGGCTCACACTGACGGCTATCACACCCGTACCATTGAGTGTCGCGTCCTTTGCTCCAGGTCGGAGCGGGCCTGACGATCCTGGTGCAAAGCAGCTCCGTGTTCACCTCCGTGCTGACCCCGCTGGTGGGGATGGGGGCCATTCACATCGACAGGATGTACCCGCTCACCCTGGGCTCCAACATCGGCACCACAGTTACCGGCATACTGGCCGCCCTGGCTTCGGACCCGATCGGCTTCAAAAACTCATTTCAGGTGTGTATTTACGTATGTTAAGTGGCTGTCTGTAGCGCTTTTTGGCTCACGTGCGAAGCAAAAGTGATGTTTTGGGCCAGAGGTCGCCCGTCCGTTGTCCGTCGTCCGTGGTAATAATAATTATAATAATTTATTATAACGGTATTTATAATGCGCTTATCTTATAATAATTATAACTCTAAGCGCGCACTCACAACTCGCACACGCATGCGCACGCTTTAGACAATGAGTCACGTACCACAAATAGTGAAAATACATTACGACGGTCAGCTTGGGGTGGGGAGTGTGGTGATGTAGTGCTAGAACTGTTGAAAGAGGTGAGTTTTGAGGGCGGACTGGAAGGAGGAGAGAGAGAGAGTGTTTCTGACGGAGAGAGAGTGGGAGAGTGTTCCAGGTGGATGGACCGTATACTGAGAAGGAGCGAGGGCCGAAAGTGCTGAGTTTGGTGCGGGGGATGAGGAGGCGGAGAGGGTCGGAGGCGGCGCGGAAGGAGCGGGAAGGAGTGTAGGGGTGAAGTAAGTTGGAGAGATAGGTAGGAGCGTAGTTGTTCAGGGATTTGTAGCAGAGAGACAGAATCTTGTAATGGATGCGTTGGGGGATGGGGAGCCAGTGAAGGAGCTTGAGCAGGGGAGTGATGTGGTCGGATTTTTTCTTTCTAAGGACGAGGTGGGCAGCAATGTTCTGAACGCGCTGGAGAGTGAGAGTGGTGGAGTGAGGAAGGCCGGAAAGGAGAGAGTTGCATTAGTCGATGCGAGATAAGATGAGAGAGACAGCGAGTTTGGTGGAAGCTTCGGTAGTGAGGTATTTTCTGATCTGACTGATGCGGCGGAGGTGGAAATAACATGCCTGGGCCGTGGCGGAGACGAAGCTGGTCATGGAAAGCGAGGAGTCGAGGATAACGCCAAGGTTCTTGACCGAGTCAGAGAGGGAGATGGGGGTGCTGTCGAGTTAAAGGTGGAGAGAGGGAGGGAGCTGGGAAAGTTTCTGGCGAGTGCCTACCAGCATGGCGTCCGTTTTGTCGTCGTTCAGTTTGAGCTTGTTTGCTGTCATCCAGTTTTTCACGTCTTCATAGCTGTCAGCCGTGCGAGTCAGTAGTGTCTGAGTGTTGTCGAGTTTGTCTTTGTCTAGTAGTTGTGAGTCGTCAGCGTAGAGGTGGTTGTGTATGTGGTGAGACTGGATGATGTTGGACAGGGGAGAGGTGTAGAGTGTGAAAAGGACCGGGCCCAGGACGGACCCCTGTGGAACGCCGCAGGAGAGCCTGACTGGGTTGGAGGAGACGCCGTCGATGGTGACGGACTGCTGTCTGTCGGAGAGGTAGGAGAGAAACCAGGAGTGGGCAGAGTCAGTGATGCCAAAGGAGTGGTGAACGCGGTGGAGGAGGATAGGGTGGTCTATAGTGTCGAAGTCGGCAGAGAGATCGAGTAGCGTAAGAAGGGAGATGTTGCCCGAGTCAGTGGAGAGAAGCAGGTCGTTTAGGATATGTAGAAGGGCTGTTTCAGTGCTGTGATGTTTGCGATAGGCAGACTGGAAGGGACTGAGGAGGTTGTTGTCGGCGAGGTGGAGGTTGAGTTGGTTGAAGACAACCTTCTCAAGAAGCTTGGACAGGAAAGAGAGATTGGAGACAGGGCGGTAGTTCTTGAGTTCGTTTGGGTCGAGGTTGTGTTTTTTTAGGAGAGGACGGACGATGGCGGACTTGAAGATATCTGGGACGTAGCCATTCTCTAGAGATGTGTTGATGATGTCGGTAATGAAGGGCAAAAGTTTTGGGAGGCCGTCCCGGTAGAGAGAAGCTGGGAGGGGGTCTAGTTCGCAGGTTTTGAAAGGCATGGACTTTATGGTCTTGAGAGCTTCATCCTGAGAGACGGAGCGGAAGGACGAGAGGGGAGTGCCGGAAAAGGGGGGGGGGGGGGGGGGTCAGGAAGGCAAGGCGGAGAAGGCAGAGTGTCGAGTGTGTTGCGCAGAGTTTGGACTTTGTCGGAGAAATAGGAGGAGAAAGCGGACGGAAGTTCTTCTTTGCTGTGTGTGTTGGGAAGAGGAGAGTCTTTAGAAGTGCCTAGGAGTGTGTTCATGGTGGCGTAGAGGGTTTTGGAAGAAGTGGATTCCAGGATTTTGTTTTGAAGGTGTTTACGTTTGGAGTCGGAGATCATTCTGCAGACTTTGGATCTGGTGGTTTGGAAGATCTCTCTGTGAACGGTGAGGTCAGATGATCGCCAGCGGCGTTCCGCTTGTCGACGCTCGCGCTTGGCCTCAGCTATGTCGTCAGTGAGCCAGGGGGAGGGGAGTCGGTTGGGTATGGAGCAGGTGGTGACAGGGGCATGGGTCTCTAATAGTTTTCGAATAACGTTTGCATTTTCTCGGAGACTATTTGAGCCACAGTCTTCAAACTTGGCCCAAGGATACTTTGTGGCAAGACATTTCTAAACTTACCGATTTGAGTGACCTCTCGCAAAGGTCAAGGTCACAGGGAATCAGGAAAAAGGTAAAAAAAAATAGCTATATTTTGACATAATTTATATTTTCTCAAATACTATTTACAACTTCAAACCCACACTTGGTACAAAGATACCGTATCGTAAAACCTTTCTATGCATATTCATTTGGTTGATCTCTCGGAATGGTCAAGGGTCACAAGACCTCAGGAAATAGGTCCAAAATCGCCATATTTTGACAAAAGATATTTTTCTCAAATGCTATTCTCAACTTCAAACCCAAACATGCTACAGAGATACCTGAGGGTAAGACCTATCTATGCATACTAATTTGGATGAGCCCTCGGAAAGGTCAAGGGTCACAAGAGTTCAGGAAATAGGTCCTAAATAGCCTTAGTTTGACAAAAGATGTGGTTTTTTTTCAAGTACTATTCACAACTTCAAACCCAAACCTGGTACAGAGATACCTGATGGTAAGGCCTTTCTATGCATACTAATGTGATTGATCCATCGTAAAGGTCAAAGGTCACAAGAGCTCAGGAAATAGGCTCAATATAGCCATATTTGACAAAATATATTTTTCTCAAATACTATTCACAACTTCAAACCCAAATTTGGTACATAGATACCTGATGGCAAGACCTATCTATGCATACTAATTTGGATGACCTCTCGGAAAGGTCAAGGTCACAAGAGGCCGGGCAAAAATTGTAGGTCACATTATACAGTCAAATTTGGCCAGTTCAGGCATTAAGAGGACCGGTGTTTTTAAAAATAATTTTTGCCTTGTTTAAAAATTTGTAGTAGGGCTGAATGTTGGAATTTGCTGGAAATGTCCGGTTAGCTGAGAGGAGACATGTTTGGTGCTTTGATTCATACCATCCTGAGTTTATCCAATGGAGAATTGTGGGCCTATGTTGAGTTGCCGTTGACGTAGTGATTTGAGGAGCACGCTGATTTCAGCTGTGCTTGGGTGTGGGGTTGGTAAGGAACCAGTTTCATAGCCAAGAAATGAGACGGGTGATGTGCTGTTTTTTTTTTTTTGTTTTTTTGTTGTTGTTGTATTTTGTGCATGGCAAATGTGCAGCTGGTGGGCGGTAGTGTTTTTTAGGGAATTGAAAAATTAGGGACTATGATTGGGACTGACTAAGGCTAAGAGACTGGACAGTACGGAAACGCCACTGTAGTCCGTGACCTGTCAGGTCACCACATGCCATATTATGTGACATAGACCGGAAACTGGTTTAATGTAACCATATCATTGAGTTTTGACTTTTGCAGTTGGAAAACTGAAAAAAAATCATGAAAAATTTGAAATTTTGCCAAGAAATCGCTGCGTTTGCAGTTTTATAGGCGTTTTTGCATGTTTTGCATCGCAACACCCTGTTTACCTGCACTGGGAGCTATGTTTAGTGTATTTGTTCATTTATTTCTTGTCTTACAGGTAGTCATGAGTCTGACCTTCGACCCTGAGCTGTGACTTTTGACCTTGACCTTGAATGGGGTGGGGTTTGGGGCGTACAGTTTGACAAATGCGTTTTTTAAAAAAATGCAATCTTTCAGTTATTGAAGTTGTGGGGTGGGTGGAGTAGGATGGGGTGGGGTGGGGGGTGGGAGTGGATTGGAGGTGGGAAGGGAGGGGGGGGGGGCTTAAGGTCAAAGGTTAAGATGAAAACTACAATGAAACAGTGTCAGCATGTGCATTTCATCAGACAGCTGACCTCAGAGTGAAATAAGCCGCCCAAATAATGAGACATGCAGAAGTGTTTATTTTGCTGCATGAATCCGTGGCTCAACACTACTGGCTGCATCTGAGGTGTCATTCTGCTGTAATTGTCATGAGGGATGTCTCTGGTGTCTATTCTGAGCCAAACATAAGCATTTCTACACTGCGTAAAGCTCATTTGAGTGCATTGTTATGGGAACAGCAGTTGCAGCCACCAGTACAGGCTTTTACAGGAGTGTTCACAAGTTTGGCACACACATGCCTACTGTATTTGTAACATGAGTTGAGGTGTTTTGAGACTCTGACAAGTGTGTTTTATATAAAAATGAACTGTACATAACCATTTTCTCTGCTACCTCCTAAATAAGCACTCCAGACACTTGTTTGGGTATGCGGTGTGTCCTGCGTAGCATAGTTTTGGCTGTTTTGTGTAGTCTGTGGGATAGCTCAGTAGACTTAAATGTATAAAGTGCAGAGCTGTTTCATGACCCCTTTGCCTGAGGAAAAGATTGCATGCAGCATATAGGGCATGGCAGATGGTTACAGGCCTCTTCTGCTTGCTGTCACCAGATAACAGGGTCAATGAGGATGCCTGGGCGTTGTCCTTTTGGCTGCCCTCAGATAAACAAGGAAATGGCCTTGGGTCTGAAAGCTCATTTTTCATCAATGTCAGTATCATGGTAACTTTTTTCATTTGTCCAGCACAACAGAAGTAAGTTTGACTGTATTGCATGTGTGTGTAAACTTGGAAAAACAGAAAAAGTAGGGGGATGGGTAATGGAAAAATATGAAAAAAACTTTCATGTGCCTGTGTCTCAAATGCAACATTTCTGAAAATCAGATATGTTACTTGATGTACATGCCAATTTTGGAGGCCTTCTGATCATATCTAGTCTGTTTCTCATGGCATCAGATATACATGATCCAAAAAATCAACAGCATAGTGAACGCCACAACAATGCGCTTCACATAATGGGCCATAACTTAAAGATGCAGCAACATTCAATAGTGTCACTTTGGGTTTGACTTAGCTAGTGTCTAAGAGTTGCACTGAGGGCAGATTGAATGGTGTTCAGGTGGGAGAGTTCCTCTTTCAGGTCACATAATACAGTCAAATTTGGCCAGTTCAGGCAGTAAGAGGACCGGTGTTTTTAAAAATAATTTCTGCCTTGTTTAAAAATTTGTAGTAGGGCTTAATGTTGGAATTTGCTGGAAATGTCCGGTTAGCTAAGAGGAGACATGTTTGGTGCTTTGATTCATACCATCCTGAGTTTATCCAATGGAGAATTGTTGGCCTATGTTGAGTTGCCGTTGACGTAGTGATTTGAGGAGCACGCTGATTTCAGCTGTGCTTGGGTGTGGGGTTGGTAAGGAACCAGTTTCATAGCCAAGAAATGAGACGGGTGATGTGCTGTTTTTATTTTTTTATATTTTTTTTAGTTTGTGCATGGCAAATGTGCAGCTGGTGGGTGGTAGCGCTTTTTTAGGGAATTGAAAAATTAGATCATGACTCGGACTGACTAAGGCTAAGAGACTGGACAGTACGGAAACGGCACTGTAGTGACCTGTAGGTATTATCACCATTTTGGCAAACTTTTTCAAATTTGGCACAAAGGTATCTGATGATAAGACCTTCCTATGCATACTAATTTAGTCGACTCATCGCAAAGGTCAAGGGTCATGGGGGGTGGACAGATGTTGATTGATTGATTGTACATTGCTTAACGTCCCGACAGCAACAAGACTTTGGCAGGACGTGCCTGCACTGCTTGTGAAAAAAAAAACTAAACAGAATATTGAATGCATGTCGCCAGCCGATCCAATACGTTAAATAAACCTACGACATGGGGCCTAAATAAAGCTGAGACCATTTAGCAATACACATCCAATATCAAGAGCTACAGACAGCGCAGACAGCAGGGAGAGTTTAAAAAAGGAAAATACAGATGAATAGACCAAGGGTAGACAGAAACACATGCCCCAGAATAGAAAGCAAAACCCACCCTGTGGGGCTGACCAGGGTGACCATGGGAACTAAAACGTAGTTAACCCCCACCCACGTCCCTCAGGGAAGACCCAGGTGGGGGTGGACGGATGTGTAAAAAATGTTTACATTTTGAGAAAATATGGATTTTGCTGGTGCAGAGGCCAGCCCTTTACTTATAATAATAATAATAATAATAATAATAATAAATAATAAATAATAATAATTACGGTATTTATAATGCGCTTATCTTATAATAATTATAACTCTAAACGCGCACTCACAACTCGCACACGCATGCGCACGCTTTAGACAATGACTCACGTACCACACATAGTGAAAATACATTACACAAAGGTCACACATGTAAAAAGGTCAAACACGTGAGCCATAATGGCTTTACCTTTCTTGTTTTGCTTTTTCCCAAGATGATTTCTAATTCTACCGACAGCCAAAGGGATACATTCTGACATCGCCGATATTTGTGGTATGAAAAAAGCAAAGCAAACATCAAGCCAAGATTTTTGGTATGTAAAATATAGGCAAGATTTAAGATTCATGATATTCATTGTCCCAAAAGGGATATTTTTGTTACAGCTCACAGCTCATAAAAAAGAGGTAAAAGGATTAGTAAGAAACATAATCTAAAATCAGACCGATGAAAAATACAACCAATATACACATCACGTTCCTACGGCACATCACATAAAACACGTAAGCTAATCAGTATAAAACTTAACATTAAATATCACACAAATATCACATAATTTACGTAATTTAGGCACTTGCATCATGGCGATTTGTCAAATTTTTCTCAAACATTAACAAGATGAGATGAACCATAACCCACAAAGTTCCTTCTATATTAGAGCTGTCCTCGATGTCAATGGTCTCTACCTTTTGTCTTTGACCTGACTGATGTTGAATTATCTCCTATTGAAAAAGTCTCGCAGATCTGCCAATGCGTCAGTGAGTTCTATAAGGGGCGCAGGACATACGCGTCATTGACTTGTCAAACGACATTTGTCATGACATAAGTTTTAGTTTGTACCTAATTTTATATTTTACGTGATATGAGTTTCACCTTCGCTTCATAGGCTTGAAAAATGGTGACAAAACTAGAACTTCACGGTACAATTTCAGTCTTGCTATAATTAAATTTGTGTAAAAGAAGGTTGATTTACCTAGCTACATGATATACTAAGTACGCGGGTCACCTGCATGCTCTTCTGAAAGCGCGTCGATGTGTGTGTGCGTGTTAGTGCGTGCGTGCGCGCGCGCTCCAAACATCTCCAAGAGGCATAGATCCTCATGTGCCTGAAGGGCGCATGAGGATCTATTCCTCCTGGAGATGCGCGCATGTTTGTGTGTGTGAGATTGGTTGGTTGTACATTGCTTAACGTCCCGACAGCAACAAGACTTTATCAGGACGTGCCTGCACTGCTTGTGAAAAAACCCCAACTAAACAGAATATTAAATGTATGTTGCCAGTCGGTCTAATATGCTAAATAAACCTAAGACCATTTAGCAACACACATCCAATATCAAGACCTACAGGCTGCGCAGACAGTAGGGAGAGCTTAAAAAAAAAAAAAAGGAAAATACAGGTGAATGGACCAAGGGTAGACAGAAACACGTGCCCCAGAATAGAGGGGAAAACCCACGCTGTAGGACTGACCAGGGTGACCCTGGGAACTAAAAAGTAGTTAACCCCACCCAAGTACCCCAGGGCAGACCCGGGTGTGTGTGTGTGTGTGTGTGTGTGTGTGTGTGTGTGTGTGTGTGTGTGTGTGTGTGTGTGAGAGAGAGAGAGAGAGAGAGAGAGAGAGAGAGAGAGAGAGAGAGAGAGAGAGAGAGAGAGAGAGAGAGAGCCGCGCGCAAGAGATAATATGACGTCATCTTTAGAGTATTATGTCAGTTAGTTATTTGGGTTTAACGCCGAGCAGTATTATGTCACTGTTTGCGTGGTGATGGAGTTGCCTCTTTTACGTCACCGGCACTTTCTGACTTTCTCTAGAAGTAAAGGTTTTTTAGTGTTTTAATTTTTTTCTGAAAAGAATTATTTTAACTAAAGAAGTTGAAAGGATACAAAACTGGTTAACGAACTCATCCAATGCCTTTCTCCAAACTAGCTTTGTGCAAACGTTCAAGTAAATATGACACAAATTACGGACTCTAATCTGGGTCAACCGACTTCCTATAAACGGTTGTTTATATCTTCAATGAGACATTCAATTACAATGTGCTCGGAAGCTGTCTTAGCCACCCACTTAAGAAAGTATTTTGCCAAGTTTCAAGCAATATTGGAGATTCTCTTGTTTACATAATACATACGCACATACGGCGCTTCGCGCCAAATGTACGTTCAGCAGCGAGGTTAGCGTAACTGGTCATGACGTAATTTTTATCTTATTACTTTTAATTGTTAGAGGTTTAGCCTGCCGCCTTTAATATCATGCAATCCAGACCACAAAGGTGACTGCCAAGCGTATAAAATGCAAAGAAGTACCGAACGATAAAGAAACACGCTTGTCCCTGTCTTTTCTAAGCGTGTTTCTTTATCGTTCGGTACTTCTTTTAATATCATGGACATTCTATTAAATTTGCCCCACCGCGACCCGTCCTAAAAAGTCCCTTCTATAAATAGAAGAGACTTAAAAATGAAATTAAATAAATAAATAAATAAATAAAATTTATTAATTAACTTAAAAAAATAAAATAAATAATTAGATAAATAAATAAATGAATAAATAAATGATAAACAAATAAATACATTCTTACATTTGTTGTTTTTCGCTTGTGGTCTGTACTTCTAGGTGGCGCTGTGTCACCTGTTCTTCAACTTGACCGGAATCGCCATATTCTTCCCCGTCCCCTTCATGCGGCGCGTGCCAATCGACCTGGCCAAGTACCTGGGAGACACTGTGTATAATTATCGCTGGTTCGCACTGGTCTATCTCTTCGGCATTTTTTTTCTCCTCCCGCTCCTCATTTTTCTGCTGTCTCTCGCAGGATGGCAGGTTAGTGCGTCATATTAGTCGTCAGCACAGGTCAGCCTCAGTGTTCCGCGGTATGGGCCGTTTGACATTAGAGCGCACTACGTTTTTCGCAAATATCTTCGCAAAGAACCACTTTTCAAAATAACAATCTTAGAACAAATACTATTCCGTGTCAATTGACCTAATACGATTTACTTTTTAGAAACTCGAACAATGTGTCAGTTTTGCTGTACAGTCGAAAAAAAAATATGATTGTTTTCATGAAATGATTTTACATAAAATAAATTTACAACCCTAAATGTGCCTCAGACATCTTCAGCCCAGTAAAAAAAAAAAATTCCATTGCACGTGAATGATCGTAAGTAAGTTGACCAAGTTTTCAAACCTGAAATGACACAGGCATACATGAAGACTGCATGCTTGACCTCGATATTGACATCCGGCTGTTTCACGCCGGGCCTTTATCAGGGCATTGAAAACGACACGTTCCTGTGTCTTCACTAGTTTTTTTTTTTTTAACGACTGTTCAGCAGAATCACCAAATCATATACTTTAAGTAAAAGTAAACTATATTAGGTCTATGGGGAGATATTTTGAAAAAGCGCTGTGCGTTCCGATGTCAAGCGGCCTTCGTACTGGGATGCAAAACGGTCAGAACTGCGTTATTGCCGACCACGTTACTGTAGAGATGTATTAACACGAGTGAAAAAATGCCACTTGGCAAGCAAAATGGTCCTCGGGCCTTCGTCAGCCTTAGCTGGCCCGCGCACGGTTGTGCGCGGGTCAGCTAAGGCTGACGAAGGCCCAATGACCTTTTGCTCCATAAAGTCAGACCGCGTGCCGTTATTTGCGATCGCATTACTGTAGCGCTGACTTAACACATGCTTGTGAAGAAATGCCACTTAGCAAGCAAGTTGGTCCTCGGGCCGACATCAGCCTTAGCTGGCCCGCGCAAGGCTGTACGAGGGCCAGTTAAGGCTGGCGTCGGCCCGAGGACAGGGCATCCCGCGGTAGCCAGACCTGTGCGCGTTTTGTTTCGATACCGCAGTGTACTGAAGCGCACAATATAGTGAGTCTGCCCTGTATTGTAATCGTGGTTGATGTCGTGGTGTGCGTCATCGCCATCGTTATCGTCATTATCATCACCGTCATGACAGCTTTCTCCATTACGAGCGCCATTTTCTAGCTACTAACCTGACTGGTTTGCGCGTGTCTGTGTAGGTGTTTATCGGAGTGGTGACACCGTTCATCTTGCTGGGGATCTTCGTGGCCGTCGTGACAGTGTTTCAGCGGAAGATGCCCAGCGTCCTGCCGCAGAAGCTCCGCACCTGGGACGTCCTGCCCGAACCCTGCCGCAGCCTGGCACCCTATGACCGCCTTCTGCTCGTCGTCTGCGACCGCTGCACCTTTTGCCACAGGTTCCACCTCATCCGCAAGATTAGTATATTCCAGTTCTCGGAGGACACCAGGCTGCACGCCGTGGAAGGCGCATCTTCGGCGTTTGGCGAAAAGGAGAGGGGCGGAGTAGTCGCCGTTTGGAAGGTAGAGTCCGTCGATTTTCTGCAGGAAAGCGGAAGCCCCTTAAAAAGGGAGGAATCTGATGAATCTGGCGTATCTGTGGATTCTATGAGGGGCATGCGTGAAGAATTAGAAGAAAAAGAGGAAGAAAAAGAGGCAAGCGGTGAATTAGTATGGGAGTCCTCGATAGAGGGCTTGCAGCTCTCTAGTAAGCGTCGAAAATCTACAGCAGTGTGATGATATTTGCTACAGTCGTTCCCGCGTCAATAGCCGCGTTAGTGTCGTATAGCATTGCCTTCGGCAACGCTATACGATACTTCCGCAGCTAATGATATGGAGCGCCTTGAACGAGACGGCCGCATGCGGTTACGCGGATTTTATGCGGCGTGTATCCGGATTGCGGCACGTATCGAATGAGATCGAATCCAAGGGCCCTGACACGCTACAGCAGGATGCGGATAGACCGTGATAGGTCAAGGTGCCGCCTATGTAAGTACTTCATTGTGATGATAAAGACACAACCATTCAGCCGCCACACACTTCAAGACAACACGATATACATTATAACGCACGCAAACTTTCAACCGGTCGCACGCACAGACTCACAAACGCGACTGGCACATACACAAACAACGCTAACTATCAGTCGGACGCATTCGTGCAGTATAAACGCAAAACATTTCTTCTTTTTCTGTGGCCCAGCGTATAATCTTAACTAACAAAAAATACTCTTCACAACGTATACAATTCTCAACACTAGCACGTCACACTCACATCCACACACAATATAATAAAAGCCAGGTTAGGTAAACTGTCCTCATTATCCAACCTGCTCAACTGGTGTTATCGCTCTGTATCGTTTACACGTTCCTCCACGTCTAGGCGTGCAGTTTCTTACGTCACGCTTTCCTGAAGCCGCCCCACGCTCCCCGAGCTGTGGACATCCTCTCGGATCGCTCCTCTAGCGCAACCTCTGTTGACTTTGATGGCTTGGCACAAAGTCTCTCGCCCCCCGAGCGATGAATGTCCTCACGACACGTTCCCCAGCGGCAGCCTCTGTTGACTGTGACGTCTCGGCATCAAGTCGCTCGCTCCGCACATGAACTCTGTACAATAAAGTTCTAATGTCATAACACTTGCTTAACACACATATTGGTTGATATGAGGTACATTACGTAACCTGGCTGATACAATAAATCTACACGTTCATTCATACACTCGTGCTTCATAAAACAGACTAGATTCGCAACACACCATAACTCAGTCACTACACTGAAAAAGACTATAACATGACGCCCGCGCTATACACGGGTTCGTACATAAAAAAAGGTTATACTTAACACACCCACGTACTACTTTCGAAAACAACCTAGGCATACACACATCACATTCCTTAGTTATCCATCCCGGTAAATAAGTATATAGAAAAATCCCCGGTTATCTCAACAAATTCTAAACCAATACAACTGAACCTAATCAACGCTACACAATCGAACTAAATCTTACTAACGCATACTACCTTTAACTCATTAGCTGTCGATAATACATATACAAAAAGTACCTGAAATCTCGGTTTCAGAGTCTTGGAATACGGCTAGTGTATCCGACATACGTCTGTCCTCTATGACAGAATAGCACGTACTAACTACTCTTGAGCTGTTAGGCTGAACTACGCCACTAAAACTCCGTGCAGATCGTTAAGCTCGTGACAGCACGAAATTCATGAATACGCGGAATATTGGACACAAGAAAAACCGCCGACACGACAGCACAATGCAGAAACCCTGTGTGAACTTTATGCGTGGGCATAGAGCTTCATCACATAGATCAAAGATGCTAGTTCAACAACGGATTTAAAAATAAAAAAATGTTGTTGAGAGATGGGGGTGGAGATGGGTGCTGTACTACTACAGATTCGTACATGAAGTCTCATTCAGACCTGACACTGCAGGGTCGACCATGGTGGTTCAAGGGTGGTAGACGTAGTGTCATTCAGCCCTGACACAAGTCCAGTTCATTCAAGAGGGGATCTCCTCGCGCGGAAAGGCCCATACGCGCTCCACGCCACCCATCAAAAGACTTCACAGAGTTCCTTTTGATACCGTGCCAATACTGGTCTGGTTTACTACGGACCTCTCGTGTCCTTCCAAGTCAGCCCAACGCCCGCTGCCCTTCTTCACGCCTCTGCTCTGGAGGCAATCGATTGTGTGGTGCTCTTGGCTCTGTTTCTGGAGATTCTTTCTGAGGTGTCTCGCCGCGACTGTTCGTCCGTAGTCCCTGTGTGTTGTCTACCTTGCCAGCAAGGGCCGGTGTCCGCTCGATCATTGTGCCCAGGACTCAAGAATGTCATGGGCAGTAGACCCACAGGAGTCTTCGGAGTTGACACTACAACAAGAGATACTGAGATGGACCACGGTAACTCAAGGATGACGCCAGAATAGCTTGGCGCCCCTAGGCGCCAAGCTATTCCGGCACCACCCTCGAGTTGTCACGGTTGACATGATTCTCGAACTGTTAAACAGCCTTCTGAAAACAATCTGGAATCTGCAATTCTCGTCTTCTCAGTAAGCAAAGGCCCTCGGCCCACAACGGCCGCAGCGGGCCCACTACGGCCGTCATGGGTCCGAAGACGTTTCGCTACTGGGGTTTACAGCTCAATGTTTGACTGTATTCACGGGCTTAGATCCCTGGATGATCTTCTCAGTGGAAGAAAGTCGTGTTTGGCCCATCTCTGTAAGCAACAGCAACAGGCTCTTAAGCGTTCTTGCAGCCGCAAGGGGCTCTTAACTCCTTCAAGGCCGGAAAAATGAGAACACCATCCACCAGCTAGAGGCAGATGCGGGGTGGGGGGGGGGGGGTGGGTGGGTGGGTGGGTGGGTGGGTGGGTGGGTGGGGGGGTGGGTGGGTGGGGGGGGGGCTCATGAGGTTCTTTGCCTCCTGCTGACCCTGTTCACGTCCGCGCTTCTTGCACTGATGAGGTTATTCGGTGCTTAACTCCTTCTACCCCAGACACACCACAGCAAGATAAGGATCGACCATGATAGTTCAAGGGTGATGCCAGAATAGCTTGGCGCCTGTGGGCGCCAAGCTATTCTGGCATCACCCTTGAACTATCATGGTCGATCTGTGTCCTGCACTGCAATTCAGTCTTCAGAGGACAACGGCAAAATTTGGGGATTTCGGTGTTGGGGTAGAATGAGTTAATTTGCCCTGCTGAAAAAGACTTTGTTTTGAGTCCACTGGCAGTGAAGGGGTTAACCCTTTTACTGCCGAGAAAAAAAGGCGAACGGGATCCAAACGCAAGAGACAGACATCCTCAGGAGCCTCCGCAACCGAGGGGGAGGGGGTGGGGTCGGGTTGGGGGGGTAGGGGAGGCTCATGAGGATCTATGCCTCTTGCTCAGACCGATTTGTATCCATGTTTCTTACGGTGTTGGCGTTTGGTCGTTGAATGAATCAAGATTTCAGAAACCAAAAATGTACGTACAGTGTACGCGCAGTGGCAGGGAAGGGGTAAACTCATTTTACCCCAACACCGAAATCCCCAAATTTTGCCGTTGTCCTCTAAAGACTGCTTTGCAGTGCAGGACACAGATCGACCATGATAGTTCAAGGGTGATGCCAGAATAGCTTGGCGCCTGTGGGCGCCAAGCTATTCTGGCATCACCCTTGAACTATCATGTTCGATCCTTATCTTGCTGTGGTGTGTCTGGGGTAGAATAAGTTAAGAATCTGTGTGAGGTGTGGATGGAAGACCTTTGTTTAGTGACGCAGAGGAAACCTGAAGAAAAACAAAAACAACCAAGAACAACGAGAGTGAAAACATTTACATCTTAAACTCTAAAACGTCTTTGTACTGTGACTGTAGGGACTCTTTTCGTTCGTCTTGTTATAAACGTAAACCCGCGACTTGTTCATAAGATCCTTTCAGATACATCACCGCGGTCTTGATAGTTTAAACATTGCCGCTTCGTGACAAAAAAACAAACAACCCACAATACTGTGATAATTTACTATGAAATAATATTTATGGAGTGTTTTTGGGGCGAAGTATGCTGTGCCCGACTGTTCTTAGCCCATTTAGCCCCACCCACCTGTAGCAGGAGATGGATCGATCATAATAATTCATGGGGTAGTGCCAGGTGAGCTTGGCGCCTGAAGGCGTCAAGCTCATCTGGCACGCCCTTGAATTCAGTTATCACGATCGAGCCATCTCCTACAATGGTACACTGGTTAAATGACACCTGCGTGGGGTTATATGGGTTGTTCGGCATCCTGTCTCGGAAGACGATGGAGTATGCGCTTGCTGGGTCAGTCACTGGAGTGACCTCTCCAGTGCGCAAGCCTGGGCGAAGTGTATGGAGATCCTGGGATGCCCAGTCGTCAAGATCCCCCTCTCGGCCTCGCTGATGTATCCAAAGGAATGCAAAGCAGTACGTTTGGCATCAGTTTGGCTGCAGGAGCTGCCGGAACAGTGCGTGAATACAGGCAGCTGTCTGCCTTCGGGGCTCCACTCCTGATTTGAAGGGTTTACTCCCCCACATTTGGCCGTTGGATCAAGCCTGATCTCCTCCGTCTTCTAGCCGTTGGCTGTCAGAAACAGCTCATCCGCCTAGTGGTGCAATGTGAACACCACCCCCTCACGTGGTTTAGCCCACCAGCTGAGGTGGTTTGCCAGGGTGTGGCGCTTGGAGCCAGCACGTGAGAGATTAAGGAGATGGATGAGGACCAGTGATGCCCGTCCGTCCTATGTAGGACGCAGCTGCCGAACAGCAAAGGTACTACCTCTATCCAGAGCCCCCTACACCCCATAATAGTACATATGGGTTAATGAGCTTTCACTTCTGAATGCGAATCCGATTTGATATAGAATACACTGAATTCGCAGCTGTACTAGCTGAAGATTATTCATGTTGAGGTTTGAAATCCATGGGAGACAACCTGAAAGGAAAGCTATGTCTACTGCATCACCAGCCACGCTTACTTCCCTTGTGCTGTTCATGTCGACCTCTCCTAATAGCTCGCTCCTGTTGTCGTGTTATGTGTTGATCGGCTACAAATAAGTAGCACTATTCTTGATGACACACAAAGAGACAGATAAACGTAAACGTGCAATCGGCTTTAATCTATGATTCTATTTGTATTAGATTGACTTGGGGTGTGAGACACAGCTGATACCAGCTCGCCTACAACAATGCCCTACGAAGGCAAAAAGCAACAAATCCACTTTTGTGAAAAGCGAGATTTTCATTGTATTACAATGAAAATCTTGCTCTACACAAAAATGAAATGACAATCCCTGCCTTCCAGCGTCAGTGCTAGAGACCGGCCAGTACAACACGTTTTGAAACACTGAGGGGTTCACAGACATGTTAATTCCTGCCAAGATACCATTTATTTCCATTTTGTCTGTTTCGTACAACATAAAAACGGAGAAAATAATAGCCCCAGTTCCCAGGGAGCACATTTCGGTCTCAAAGGGGAGACAACTGATCTCCCGGACGAGGAGAAATGATAACTATCGCTCCCAATAAAGAAAGGTGACTCGTCACAGTACTGCGCCAATGTCGCCTTCTACACAACCGTGACGCCTACGATACTCTGCACACTATTGTTAGTTCTGTGAGAGCTGAACGAGAGGTCTCTCTCATGGATCATATAGTCCCTCGACCAGCGTCTTTCGTTCTGCAAGAAGCAAAGATTCTCATGAGCCCCTGCGGTGCAGGGGCTCTTGAGAATCTTTGCCTCTTGCGGGTGGAAATCGGTCCCATTTATATACTAACATCCTAGGATTCAGGGAGTTATTAGGTTTAACCGATTCACTGGACATGAGTTATCTCTGAACCCATCGCACACTGAAAGTCAGTCAGAGCAAGGTGCATTAAAGATTGTTGGCCAAGCCAGCGAGTGCAATAGATCCGCATCTGTGAGGACATTTGAGGCTCTGTGCCTCCTGCAGCTGGGTGGTGTCAGTTCTGAGTCCCGTGGGCGAAGAGGTCAAGAATGGCTGGAGTGGACAATGTTCAGTAGTAAAACATGTCAGGACAAGCATCATACATTTCCGACCACAGACATGCATACACAGCCATGTTCGATCAGTGAATCAGTAGGTTAAATCTTCGTCGCTTCGTAAGGATAACTATCATGTCTCAAATAGCTATACAGACCCAGCGCTACATAATAATAATAATAATAATAATAATAATAATATTTGTCATGCTGGTTCTCAGCGGTTAAAAACGTAGACACACACACAAACAAAAAAAAAAAACCCGCGAGTTGACGCCAAAACACAACTGACAGGGCTAAGGGGGAGCTTAATGACGGTCAGTGATGAAGAAGAACGATTAAAAGAACATTGCCGCGAAAGTAGAAAGAAAAAAAAACTTTGAAAGATAGTGGGCTAGACAGATGCATGACCTTTGGGAAAAAAATACGTTTTAAGATTGCTATTGAGTGCCGGGAGAAATGGAGACTACCGCAAGGAGAGAGAAAAAGGGCATTCCCCATGGAAGGTCCTACGTTATTCCCAGTGCGCAAAGGCCATCGGGCCGACGTCGGCCGCCGTTGATCCGCTCACGGATGTGTGCGGGCCAACGGCGGCCGACGTTGGCCCGATGGTCTTTTGCGCATTGGGTTATTATCTTTATTATATGGAAAGATTTGTCACTTCTGTTTCGTATTGTTACTAAACGTACAAACTGTACAAACGCAAAACAAATTGAAAGCTTGAAAACACGCACTTGTGTTGTGTGTGTGTGTGTGTGTGTGTGTGTGTGTGTGTGCGTGCGTGCGTGCGTGTGTGTGTGTGTGTGTGTGTGCCTCTCATACAAACTGTCCTGCTACTCTATACACATAAATATACATCGAGCAACACAGTAAAATATTTAAAAAGACAAACAAACAAACAAGCATAGTGTCAAGAACATTTAAGTGTACGAAAATCATAAAAGACGAAAAAAACAAACATAATAACAGCGACATAAGCTGAAGGTCATCATATAATTAGAACATGTCTCTGAGAGTACAGCATCAATAGAAGAAAATTGAATCGTGGTATTAGTTTAGAAGTAAAAAGCGATAAGTGCGATCCTTAAAAATACTAAATTTAGAAATAGACTTAAGATGCTGGGGTAAATTATTCCACGCTTTTGCACCTGAAAAGGCCAGGCTAGTTTTATATAATTATATATATCTAGTCTTGTTCTTGGTAGGCGGATCGACCTGTTTCTCGTGTTCTGTCTATGATTATCTGAAAACAGAGTTCGCAAATGGAGTGGGGCTCTCTCGTGTAGAATTTGTACATTAATACACACCGATTAAATTCAAATTGTTTGTTTAATGCCAGCAATTTAAGAGATTCGATTTTTTGTCTGTGGGGGCGGGTCCAGGACGTATGAGTTTAACACCTCGACGATACAGAGAATTTATTATTTTTCATATGAACTTTGCTGCAACCGTCCCAGACAGTGGAACTGTAATTACAGTGCGTATTGATATGCGCGTGAAAAAAAAAAAGAGTTTGCAAACGTCAGGATTAACTATACGGCTGAGCTTAGACAAATGAAACAAGTTTTTTTGGACAAAGTTTTGCATACGGTATCAACATGAGGTTCCCAGTTTATCTGGTTGTCTGCTGTTACGCCCAGCAAGCGATGCTTAGTTACTTGTTCTATAGGTTGGCCATCTAAGGTAAGTGTTAAAGTTGGTAGGCCGCGCTGGTGTTTCTGGCGTGTTTTAAGTAACATACTGGTTGTCTTTGGAGTGCTAATTATCATGTGATTATTAATGCACCAGTCAGCTACTTCGTCCAAGCTCTGCTGGAGTACCCCATGGATGTTCGCTATCACCTTGTTAGATGTGTGTACGGTTGTGTCGTCAGCGAACAGATCACAGTTAGCCTCTGGGTGAGATATGCACAGCGGCAGGTCATTAATAAAAAATAGAAATAATAAAGGTCCTAGAATAGATCCCTGTGGAACACCACGTCACTATACCGTCTGATGAAAATTTGCCATTTAGGAGTACTTTCTGTGTTCTGTTTTTGAGGTATGAAGACAAGAGGGAAACAGTATTCGAGTTAATATGATAAAGTGGTAGTTTTTTTTTTTAGGAGGATGGAATGATTGACAAGATCGAATGTCTTTTTAAGGTCTAGAAAGATTGCGCCTGATACTTTGTTGTCATTAATGGCAAAGAGCCATTTATCAATAATGTGATATAGAGTAGTCTGGCAGGAATGTAAAGGTCGAAAACCGGATTGTGCAACACTGATCAGGTAGTTTTGTTCAAGGAAATTTAGGAGATGAGTATGTATATGTCTTTGAAGTGGTTTCGAAATTGATGATAAAATGGATATAGGTCTGTACTCATTTAAATTGATTAAGTCTTTGCTTTTGGGAAGTGGAATTACCTTAGCTTTTTTCATTCGTTAGGAAATACATTATGCCTAATGGCTAGATTGTAGATGAATATCAGTGACTCAACGATGAATGGCAGAGAGAGAGAGAGAGAGAGAGAGAGAGAGAGAGAGAGAGAGAGAGAGAGAGAGAGAGAGAGAGCAAAGGAATTGAACAAAGACAAGTATAACTGACCAACCCAATTCCGAAAGCCAACTCTTGTGTTGACAAAGTCAAGTGTCCAAAATCACCTTTCCCCCTCCATTTGCAAGAGGTATAGATCCTCACGAGGCCCTGCAAGATGCAGGGGCTCGTGAGGATCTATGCCTATTGCTATCAAACCTGCACCTTATCAGCATCTACGTAGAAGGTGCAGAGGGGTTTCGTCAATGACTGAACGCTTATCCACTTTCCGCTGTCGCTATGATTTGAAGGTTTTCAGGAAATTCAAGAAACAACACAGGACTTGGAAACTCCGAATAGAACACTGTAGTTACTGGCTTTAACCCTGAGTCCCCCCCCCCCCCCCCTTCCTTTAAGGAGTACACATGCCAGCACGAAGCACAAATTCTCATGGACTCCCATCATTTAGAAAAATAAAAATGAAAGTTGAAATTTTGTCGCCGGCGTAAAACAGAACATACTAGCAAAAGGCACGGGTTCTCATGAGCCCCTGCAGTTGCAGGGGCTCATGAGAATCCACGCCTCTTGCTCATAATGTGCGGCATCAGTGCTGTCTAATCCGTCGTTGACAAATCAATTCGGCTGCAGGGACTCATAAGTATCCGTGCGTTTTGCAGATGTACAGGGGTTTGCTGAAGGGGCTGTGTTTGCACAGAGGTTGCCGGTAGGGCTTTGAAAAAGCCAAAAAACCACAAAGTGTTGGAAACGCTCATGAAAGTGTTTGCACAAGGGCAGGAACACAGGTACGCGTGCGGCTGCGCTCTTACCTCCCTTCTCACTTGTTTCGCTTCCATTGTTAACGTTGACAGCTCAAGGGAAGAATAGTTTATGTCATTAGGGTGCCAAAAATATTTTTCTGCAACTCGCACGCTTTCTCCGACAATAGGTTACAAGGCTTTCTCAGTTCTTGTGTGATGATACGGGTTGTGCTGTCCCCTCCGCAGTTCTGACTGTTTTGTTGCGTGCAATGTCACCTAACGATCAGCAACTGAGGCTGGGTAAGGTAAGAGCGATCCTCCTGTGTCACCGCACCACTTGGAAGAGAAAGAGTATATCGATTCTGAGGTTAAAACTTTGTTAAAAATAAATGATGCCTGACCCTCCCGTTAAACGCAAAATAAATCACGAGTGCTTAGTTCGACGAATAAAATGCGAGCTTTAGCTTTACCTTTACCTTTTTGCTTTAGCTCGCCTTTTATCGGCCGAATTGAGCACTCGCCATTTATTTTGTGTCTCGTTACGCAAAATAAACCAAGAGTGTTTTATTTTGTGTCCTGCTACGCAAAATAAACCACGAGTGCTCAGTTCGACCGATAAAATACTCTCTCATGTTATCGAGCGAAATGAACACTCGTGATTTATTTTGCGTAACTGGAGGTCCCGTATAATGAATAAATCCATATTGATATATCTGGGAAAAAAACAAACAACAACAAAAAACCTGCACACAACTCGAATGGACTACATACTAAACTGTGGAATCTTTAAATAACTCTTGTTTCCCTAAAATCATTCACTCATTCGAAACGTGCCGCATGTGGATACGCGGCTATTTGCCGCGTATACGCATGCAGCACGTCTCGAATGAGTTAACTTCAATAGTATGAAAAAGGGGGGAAAATGCTATGGTATTATGATACTAATACGGTACGTCGGTTGCACCAGCCTACACAAACCAAAGGTGCCATTTTTTTTTTTTAAATTTCAGGACAATACTAAATAGGACTAGCAAATGTTAACCTCATCACTGCCATTGATTTGACGGTATTGATGAGTTCAACCCCACAAAGTTAGTTAGTTATTTGGGTTTAACGCCGAGCGGCCGACTAAGGCCATCTCACGGCGGTCAACCCGAAAGAGCCCTAGTCGTCCCAGGAACGTGGATTCAAAGTTGTGTCAGCTAAAGGCATAATTATATCCTCGTGAGCCTCCGCAATTGCTGGGCCTCATGAGGATCTATACCTCTTGCAAAGCTGGGTGATGTTTTGCGGGGGCTCATTATTTATTATTATTACATGGTATTTATATAGCGCATTTCTCATATTTATAATATAACTCAATGCGCAGAATGTAGCCGCGAACTGAACCCAAGAAGCACGCTCACGTGAATCACGCGCATTCACTTACACACTGTACGTAAACACAGAAGCATTCACGTGGTGCTAAGGGCAAGCTCAAGCGAGCTACTGAAGTTGTTTTTGGAAATTCAATCGTTTGTATTTGAAATTTCAATAAGTTGGCTGAAACTGATACCAAAGTGGAGGGGGAGGAAGAGCCGGAGTACCCGGAGAAAGAACCCCCGACGGTCCGCCCGAATTAACGGTGACACTAGAGGAGAAAAGTCCGACGCCGGAACCCGTAATCGAACCTTGCACCTTTAGCATTGGTGGCAGGCGCCTTAACCACTGCGCCACGGACGGCCCGCTCATAAAGAACTATACCTCTTGCAAAGCTAGGTGATGTTCAGTTTTTCTCGGCAGTGAAGGGGTTAAAAGGACGCTTCAGTTTTAGACCATGATCTGAAGAGCTTTCATGTCAAGTCAAAAAACTTTATTTATCCCACGAAGGTGCAACTTGGCGCCTCTAGGCGCCAAGCTATTCTGGCACCATCCTTGAATTCCAGTTTGGACGGGAGCGTATAAATATATCAAGTGAAGTAACAAATGGATAAGACGCAGTGGCGCAGTAGTTAAGGCGCCTACCACCAATGCTAAAGGTGCGAGGTTCGATACCGGGTTTCGGCGTTGGATTTTTCTCCTAGTAAGTGTCACCGTTAATTCGGGCGAACCGTCGGGGGTTCTTTCTCCTGGTACTCCGGTTCTTCAAATACAAGCGATCAAAATTTCCGAAACCTCAGTAGCTGAGCTGACCCTTCGCACCACGTGAATGTCCTATGTCTGTCTTGCACTGTGTTTGTCTTCAGATTGAATGCGTGTGTGTCACGTGAGCGTGCGTGTTGGGTTCAGCTCGCGGTGCTTTGAGCCCAGTCGCCGAATTGGAAAAAAGCGCCTATATAATAACCGGTATTATTAAATACGCACACACATACACCCAGGCACACAGGCAACCATGCACGCAGAATTAAGAACTATACTAAAACTGACAGCTATGCTAATACTGACAACTATACTAATACTGACAACTATACTAATACAGATATCTATGCTAATATTGACATACTTTATTTTATACCTACTTATATATTATCAATCCTTCATCAAAAGGTCGCTCACACTTTACAACGCAATTCTGTTTTCTAATGGATCTTTCCCTGACGATTTTGTTTTTCTAGACGCAGGATTTGATGACCTCAAGCGAGGAAACTGGCGAAAGATTGGATTCTGCAGGCGGCCTCCCCTTATAGACGAACAACAAAGAGCTGGCCTAACGTCCATTACCGACCATTATGTGGAAATTTTAGCCGTCCAGCAAAAAAAAAAAAATCACTTTGAAACAGTAGAGCCGTTAACTTGACTTTTGATGGGCAGATTAGCGCGGCAAAGAGCTTTACAGAACTGCGTATTGTCCACACCTTTTGATCACAGGTGATCAAAAAACGTGCGCGGCGAGCAAAAAGGTCCTCGGACCGACGCCAAGTCTTAGCCAACTCAACTAAGGCAGACGCCGGTCTTTAGCGACATTTTAACCCTTTTGTTGCTATTGGACTCAGGCTGCCGTTTTGGAAATCATGGTCAGCTCAACTTCAGAGATGCCGATCCCGAGTCGACTGTGTTTCGGCAATCTTTGTTAATTTAACGCCTGAGAGCCTCAGCTGTCCAATGAACATGGATACGGAGTGGCGTCAGCAAGAGACACAGATCCTCATGAGCCCCCGCGACTGCGGGGGCTCATGAGGATGTGTGCCTCTTGCAGTTGGGTTGTGTTCACGTTTAGTCGACAGTCAAGTTGTTAGACTTTTTGTTTTGTTTTGGTTGTTTTATTTCAGTTCCTTGGCATACAAGAATATAATAATTATTTTAAAACGCAAGCTACAGCTTACGTGGAAAACACACCCCCCCCCCCCCCACACACACACACACAAAAGAGTGCATGTCAGCAATTAAGTGCGTCTCCGTGCGACCATGATAGCTGAAGGATTGTGCCTTCCTAGTGTCCCTGTTGCTAGTCTTATAGCAGACAATTATACAATGTAATCCGTTCGGCTTATGAACTTCACACAAATATTATATGCCCGGCTTGTTGTGCTCGCCATCGATCTTTCTATTTTGCCGCAGCGATAATTATGGATTGTTTCCTTTGCAGTGCTTAACAATAGGGCAGACCTGCCTACTCTTACGATTTCGCCGTATTTCTTACGAGTTTGGGTGTTTTTTTACGGTCTTCCGGTCATGTATCAATTTTCTACGGTAGCTTTTTACGGTATTTTGGGGTTTATTTTGGCAAAAAGACAGTTTGATTGTGCCGTTTCTGCCGGTAGTAGTAAGCCTGATCCTGATTGGCTACTGTGTGCTGACCTATAATTTTGTCTAGCCAATTGGAAAGTGCGTCTTTTTGGAAGCAAGATCTGTTGTCGTTTTAAATGCACGTGTTTACAAACATGTGGACATACGTTCCATTGAGCGACAGTGACCCAGAATTTACAGCTATTTCGGAGTAAATTGGCAACAATCCAGTTTCCGAGTCAGAGGGAAGTGACATAAGTGTGTCTAGTGTGCATACTAGTGATCTGTCGGACTGGGATGACAAAGATACCAGAGTATTTCTGCAGTGTTTACCGAGGCGACGACTGCAAGATGGCGGCGGCGATGCTATCTGGCATTAGCGGCCAATTTCAGACCCTGTTTTGCAGCCTTTCACGCGATATGTGGGCCCAACAACTCCACTTAAGTTGGAAGCGACACCACTTGATTATTTGTATCAGTATTTCCCTGCAGAAATGTTCGAAACTTTCGCCCAACAGACGAACTTGGCGATCAATTTGTAGCAACGTCCGCCGACGAGATACGTGAACTTCGATTACCTGAAGGATTATCAGTGGATTGCCTGATCATCGTGATCACTAATGTAAAATTATCTCACTCCACTATCACACACATTCATATTTTCACACACTGACACATTTTTCAGTTTAATGTCTTTTGTTTGTCCTTTACAATTACAGATATCAAAATAATCAAGGTGCATTTTTTTCAGTTAATTTACCTGTAATTAATTACAGTAAATATTATAAACAGGTACCAAATTACACTCAACCACAACATGAAGTACTATCCATCCATATATGTGAGCAAAGAAAAAAACAAACAGACTTAAACATCTGTCTATTCAAAAAGTTATAAACGCTTTCGTGAAGTAGCCCATTTTCTCAGTAATTTTCTTACTATCTTTTAGGTACGGCAGAATAGACAATGTATGTTCTTATAGGTGATTAAGTTAACCAACCCCCCGCCACCCCACCCCCCCCCCCTCCCCGTTGTTTGATTTTTGGCCCCTGGAAGCAAGGTTTATCGTCCAGTTAAACTATAATCTTACTGACAGTCTCACAAATCTTACTGAGAGTTTTCCCAAATCTTCCTGACAACCACATGAACATGTAGGCAGGTCTGATAGGGTGGTTTTGTCGTTTTTGTTTGTTTTTTTGTTTGTTGTTCCTCGATTGCTAAAAGATTGCTCATCAAAACTTTCTGAAAGTGTAGGTGGAAGGTAATTGTGCACGGCACGCACAAGGATCATCGCGCAGGTGTGGGTGGAGAAATGGCAAATGCGTTTTCACGATAAATGTCAATTTGTAATTGCACCGTATAATGTTTTATATACTTCTTCTGTCCACTGTCAAACCAGCTCAGAAAATTGGAACTTCTCCCAACTGCAAGAGGTATAGATCCTAATGAGACCCCGCATTTGCGGGGGTTCATGAGGATCTATGTCTCTTGCGGACATCTCTTTAAATCCATGTTTCCGGGGCAGCATTTTTTTTTTTTTTTTTTTTTTTTAAGTGCTGAATGAACGAAGATTGCAGAAACACAGTCATCCTGCGTCAACTAGATCCAAAGTCTGCAGAATGATCTCCGACTCCAAACGTAAACACCTTCAAAACAAAATCCTGGAATCCACTTCTTCCAAAACCCTCTACGCTACCATGAACTCTCTCCTAGGCATTTCTAAAGACTCTCCTCTCCCCAACACACACAGCAAAGAAGAACTCCCGTCCGCTTTTTCCATCTATTTTCCCGACAAAATCCAAACTCTGCGCAACACACTCGACACTCTGCCTTCTCCGCCTTGCCCTCCCGACACCCCCTTTTCCGGCACCGCCCCCCGCCCCCCTCGTCCTTCCAGCCCGTCTCTCAGGATGAAGTCCTCCATGCCTCTCAAAACCTGCGAACTAGACCCTCTCCCAGCTTCTCTCTACCGGGACGGCCTTCCAAAACTTCTGCCATTCATTACCGACATCATCAACACATCTCTAGAGAACGGCTCCGTCCCCGATATCTTCAAGTCCGCCATCGTCCGTCCTCTCCTCAAAAACACAACCTCGACCCAAACGAACTCAAAAACTATCGCCCAGTCTCCAATCTATCTTTCCTGTCCAAGCTTCTTGAAAAGGTCGTTCTCAACCAGCTCAACCTCCAACTCGCCGACAACAGCCTCCTCAGTCCCTTCCAGTCTGCCTATCACAAACATCACAGCACTGAAACAGCCCTTCTACATATCTTAAACGAACTGCTTCTCTCCACCGACTCGTGCAACATCTCCCTTCTTACGCTACTCTATCTCTCTGCCGCCTTCGACACTATAGACCACTTTATCCGCCTCCACCGCCTTCACCATTCCTTTGGCATCACTGACTCTGCCCACTCCTGGTTTCTCTCCTACCTCTCCGACAGACAGCAGTCCGTCACCATCGACGGCGTCTCCTCCACCCCAGTCACGCTCTCCTGCGGAGTTCCACAGGGGTCCGTCCTGGGCCCGGTCCTTTTCACACTCTACGCGTCTCCCCTGTCCAACATCATCCAGTCTCACCACATACACCACCACCTCTACGCTGACGACTCACAACTACTAGACAAAGACAAACTCGACAACACTCAGTCACTACTGACTCGCACGGCTGATTGCTACGAAGACGTGAAAAACTGGATGACAGCAAACAAGCTTAAACTGAATGACGACAAAACGAAAACCATGCTGGTAGGCACTCGCCAGAAACTTTCCCATCTCCTTCCCTCCCTCCACCTTCGACAGCACCCCCATCTCCCTCTCTGACTCGGCCAAAAACCTCGGCTTTATCCTCGATTCCTCTCTTTCCATGACCAGCTCTGTTTCTGTTTCCACGGCCCAGGCATGCTACTTCCACCTCCGCCGCATCGGTCAGATCAGAAAATACCTCACTACCGAAGCTGCCACCAAACTTGCTGTCTCTCTCATCCTATCTCGCATCGACTACTGCAACTCTCTCCTTTCCGGCCTCCCTCACTCCACCACTTTCACCCTCCAGCGCGTCCAGAACAATGCTGCCCGCCTTGTCCTCAGAAAGAAAAAATCCGACCACATCAGTCCCCTGCTCAAACTCCTTCACTGGCTTCCCATCCCACAACGCATCCAATACAAGATTCTGTCTCTCTGCTACAAATCCCTGAACAACTGCACTCCCGCCTATCTCTCCAACTTACTTCACCCCTACACTCCTCCCCGCTCCCTCCGCTCCGCCTCCGACCCTCTACGCCTCCACATCCCCCGCACCAAACTCAGCACTTTCGGCCCCCGCTCCTTCTCAGTATACGGTCCATCCATCTGGAACACTCTCCCACTCTCTCTCCGTCAGAAACACTCTCTCTCCTCCTTCCAGTCCGCCCTCAAAACTCACCTCTTTCAACAGTTCTAGCACTATACCACCACACTCCCCACCCTAAGCAGACTGTCGTAATGTATTTCACTATTTGTGTTTCGTGAGTCGTTGTCTAAAGCGTGCGCATGCGTGCGCGAGTTGTGAGTGCGCGCTTAGAGTTATAATTATATAAGATAAGCGCATTATAAATACCGTAATTATTATTTTATTATTTTATTTATAACTGGCACGGAACGGGTTAAAGTAAAAAGTAGAGTTGCATAATGCACATTGATACATCTCGTGAAATCACGTTTCTGGACAAACCGCGTGTAAAGAAAGACAATCTGGCGAAAACACACACCATAACAAAACCAAGTGGATTTGTACGCTTTGAATAGGCCATGCGATTTTTGAAAAGTTGTCGATTTTCTATATTTTGCATACAATTTGTTTGTATTTTTTAAAGACGGTTTCTGGGGAATGCATCACCAGTAAACCAGATATCAGTGACAAGAGGCATGAATCTTCATGAGCCCCCGCAATTGCGTGGGCTCATGAGGATCTATTTCTCTTGCTAAGCCTTCATAGACTTCGCCGGACAACGGGGGTGGAGGTAGCTTTAAGGAGATTCTGGTGCAGTTCAAACTCTTTGCTTTCTACTGACGCGAGAGAAAACCATTGGCACAATGAGAAGCTCCAATAACCTTAGTGATTTCCTTCTTCATTATTGCGTGTTCTTCTCTTTTGGAGGGCCGCTGTTCATCTGACGAGATGGTTCATTAGTTACGTGTTCCACTCACGATACTTTTTGAGTGCCCCTCAAGGGGTCAAGGAAAAAGACGGAGGAGAAAAGATCACAAAATTAGGGGCAAAAACGGTGTCTTGTGGTTTATTACAATCCCCTCTTCTCTGACCGAAATTGGCACTTTTTGTGTGGTTCGGTGTCCCTTGCTGGATTTTCGAGGCACACCAGGCATCTTTGAAGTGAGCTTTTTGCGTGTATTTCCGTTTTCTGGCATTGCTCTCCCTGAAAGCAAAAACGTCATCGGGCCGAAGTAGGCCAGCGAACCAGGCACGTGTCATCATCAGCCCGAGGATTTTTTTACCCATCTCTCTGTGTCTCTCTGTGTGTCTCTCTCTCTCTCTCTCTCTCTCTCTCTCTCTCTCTCTCTCTCTCTCTCTCTCTCTCTCTCCCTCTCAACTCCCCATCTCTCTCTTTCTAACTTGGTCTTTGCGGAGGGGCAGATCCAGTTGTTATCGCTGAGTGTCCTTAAATGAGCGTCACCAGGGGCAAAATGTTCTCCACTGCCGTCCGACCTCCCGCACCCATCCCTCCATCCCACTACCCCTTTGTGCCTCTGAAAACAAACTGCACAGCACAATGCCCCATTACATATAGATCAACGTCAGATTTGGCCGTTACAGATAGCTCAGCGACCGCCGGAATTTACCATTACCGATAGCTCAACGATAGGCGTGGGTGCACCAGTGACTCGTTCAATCAAACAGAAACAATTGTACCGAGGTCACCTCCCTTTCACTCGCCCGCCGTCAGATGGCCCTATTAGTTGCCTGCTCGACACTAAACCCAAAGGACTAACTAACAAACCCCCTTAGTACTCTCCAGGACAAGGCAGCCCTTTGAAAGCGAAAGACTGCAAGTCTGTGTTTGTAAAAGTCGAGATTTTCATTGTAATACAATGAAAATCTTGCTTTCCATTTTCCAGTTATTTACTGTCTTTTTTCGCGTATAAATTTCAGGAGAAGCGAGGTACCAGCTAAGCGTTGGCTCCTGGGGCTAAAGACGGCCGCTATTGGCTCTCGCACAGACGTGCGCGGGCCGACTTCGGTCCGAGGGCCTGCGCTTACTGAGTTGCGGAAAAAAACCTGTAATCAAGCTGTGATATATTTTTTGTGGGATCGTTGTTCGTTGTGAAATGCACTCCAGATTGTAGTGTACGCATGGGGAACATGTAGGCCTAAGTGAATAGGATCAGCAGAGGGTGATGATCCTCATAAGCTTCCACGATCCCTGCAGATACTTTCCGTTTGCGCCATGAGTTTAATCCCATTGACTGCCGAGAAAACCATGAACACCATCCAGCTGCAAGAGGTATAGATCCTCATGAGCCCCCGCGACAGCGGGGGCTCATGAGGATCTATACCTCTTGAGGATCTATACCTCTTGAGGATCTATACCTCTTGCTAAAACCAAATGTAGTCATGTTCTTTGGACAGCTGATGGTCTTTGACGTTGACCTTGCATTGACCCCAAAAACACAAATCCGCGTCCGCTGGCTGTGATGAGGTTGACACCCTCTACACGAACCCGGCGACCATGTTCAGTTTCTTTGTTATCCTAATAATTCAATCACTGCATCCTGCCTTTGTTTCTACGAGAATAATGAGAAATTCGCTTTGATCTTTTCAGCAACCCTAATATGATTATATTGTAAAGAGCTCGAGGTGATGGATTTAAAATTCAGAGGCCTTTCTTCCCAGATTTCCATAATGCATAATCCCTATGCTGAAAATTAAGACTGTATCTGTTTCTTTTTTATATTGCTTGAAATAAATCCGAACGGCGCGTGCTTATAATGTGTCTTGCCTGCCATATCACGGTAAAATAAAATAAACATTTTTCACAAAAAACGACATCGTGTAGCTATGACATGAATTTTAAGTTGTTTAAAATGCTATAACATGGCGTGTGGTGACTTCATCCCATTCCAATTTCCTCTTATATATCACCTCCGTCGGTACAAAAAGAAAACGTCTTTAAACCAAAGTTTGTCGAAGAGATTTCATTTTCCCCGTGATTTACATGTTCCGGGAAATTAATTATTCATTGAATGGCGTATTCATTTCAGATTTCTTTGCGCTCCTTTTTTAGGCTTATTTCGCCCGTAGCTGCATTTTGAATGCAGCAATCACGGGCAGGAGAGGCTACCCTTTCCCTCGCTCCCAGGCAGTTTTCTCAAACTCTCTCGCAATTTTCTTTCTCTTTTATTCTTTTTTTTAGACCTGGTTTCCAGTAGTCGGTAACGAGCTGAAATTCAAACGATCTTCCTCATGTTAGAAACAGAGATGGAAGAAAACGGCCATCCCTGTGAGCAAGAGGCACAGATTCACAGGTTTATGAGAATCTGTGCCTCTTGCACGAGGAGGGTCTACGCAAAAAGCTAGGAATATGGGAACAAAACATCGATTTTGCTATCATCCCATCAAGGGAGATCACTCTGTGAACTCGGGTGGTCTCATTTCCGGGGGAGGTATTGCGGATTTCCGGTGATGTAATTGTTTTCCGATCAATACGCGCACAATATGCATCACTTCCGGCGAAGGACGCAAACTAACTGCGCATGTGAATTGATTTTCTTTTAATACCTCGGTGCATTTTGGTCGTCAGCGTGAGCGTCCGGAATATGTACCGATTTTTTTAAATAGTCCCTCCATTCTGGCACTTTTACCTACCCGTCTTTTAACGCGCGCGCTCGCGCGCCCGTGTGTGTGTGTGTGTGTGTGTGTGTGTGTGTGTGTGTGTGTGTGTGTGTGTGTGTGTGTGTGTGTGTGTGTGTGTGTACTTTACAACAGTCAGGAACCCCAATTTTAGGAAGTCCTATCTGCACAGATTGTTAACCCTTTGGCTGTCGGTAGCGGTGTTTGTAGCGATGATTCCTGCAGGAATCATCGCGTCAAAAACCTTTACCGACAGGCAAAGAGATAAAGGGAAACTTAAATTTAGCATTGTTCATTCAAGTGCCTGTGTTGTCCCTACCTTCATCTTCTGCCCCCACCCCCTCCGCCTTCCCCTCCCCGTGCCTCTTCAACAGAAATCACGTAATCGCCGGCCCTTGTCGATTTTATCCCGTTTGGAGAGGAGACAAGAAAAGATAACCACCTTAAATCTTGCCGCCGTCACTTCCCCTTCGATAAACCGATGGTAAAGGTTGCTGCTGTCCCCAGCAACGAGATTTTTCCATCTGAAAGAAGCATAGATCCTCATGAACCCATGAAGTTTGCATGGGCTTATGATGACCTATGCTTCTGGCTTGCACGTCTGTTGCCTTTTTAAAAGTCGAAGCTCAAGCCGATTGGCCTCTTTGCCGTACATCGAAGCGTTTTCATCGTCAAAAGACAGATTCTTATGAGTCCATACTACTGGACGCTCTTGTGTGCAAGAGCTTCAGACTGCAAGGGATTCATGTTGATTTAGTATGCACTGTCAGGCGACGTAAAACGCATGTGCATCTCCTTCCTTTGCACGAAGAAGGTCGTCCAGATATTGACGCTCCCCTGTCCCTGCCTGTATTGTGAAGCCGCTGGCCTTTAATTGCAAAATTTGCATGGCGAACGTATTCCATTGTCGGGCCGTCTTCGATCGCACACCCGTGCTTTGAATCCATTATCTCTAATGCCCGTGTTGATTTTTCGTGTGTCGCACTCCATCTGGGGAAACAAATGAGTCCGGTTTTTGCGAGCAAGAGACATAGATTCTCTTCAGCCCCTGCGACAGCAGGGGCTGAAGAGAATCTAAGTCTCTTGCAGATGGAAGAACATGAACGAGAGACTGTTAACTCTAATTCCTGTGTTGATATTTCGTGTTGAAATCGAAGCGGGAGGTGGGGGAAAAGGCTCCTGCCGTTCGCATTGTCCACACAACTCCTGGAGAGCTGAGGCAGAATAAAATGAATTACAACAACCGAAAATATATTTAAAAAAAACACTAAAATTTGCTCGATGCGTAAGGACGGGGCTGTAGAGGCAAATAAAGAACCTTAAAATTTGTGTGGATGTGGAGATTAGCTGGAAAGGAGACGACAAAAACTTGAATTTAAACACAAATAGTTGAATTGGGGGGGGGGGGGTGGGGGGTGGGGGGGGGGGGTGGGAGGGGTCACGTAAACGCGGTAAGGCAATGAATGCGAGCTCACGCTCTACTCTCTCGCTCTTTCTTCCCCCCCACAGTAAATTTTAAGCTTTTCTCTCATATTGCACCAGCCGGGATAAAAAAAAAATCAAAAATAAAAATAAACAAACCTGAAAAGCTGACAGCAGCAAGATGCTCCGAATGTGTGTGTCTGTGTGTGTATGTGTGTGTGTATGTGTGTGTGTGTGTGTGTGTGTGTGTGTGTGTGTGTGTGTGTGTGTTTTGGGGGAGATGGGGGGAGGGGGATAGGAGGGAGGGGGAAAGTTAAGGAGTGTACAAAAAGCACTCAGATTAATTTTGCGTGCCTTGGCAATTCTTCTGCGGCACACACTTTTCACATTAGTTGGGGTCGACTTTTTGGAAGCACGTGACATTTTCATTAGGAAAAACTTAACCAAAACAACACCAGAATGAGTACATAGTAAAGTACGGATATAAAAATCGCAAGGGGACATTTTTTTTTGTTTTTGTTTGCGCTATATCCTTTTATCTTTACTTTTTTTTTACAAGAAGTAATGAGCATAAAAAGAGTTTTGTCGAGCTCTCCGAATAAGTGTAATTATATCCGACATTTTAATTCACGACCTTGTTATAAGCGAGGTGGACGGTACATTCATTAATACATAAATTTACAAATATATAAACAAATGATTCACGTCAGAGTGCTTGTTGGGTTCAGTTCGCGGCGGCGCTTTGAGCCGATTTTCAATTGGGATATAGCGCCTATTTAATGCGCTGATTATATTATTATTATTATTATATTATTATTATTATTATTATTATTATTATTATTATTATTATTATTATTATTATTATTAAATGAACACAGACTTTCGACTTTCCTTTAATCCTTTCGTTGTCGGTAGCGCTTTTTGTCGCGATGATTCCCGCAGGAATCATCGCGACAAAAAGCACCTCCGACGGCCAGAGTCTTAATTTCGCAAAAATCCGTTAGGCAGATTGCAGGAGACAGATCGACCATGACTTGACTCAAGGGATTCTGCTGTCCTCGGAATGTGACGGTTGACGGAAACATCAATGACTTCTGTGAAAAGCTAGCTTCCACTCGGGATACCCGTCCAGTCAGATTTCCAGAGAAAACTTGTTTCTATATACTGACGAGAAAAAGAAATGAAACATTTTTAGAATCCTCGGAAATACCAAAGTGTTTCCGATGATTAAAAAAATGTCGCATTTCTTTTGATTCGCCTCGCATTTCCAAAGGTGGTGAAACAATGCGAGGCTTATCAAACAACAAATATCTACTGAAAAGAAAAGGGGAGACTGCCAGTGCTAATATTTTTGGAAGATTTTGTAAGATTACAAATTAAAAGTAGGTAAAAGCACTGTCAGGGGAGAGAAGTGTGCATGATCGACCAGTGATCACAGATCTACTTTGGTCAAAGCACAAAAAAAAAAGAAGATAGAAAAGAGGGGGTGCGCTAAGAAAGTGACTGGAAGCAATGCATATGGAAGTCACACCCCCCCCCCCCGAAAGGGGGGCGTATCACATATCCCACTGTTCAACTCGGTGCATGGAAATTTAAATCTAGGTCCCTCAAGGGAGGTCCAGATATTTAGCCGGTGTGGACAGCTGTTTCGGTCTTGGCGACCTCGTCAACACACCATTCGGCAGGAACTTTTGCCTACCTGCAAAGACAGCCACATTTTACTGTGGTATCTGCAGGGGCATACATTCCATGCCTCCACCTAGAGCTTAATTTCCATGCACCCTAAGAGAGAACCTACTAAAAGAGGATAAGGGGTTGCAGTCGATATTGTATTAATAAATAAAAAGAAAAGGGAGGACTGCCAGTGCTAAAATTTTAGGAAGACTACAAAGTAAAGTAGGTAAAAGCACTGTCAGGGGAGAGAAGTGTGCATGATCGACCAGTGATCATAGATCTACTTTGGTCAAAGCACAAAAAGAGGGGTGCGCTAAAATAGTGACTGGAAGCAATGCATATGGAAGCCCCCCCCCCCCCCCGAAGGGGGGCGTATCACATATCCCCCTGTTCCAGCCACTTGGGGGTGGGGGGGCTTCCATATGCATTGCTTTTAGTCACTTTCTTAGCGCACCCCCTCTTTTCTATCTTTTTTTGTGCTTTGACCAAAGTAGATCTTTGATCACTGGTCGATCTTGCACACTTCTTCCCCTGACAGTGCTTTTACCTACTTTACTTTGTAATCTTCAACAAATATCTACCCTTAGCGATCCTGACTTAATAATGAGCGCGCATTATATATTAATAGATGTCATTATCAATCTTGTCGAATACACTTTTTTCTGTCGTTTTCTGTTTCTTGTTAGAAAAAATACAGTGACTTTTGTGATATTTTTACAGGTTTACAAGTTACATACATACATATATGCATACTTCTTTCTGATTTAAACACAAGACTCTGTGGAAGAGAGACCTTAATTTCTTGTGATGAAGAACACCCTTAACACATTCTGCTATAGGACCGAAATCCCCAAATTTTGAAGTTGCCCAATTCTAGAGACAGTTCGAGCATGGTAGTTGAAGGGTAGTGCCAGAATAGCTTGGCGCCTATGGGCGCCAAGCTATTCTGGCACCACCCTTGGACTGCTCGATCCTTGTCTTGCTGTGGTGTGTCGGGGCTGATTGAGTTGAGTTATGAGGATTTGATGAGTTCGGTCCAATACAAATTTTTGCGTAACTCTGAAAGATGTCCCTCCCCCACCACCCTTTCTGTGTTTTTGCTTTCGTTGTAACTTCAAAGTTAAAAAGCCCCAGCCGTCTGAGGTATGTTGATACCAAGTGTTTTCAGCAAAAGGCGCAGATCCTCAAGAGCCCCCGCAACTGCGGGGGGTGGGCTGGGGGGGGGTAGGGGGGGTGGCTCATGAGGACCTTTTGCAGTTACGTGGTGTTCATTTTGTCGGCAGTGAAGAGGTTAACGCTTGACCGGAAAATCATTGGGATGACTCGCTCAAAACGGATATATCATTATCAACAATGTCTGCTCATTTTTTTTTATGACTTGCATCGTGATTCGGACAGCACGTGCACAAGCACCAACAGGCGCGCATAACACTGAGTATACTGATGACCCAATCTTCCCCAGACCCTCGCATGCGAGGAAACAGACGTCTTCAAACTAACTAACATTAGTGAGGTCTCGTTTGCATCGAACGATTACGGACAACGAACGAGAGCGAAATCAAGCAGCTTGTACCGTATGCATAAACAACACTCCAAACATTTCCAAGAGACACAGATCCTCATGAGCCCCGAGGGCTCATGAGGATCTATGCCTCTTGGAAATGTTTGGAGTGTTGACTATGCTTATGTCACAAGCTTGCTATCCGCCTTTATGTCGCTCTCGATTCGTTGTTGCGAGTCGCTCGTCGCAAACCAAACCTCACTACTCTCATAAGAAGAGACATAAAAACACACAACTAAACAGCAAACGCAGCTGCAGTTTCTTACATTTGAAAGTGACCAAAAAGCACAAACGTGCCTGATAAAAACTTCCCCAATAAAATTGTTTACATCAAAAGCGTTCTCAGCACACTTAATTTCAGCAATGGCTGCCCTGACGCGGAAACTTGATGATTTTTTGCAAATGCTGTCCCTAAACGCGTTTCCTCCAATTTCTCTTGGAGTGTCCGGCCTTCCTCCACAAGTCGTTTTTATTTTTATTTTTTTCCCACAGAGAACGCTCTTCCATTTGAAAGAGACACAGATCCTCATTATCAATGCAGTCTGCAGGGGCGCGTGAGGTTCTCAACCTTTTATTGGCATGGTCATGTTAACCCCTTCCCTGCGGCTGTACCTAGGTTGTTGTTCTTTGTTTATTCAACGACCAAAAGTCGAAACGGTTCAAGAAGCATGGATACAAATTGGTCTCAGCAAGAGGCATAGATCTCCATGAGCCCCCAGTCGCGGGGGCTCATGAGGATCTATGCCTCTTGCAGTTGGATCGTGTTCATATTTTTTCGGCTGTGAAAGGGTTATAATATATTAGATTCGCGTTCTTTTGATTTCCCAAGGCAAGCTTTCTTTCCATCTCTTAACGCTCCGTATTCAAGGCGTCCCACATCAATAGCTGCGGCAACGCTATACGATACTGTCGCAGATATTGATGCGGCGCTCCTTGAATTAGAACGGCAAGGCGATGCGACTGTTCCGCAACTATTGATGCTGGGCGCCTTTGATGAGCTAGAAAAAAAAAGTCGAACCCTTAGAATTTAACCACAAGTATACAATATCTTTACGAGCTCTATCGCAAGCAAAAGGTCCTCGGGCAGGCGTCATTCGCAGGTCGTGCGCGGGCCAGCCACGGCCGACGTCGGTCCGATGATGACCTATTGCTAACTGGGTCCTCCCTCTGCACTCTGCAAGGAGAAAACACGCATGCCAGCCAGAATTATTTTTGGCGGTGATCTGCCTGCAATCTGTGTTTCCTCCAAAATTTCCACGCTGCTAGGGCTGACGTCGGCCTGATGACTTGTACTTACTGGGTCCCGCGTCTATAGCCTGCACGGGCTACAGACGATAATCATATACCTTTTGGTGGCAAGCGCTTACGTCAATTACATCTGCGTTTCGCCACGTTTCACACGATTTTCCCCTTAAACTTTCCTCTCGTCAAAGATCACAAAGCGATAGCTCATTTCCTGCCCTGTCACAACGTCGTTTCACTCTGGTGAGACCCAAAGGCAAGGACTGCTTTCTGTGGCATCACAGGCGAAATCGCCGATTAACTTCTCTGTCTGTGAAGCACAGGTGGTAAATGAATGGAGCTCGGCGATCCGTTCCAGCAAGAGGACAGGGGGATAGATTCCCGACAGACCGGGTGCAGTCGTTAGGTGGCCTTCTCTGTCAAAGAAACATAGACTGATAAAGGTAACAAAACATGAAGCTCTGGACGTACCATTAAGAGACATAAATTCTCATTGGCCCCTGCAATCGCAGGGGCTAATGAAAATCTATGCCTCTTTGAAGTAGGAGGAGTTGACGGCGAGAGTGGTTAATGTGGCTGATTAAAAAAGCGACAATTTTTAAAATGGTTTGTATGTGTGTTTGTATGTTTGTATGTGTGTGTGTGTGTGTGTGTGTGTGTGTGTGTGTGTGTGTGTGTGTGTGTGTGTGTGTGTAGTCTTTACTTGGCGTTGGTGGATCTGTGACTTGTTCCTGGGGATTCGAACTCACCCTCCCCCCTCCCCTAACCATCACCCCAACCCCATACACAAAAGGAAAAAGAAAGAAAGAAAGAAACAAACAAACAAACGTTAACATGCCATGTACTTTTCCCTCTGTAGGAGTTTAGAGCTCGACCTATTTGGCCATCCCTCTTTCCGACCTTGTAATTTTCGGCTATCGGTGTAAAATTCCTTACCACCGTCACCATCCTTCCCACCCCCTTTCTCATTCTCTCATTCACCGCCTCCCCCCCCCCCCCACCTCTCCCCTCCCCCTCATACACCCCCACCCCTCACCAACCCCACCATTCACCCCCTCACCCCGCTTCGTCGTTTGATTTTTTTTTTTTTTTGCCAATAGAAAGCATAATCTGGCCTTTGGGTCACAGGCGCGAGATGGTCGTTGTATCATTATTCTTAACACGGGTAGCAGTAAATAGTACCACTACTACCCTTGTTAGGAGTAATGACGCAACGACCATCCCGCGCCTGTGTTTTAGGCGCCTTCCCAGTAAGCAAAGGTCATGAAGCTCTTGACGGCCGCAGTGGACGTCTGTGCGCGGGCCCAATGCAACCATCGTGGGCCCGAAGACGTTTTGCTACTTAACTCTTTCTACCCCAGACACACCACAGCAAGATAAGGATCGACCATGATAGTTCAAGGGTGATGCCAGAATAGCTTGGCGCCTATGGGCGCCAAGCTATTCTGGCATCACCCTTGAACTATCATGGTCGATCTGTGTCCTGCACTGCAATGCAGTCTTCAGAGGACATGGTCAAAATTTGCAGATTTCGGTGTTGGGGTACAATGAGTTAAATGTCTCAGGTAGGCTATATGCCAAGGATAATGCTGTAACCCAGACCCCCACGCCCCCTCTCCCTCCGTGAGGTAATTGATCCGCCTCTGCTTTGGCGCGCTTTTTTTTTTTTTTTTTTTTTTTTTGCCGACTTGACTATTGTAGGAATCCCGGTGACATGTAATACGACAGCGTGGGGAGAGGGGAGGCTAATGCAACAAATCACCCCCAAATTCGATCAAGCAGCCAGCCCTGACGAGAGAGAGAGAGGAAAAAAAATATTCATCGCGTCCATCAGTACACACACATGTACGCCTGTGGAGTCATTATAGGACGTGGCTGTAAAGAAAGATTAAAAATAGGAAATAGGAAAAGGATAGAAGATAGATGCAGTGCATGCACACAATGGAACTTATTTGCCATCGAGCCTTTAAAAAAAAAAATATCACGTGCTGAAACTACAATGCTGGGATACATCATTTGGTAGTTAAGACTTGCAACTGAAGTTATAATTTCCAAAAATCGGAGAAAAGCAAAAAAACCAACAACAACAACAACAACAACAACAACACACACACACACACACACACACACACACACACACACACACACACACACACACACACACACACACACGCGCGCGCCTTTCAATATCAGACAGTATTAGATCAACTTTCCCTCCTGTACAGTGATGCCGGCTTGTGTTTGTTCCCCGAAACACACTAAAAACTATCTGACGAGATTTCAGTTCTACCCTGTGTGCAGGAAAGGAACTGCGAGCTGTCGGCCCGAGAATCGTATCCAGTGCGCAAAGCTTCTCTGGCCGACGACGGCCGAAGTTGACCCGCGCACAGCTGTGTACGAGTTTGTGCGCGCGCCAGTTTGTGTGTGTGTGTGTGTGTGTGTGTGTGTGTGTGTGTGTGTGTGTGTGTGTGTGTGTGTGTGTGTGTGTGTGTGTGTGTAAATGTGCGCGGGCCAACTGCAGCCGCCGTCGGCAAAAAGACCTTTACTATTGGGGTATGCTTTCTGTAAACGGGCTGGTCCCTTCAGTGTCAAGTGCAGTAGATCAACATCCGCCAGCAGCAGAAATCTTTACCAAACCAGCAGCTGCCAACCATCTGCCTCTCCGTATTGCAGCGAGATTTTTGCGTGTAACTAAAAATAGCTCAAAGCAATGCAGTTAGGTCTACTACGGGCGGGTACTGGTTATTTCACAGTTTACTTTGCGTACAACTTGACCCACCTGCTCTCAGTTGTAAAAATCTTTTCCAAGCCACTAACTTAGTAACTGCCAACTAACTGTCCCTCTGCATATTGCAGCGAGATTGTTGTGTTGGGCTAAAAATAACCCAGACAAAGCTGCTAAGACAATGTTAGGCATTTACTGGACATTGCAAACCGACGATCTTCGGAAATCAGACTTTGGTCGAAATTGGGCGAGCTTTGGCGAAAACAGTGGTATTAAAAGCCAGGACAAACATGCGGTTTCAATCCAATGTCTTCGACGAACGTGCAGTTTTGACCTACTTCTGAAAATTGTCTGTTACGTGCAATTTGATTGAGGTGACCACGACAGCCTAACTGTTATGTCAGCCTAGATATGTCCCTCTCCAACGAAGACGTGACAAGACATTATTGTTCATACTGCGGAGGATTCTCTTGCACGTGTGCTTCAGCAGCTGCATGTTCATAGGAATTCTATGTCACATGGCCTCGGGTCATAGTTCACAAACGTATGACTGGAAAAGAGTGGGTTGACGTGAAGGTGACGGTGTATAACGGAGAAATCCAGGTAAACAGCGAACAGAAAAG
>BTPG01000002.1:151041516-151066516 GCA_036245525.1 Semisulcospira habei
TAGTATGTTTTACTTATATGTATGTACATGACTGTGTGTATAGTCTTGTAGTTATTAACAACGGCATGTTTGTAAAATGGCTGTGTCGATGACGATGTCAATGCCTTAACCGTTGACATAAAGTTTCATTGATTCATTGATTCATTGATTCTCTCTCTCTCTCTCTCTCTCTCTCTCTCTCTCTCTCTCTCTCTCTCTCTCTCTCTCTCTCTCTCTCTCTCTCTCTCCCTCTCTCTCTCTCTCTCGCTCGCTCGCTCGCTCGCTCTCTCGTTCTGCGCAAAAGGCACGGAGTCATGGGCCCTTGTAGTGGATGCAGAGGATCATAAGAATTTGCCTTTCGCTGGTGATGATCGATTTTTATTTATTCACATACATGTTCTCAGCTTGAGGATGTCAGTGGAGGTTAAGACTTAAATTTCGAATTTGACAGATTCAATTGTTGTATGGCCCGCTCATGGGCCCAGTAAGGGAAACACAGATATATATATATATATATATATATATATATATATATATATATATATATATATATATATATATATATATATATATATATATATATATATATATATATATATATATATATCTGTCTGTCTGTCTGTCTGTCTCTCTCCAACCAAAACTTCCACTTGTAAAATAAAGAATCTTTATCATTGTCTTCCTCTCACTCTCTCTCTCTCTCTCTCTCTCTCTCTCTCTCTCTCACTCACTCTTTTTTTTTTTTTCCTTCATTTTACCATTGCTCCCCCTCCCCCAACACACCGTAGGCGTTCGTCCTATACATGTATTAATGTAATGTAATTGTTGTGTTGTAGATGTAGCAACGGCAGATTTGAAAAATGGCATTGCCTTTGGCATTGTTAATATATTTACCGTTGTAAAATAAAGATTCATTGATTCATTGATTCATTGATTCATTGATTCACTCACTCTCTCTCTCTCTTATATACTAAAAGCGCAGCCGTGTCTTTTCAAATCCTACCTAGAAAACAGAAGACAAAAAGTTCTCCTTTATGGTACATACTCTAGTCACTGCAAAGTCAAGCATGGCGTGCCCCAGGGCTCTATTTTAGGCCCTCTTTTATTCTGTTTGTTCATTTAACGACCTTCCACTCACAATTAGCGATGATAGTGTTGCATGCGATATGTTCGCTGATAATGCTGCGATACACACTCCCGATAAGGATTTGTCAGTAATTGACACGCGCCTACAAAACACATTACAGGAATTAACAGCTGGTGCAGTAACAATTCCATGATCTTAAACCCTGCAAAGACTGAATGTATGGTTGTAAGTACCCGCCAAAAGCACCAGCTCGGCTCTCTCTCACTCAGCTTGTCCCTTCAAGGCAAATCTAATAATGGGTAGACCATCGAAAACCGATGATGTCGTCATTGTGCATGACTTCTATTTGTGGGTGCGGGTGTGGCTGGCCAAACCAATCCTGGAGCTACGCCTGCGAGGGCAATGGGGGCACCGGAACGTAGCTGTGGGGAGAGTCGACGCCGTCTATCTGCGAGCTCTGGCACTCGTGATCTTTTCGCGCCGATTGTGTTCAAAGATCGTGCAGGCTTTTCTGGTGGCGGCACGCCAGCCAGACCTGTCTTGTGCTTGCGCTTCAAGTTCCTTTACTGGGAAGACGCAGCACTTGAGGCTGTCTTTTATGCAGTCTTTGAAGCGTTTCTTTGGCCGTACTTGCTTTCTGTGGCCTTTGAGAGTGCACCATACAGGAGTTTGCGTGGCATGCGAGAATCATCCATGCGTATGACATGACCTGTCCAGCGAAGTTGTGTCTTTAAGATCAAGGCTTCAACACTCACTAGGCCAGCATTGTCCAGGACTTCAAGGTTTGTCACCTTGTCTTGCCATTTGATGCCCATGAGTGAGCACAGGGATCTCATGTGGAAACGTTCAAGCTGCTTGATATGCTTTCTTTACAGCATTTCATGACTCACAGCCGTAGAGGAGACTGGGGAGGACTACTGCCTTGTAGACTTTGATCTTGGTGGAGATCTTGACGTTGTTGTTATTCAACATACGAGTGCACAGACGATCCAGGTCTTTGCTGGCTTTGCTGATGCGAGCTGCGATTTCCTTGTCGATAGTACCGTCAGAAGAGATGATGCTCCCAAGGTACCTGAACTGATCGACAGTCTTCAGCTCGGTGCCTTCAATATACACTTTGGGTGGTGGTGATCTTGTGCCTGGGGCTGGTTGGTGCAGGACTTAGGTCTTGTTGAGACTGATGGTGAGGCCAAACAGTCGAGAGGCTTCCGAGAACCTGTTGACGATGGTCTGGAGGTCAGACTCCGTGTGCGCCATCAGCGCACAGTCATCGGTAAACAGCGCCTCAAGGATCAGTGTCTCGATGGTTTTAGTCCTGGCATTCAGTCGACGGAGGTCGAAGAGAGAACCGTCTACTTCAGGTACACTCCCTTCTCAAGGTCGCGTACTGCATGGGTCAGGTCACACGTAAAGAACAGGTTGAACATCACGGGGGCAAGAACACAACCATGTTTCACACCTTTGGAAATGTCGAAGGGTGCGGATGTGTCGCACGTCGCCGTTTGAATGGATGTTACGTGGTAGAATGGTAGTCGTAGTATAATAACCAAACCAGACGCACACATGTAAGGTTCTTTTTAAATAAACTTCATTCAGCTGCAATCCGTCACACGTGGCTTAAGTATGTAGACAATACTGGAGTAACAGTTCCAACAATATTTTAATTCAGCGATGTGATCTCCACACAATGCAAGTCCAAATGCACAAACACTGATGCAAAGTCTCTTCTGCAATGTCCACACTGCGACACAAAGTTTCTCATACAGCGTCTCTCACAATGTACACCCTATACGGGCCACGCACCTACGATAAAATGCGTGTCTCTACACTGACAATGCTAGACAATGTACCCACGTTCTTCCCCAGCACCAATCTTTTATAGTGCACAAATTTCTAGAATAATCTAGGAAAATCAAACAACTCAACCAATCAAAATAATCTACGCAACTGAAACTCACAAACATCGATAAAACATGAACCCTCTAGAAAACCACAAAAGGCTACACAAATTTGACTGCTCACTTCAGCCCCAAATCCTTGGTAAAATGACATCTCACAAAAGTATGGTAGGCAGTTCGGAAACTTCGAGAACCATCACAAAATTTCAATACACACGAGAAAAAGGCTGAACACTTCACGCGCAAAGTAAACAACTTGTGACCAAAAGAGCGGCTGACTCTGATACCGAGTTTCAAAAGGATGCCGACGCTTTGATGTTACACACACGAGGTCACTAGACAGAGCGCGATTTTGCTGTAACATTCTAGTCTATTCTCATCGTAACTACACAGTGCAAAAATCGACCGCTTTTCTCCGTGTGACTTCGCTAGAAACTTCCGGAACAAACCTAGCACAATAACAAAACAAATTCCGCTTTACGCGCGAACAAAAGAAAATCCCACCGAAAAGGTACGTGAATTGTAATCATGATAGCTCAAATAAATATCAGATCGTTTCCTACAATTAACACATGTATGCTCTCACAGGACAACACAACCACAATCGTAACACTGGACAACTCCTACCATTCCATCATGGAAGAGGCGGATGATGTTGGTGAACTTGCTGGGGCAGTCGAGCTTTGCGAGGATGACCCAGAGCGCTTCTCTGTTCACGGTGTCGAATGCTTTGGTCATGTCTATGAAGACGGCTTAGAGGTCTATGTGCTGCTCAATGCATTTTTCCTGGACCTTTCTCACAGAGAAGACCATGTCGACTGTGCTGCCCCCGGATCTGAAGCCACACTGAGCCTCTGGAAGTGCTTCCCCAGATACAGAGCTGAACAGGGGGTTGAGGATGACTCTCGCGAGGATATTGCCAGCGATGGACAAGAGTGAGATCCCATGGTAATTGGCACAGTCTGCTTTGCTGCCCTTGTTCTTGAACAGGGAGACGATCGTAACATCTCTAAATTCCTGTGGCATGTTCTCCTCTGCCCAGATGCATGTCAGAATGTTGAGAAAGGCATCATGGGTCTCAGGTCCAGCTGCTTTGAAGAGCTCTGCGGGGATGCCGTCCATGCCTGCAGCCTTGCCGGAGCTAGTCTGGTTGATCGCTTTCTTGACCTCGTCCAGGTCATCCATTGTCGGCTTCTGGGGAATCATGTCCAGGGCTGCGGGGTCCCGTGTGGGCCCATCACTCCTTCCCAGCAGCCACGTTCGCGCCCAACTCGAGGCAAATCTATCAGCCAGGTAACGGAACATCGTCTTCACAGTGTTACTTTAGATAACCAGTTTAAATGGCAATAGTAATATATGTAAGACGATATCAAAGAAACTGTTTCTTTTATCCAAGTTAAAACAAATAGCTAATGTAGAAACACGAAAACTGTTCTTCAACGCCCACATCAGGTCATACATAGATTATGCTTCTATGGTGTGGGATGGCGCAAGCGAGGTCCAGTTAAAGAGGCTGAACTCTCTTCATCGTAGAGCCGCGAAGCTTATCCTTTCAGACCCTAACTCAACAACGGATAATAAACTGAAAACCTTAGAAATTCTCCCCTTGAAATTTTTTTTTATTATACAATAAGGGAATAACGATGTTCAAAGTATTGAATAACAGACTCCCCGAGTATATTAAAAATTGTTTTCCCTCCCGGCATCAACATACTCCATATCAAGGCAGTCCATTACTGTGCCACGACCTAGAATCGATCTCTATAAAAACAAGTTTAGCGTTCTCGGGTGCTAGCATGTGGAACACATTGCCCAAAAAATGTTACGTTAACAACGCTTCCGTCTTTTAAAAACGGTTTCTTCAAGTACCTCACCTCATCATCGAAAGATTTTCACAGCTGCCTGCACTTGCAGTGTACGATTTTCCCATTTCTAACTCTTCAATTCAGTTATATCTTCAGCTTATACAAGATGCTAATACTGCACGTATTGTGTGTGTGTGTGTGTGTGTGTGTGTGTGTATGTGTGTGTGTGTGTGTGTGTGGGCATGTGTGTGTGTTTGTGCTTGTGTTTATGAATGTATATATATATATATATATATATATATATATATATATATATATATATATATATATATATATATATATATATATATATATATATATATATATATATATATATACACACTTTTACAACTGTTTCTATGTTTATTTCCACTTGTTCAATGATTTCTTTTCTTTAAAGTTTATATTTTATTTTTTTAAATTTATATTTTGTTTTTCCCAATTTAAAGATAGTATTTTGTGATTTGTGCATGATGTAAAGTAGATTAGCAACGGCAAGTTCGAAAAATGGTTTCAGCAAAACTTTTACCGTTGTAAAATAAAGAATTATTGTCATTGCCATTATCATTGTCATTCTCTCTCTCTCTCTCTCTCTCTCTCTCTCTCTCTCTCTCTCTCTCTCTCTCTCTCTCTCTCTCTCTCTCTCTCTCTCTCTCTCTCTCTCTCTCCAACCAAAACTTCCACCCTTGTAAAATAAAAAAATCTTTGTCATTGTCAATCCCTCTCTCTCTCTCTCTCTCTCTCTCTGTGTCTCTCTCTCTCTCTTTCTCTTTCTCTCTCTCTCTCTCTCTCTCTCTCTCTCTCTCTCTCTCTCTCTCTCTCTCTCTCTCTCTCTCTCTCTCTCTCTCTCTCTCTCTCAACACGAATCACACAAACAATATCCACACTCATAGATCATATATACACAACCAAGCCAAAGTCTGTTCATAATGTGTCTGTCGGTAACCTTAGTATCAGCGACCATTTTCCCATCCGATGTACGTGGTCTACTAAACTCCCTAAAGCAAAGAAAGGATGTCATACGTATATCACCTATCGCTCCTTTAAAAGTTTGAATGAAAGCGAGTTTCTTATTGATCTTAACAGCGCACCTTTTGATGAAGTATTTAGTAAATCTGACCCTGACAGCGCTCTGTCCGTTTGGTATAACATCTTTCTTAAGATATTAAATAGACATGCGCCCCTGCGGAGGAGACACGTCAAACACTCATCACTCCCGCCATGGCTTACTAAAGACATCATTCAGGCCATGAATTTAAGCGTGAGCGTAATCGTGTGAAATCTCTAGTGCGACAGGCAAAAAAAATCTTTCAATGATTGCTTGATTAAACAAGACAAAGACATGTCCACGCTCTGGCGCGCTATGGCCGTAGTGACTGGAGGCAAGTGTAACAAATCTCCTTTAATCCCTTCTGATCTGACTGCCTACATCTTTAACTACCATTTCCTCTCTTGTCCCTTCATAAGCAAGTTCTCAGCCCTACAGACTAGTTGACGTTTGTAGAACGCGAACTGCAAGATCTGATCCTTTCGTGATTCCACCACTGGCAGTGCACGAAGTCGGTAGGACAATTAGTTCAATGAAGACTAAGAAATCGTCCGGGCCAGATCAAATCAACCCCAAAATACTTAAATTAGCTATTCCTTATGTTATTGAAACAATAACCTATATTTATAGCTTGTGCATTCAAACGAATATTTTCCCAAAGGAACTTTAAAAAAGCCAAGGTTATACCCCTCCCGAAAACAAGAGATATTACTGATGTTAATAACTATCGTCCCATCTCAATATTGTCCATCCTTAGCAAACCACTTGAACGGCATATCCATAAACATCTCTTGGAATATCTAGAAAATCATACATTAATCCACCCTCTTCAGTCGGGATTCAGACCGAAGCACAGGTGTCACACGGTCCTAGCACGTCTGTGGCTACGCTCAATGAATCAGGGCGAATTTACCGGCGCTGTATTCATTGACTTACTTAGCTTTTGATCTTGTGGACCATAAACTTCTACTTTCCAAGTTAAATGTGTACTTTGGTAGTTCTTTTGGCAATAAATGCATTTCTTCCTCAAATAACTACAGCCAGAAATCTCTTTACCACCATGGCGCAACTCCACTTTTCGCCTCCTGTCTTAGCGACAGACAGCAGAGCGTCATGATCAATGGATCATACTCCTCAAGCGGATTAGTGACAGGGGAGTGCCCCAGGGCTCAGTCCTAGGGTCTCTTCTGTTTTGCCTCTTTATAAACGATCTGCCGCATGATTTGTCCATACTAATAATAATCGCCTAATTACATAATTCATGTTTCTATTATAATCTAAATCATTTTTGCTGTCTTAAGTGAATTTTCACTATGATTCGAATGATTGGCTTAGTATATAGGTTATCATTAGCGCGTGTCTGTGTGTGCGTGCGTGCGTGCGTGCGCGTGTGTGCATGTGTTTGCGCGCGTTGCGTGTACTTTTGTGTTTGTAGTTTGCAGCTACGAAGACTTTAAGGATTACATTTTTTTCGCTCATAATATTTACCTGCTACAATTCGAAAATGAAAATAATCAAGCTAATCATCTTCAGGGATGATATCAACGACAGAACAAAACAAAAACAGCAACCAGAGCAACAACAGCAGCAGCAGCAGCATCCGTTGTTATCATACATGAAGATATTAAGTTGATTTATTTTTATTTGAATTGTAGCAGGTTTATCATTATGATCGACAATGTCTTTCCGATGTTTCCAAAAATGTCGCATTTCTTTTGCTCGTCAGTATACAACTTTACTTACCCACTTGGTAAAACCCGAACGTGTTTATCTCATTCTGCCCGTGACACACCACAGCAAGATATGGCTCAACCATGATAGTTCAAGGGTGATGCAGAATAGATTAACGCCTATAGGCCCCAAGCTATTCTGCCACCACCCTTGAACTATCATGGTCGATCTGTCTCCTGAATTGTAATGCACTCCAAAATGTGGGTGTTTCGTACCTCGGGCACAATGAGTTAGATCAGTGTTAAGTGCCGAGCTCTCAACAGTCTCTCCAGGACAAGGACAAATGATGCCAGAAAAAATCCGCCACCAGCCACATACAACGGACCCTGCAGCGCTGATATGGTAATAGACGCCGTGGACAATTTGTGTGAACTACAGCCAACTCTCCTTGGGAACCACCGGGAACGCAGGTAGGACATAACTCCTGTATCGTCCACTCTTTTGATTATTGTGTCGAGTTTATTCGTGAGACCTGAGTTCTTTGGCGTGAACAGGTTATAAGACTGACGACCGCTTATACCAGCTGGTAAGACTGTGACCTCACAGTGTTCTGTGGCCCATCTCTGCAATTCGGGCGCCGGAGCGATGAAAGCACGTTGACATTGAATAACCTTGGACAGATGGACTTCCGGGTCAGAGGATAGTATATCCGGATCTTTCTCGCAAAGGTCATCATTTTCGCATATACCATCCGATGAACATCGTCCTGTGAGCGCCTTATATCTGTCTGTATACAGGAGCCGCCGAGCGCGCCCCATCTGAAGTCTCCCCTTTCCACCATTCCCGCTATCGACGTAAAGGGTGGTGGCGGTGACACGGAAGCCAGGAGTGACGTCAGCTTACAGGTATAGCCTACCGTCAAAACAACACATAGCAAGTACCAGCAGGCGATAAGTGCTCGTGTGGACCCATGGACCCAGTGGTCCGGCCTTGATTGACCAAGTGGACAACCAGTCAGGTATTCTACGATGTCCAGGCAGTGTGGGAGATCCTGCAATCCATGCCATGTCTTCTGGACAGCCAGCATGCTGAGAATGAGGATCACGCAACAAAAAAAGGCGACGGCGATACACAAATACACCTGCCACGTATAAGGAGTCAGAAACACCGTCCACAGGTACAGTTCCATATCGTCATTCCGCACAACACGCCAAGAGTAGAATAGTCAACGGGAGAGGTCCAGTCAGCAACAGTCCAGCGCACCGACGTCGCGGTCAGTGCTGTAATGACGAAATCTATTTCCCCTCTGTGTATCATCCCAACCAACCCCGTCCAGTTTCCTTCGCGGTTGTCTCCAAACTGGCCGTCTGGGGGGGTGGGGTGGCGGGGGGTGGGGGGGGGGGGGGGGGGCACTAACTCGTAAGTGAAATTGAGAGACAGCACCAGAATGTCCAGCAGGTCCATACATAACCCACTATACGTGATCTCATTTGTAGTTTCATTGTAGTGCTCGATCACATACTGATCCCATGGCAGGATGCCAACGCGCACGCGTTGTCCATTCAGTCCATACAGAGAGTTGTAAAGTAGAGACTCCAAGTTGTCAAAGTCTTGTGCTCGCGTAACATCGACCGTAGCTGCCACCCTAAGCCTTTCAGATGCCCACAGCAACGTCTTTACCTTTTGAAGAGACATGAAGATCATCAAGCACAACCTAGAGCTGTCAATGATATTCATTTAAAATCGAGTACCGCCTTGAGAATGCATTAGTCGCCTGCTCGGCGACATACCCTAGTAGCTAACTCTGAGAACCGTTATTCGCTTCTAACTCCATAGCTAAATACTACAGCCTGATCACCTTCAGGCATCTGTCAACCCCAGTGGCAAAACGACTTAGAGCCCACGACGGCCGCATTGGGCCCGAGCACAGCCGTGCAATCGTCGTTGGTCAGAGGACCTTTGCTTACTGGGAAACCAGTCAGGCAATATACGTGAGATAGGAAATTTGCCTAGCACTTTTTGCATGCACCAAGTATGTCATGCACTTTCTTGAACTCCGTCGTGAACATAGTGTTGAACCTTTGGCTTTTAATTGCGGTTCTAAGCATGACCATTCTCAAATTTGCACAATATAACTTTGGGGTTGACAGAGTGATACCTTTGCAACGGTACTCTGGGAACAGTCGGTTCGTGGACGGAAAAACCTGCTATAGACGACCAAGACACACACACGATACTGATAAGGAACCGCACATGGACTGGAATAATACTAATCATGCTTGTGGTGTGGATCTTGGAACACAGAGTATCCCTTATCAGCAGCCTACAGCCCTGCTGCACCTTTTGGTTTATCACAGGAAAGAGATATTTGTGCAAATGAGAGAGATGTGAAATGTCTGTGAATTTATAGCCTTCCGCACGTTCAACAAACAAACCAAGAGTTAAAAAAAAAGATTGCTCTTGCGTCCGCCTCCCCCAATCTCGACAGCAGGAGATGGCTTGACCATGATAATTCAAGGGTAGTGTCAGATTAGCTTGGCGCCTTCAGGTTAGGCAATACCTCCCAAATTTGAGAAATGGGACCTTGGGGCTAAAAGGGTTAAACAATCACCGCTCTCTTGTGTATTACGAAACAAACCCAAAAAACTCACAGTTATTAACACGTTAAATGCCTAGACAATTTTCAACACCACCCAACTACAAGAGGTATAAATCCTCATGTGCCGCGCAGTTGAGGGGGCTCATGAGGGTCTATGCCTTTTGCTGACACCACTTTGAATCCATGTTCCTGGGACAGCTGTTTTTTTTAATGTTGAATGAATGAAAATTGCAGAAACACATTCTGCGTCAACTGGTACTGAACGGGTTAAAACTGCGTCGTTAAAAGCCCTCACAGTCGAAGGTTACGATTTGTGTGTTAATTGCTGCTGATTCCAAAAGCCACTTTGCCTGACACACATGGATATAAACGATTCCAGCAAGAGGTATAAATACTCATGAGCCCACGCAGCTGCGGGGGCGCATGAGAGTCTATGACTCTTGCGGTGTGGTGACTTTTCGAGAATCAGCAGTAATGGTGTTAAATATTGTCACTGGGGGCCGACCTGTTATCAAACGATTGTCGTCGGGCAAACACTGCCTGTAACTGACGTGTTTAAGTCAGCAAGAGCAGAACTGTTTACAGAAATATTAAAAAAGGTATATATCATTACCGCTAAATGTAGTTTTTTTTCCATCTTCCATTTTAGTGAAAATTGTAATGAACAAAATCCGTACTGCTTGATAATACATTATAGATCTGGAAGGGGTGGGGGTGATGACCCTAAAATACTTCAAGATGCTATATCAAAGTCCCTTTCTGGAGTTTGGACCCCCCGCTCCACCCCCCTCTCTCCACCCACCCACCCACCCACCCAGCCCCACACACACACACACACACACACACACACACACACACACACACGCACACACACACACACACACACACACACACACACACGCACACACACACACACACACACACACACACACACACACACACACACACACCTCCTCGCCTTACCGTTTCTTTAAAAATGTAATCGGTAGAAGGTGACAAACACACATGTTTTCGCCTCCTCCTCCCCCCCCCCAATATCCTTCCCCCACCCCAACCCCGCACACACACACACACACACACACACACACACACACACACACACACACACACACACACACACACACACACACACGCACGCACGCACGCACACACACACACACACACACTTTTGATATTTTGGCCATATATATTCAAAGCAAATATAACACATATCTGAATTATGAACAAACACATGCAGTCCAGCATCAGTCGGTATTTGCATTTAGAAAAAAAATCTGATATGAGGAGACAAATATTCTGCTTAGACTAATTGCTTCCATTCTGACATTTTCTTTACGTTCACGTGCACACACGCACCAACTCTCTCTCTCTCTCCGTATCTCTCTCTCTCTCTCTCTCTCTCTCTCTCTCTCTCTCTCTCTCTCTCTCAAACACACACACACACACACACACACACACACACACACACACACACACACACACAAACACACATGAGCGCGCGCACACACACACACACACATACATACACACAAATACACGCACGGACACAGTCACACACGCGCGCGAGCACATCTACAGTCAGTCACACATAATTATTAACAAACACTGAAAATATTTGCGGAAAGTAATATTCGTCTTTTTTGAAACTGTATGAATTTATTTATGTACTGTACTGCACAAGGCATTAGCGTCGATTCCGCTTGCAACCAGCACAAACCCGCATGTACAATAACAAATAAAACGCGATTATTTAATGCAGACATTTCTGCGTGATGTGCCCATCGACGGAAACTGTGTTTCTGCAGTCCTCGTCAGTTCAACATCAACAAGCCCTACCTGTATTAGGAACATAGATTCAAAGTGGTGTCAGCAAGAGGCATAAATCCTCATGAGCCCCGCAACTGCGGGGCTCATGAGGTTCTATACCTCTTGCATTTGGGTGCGTGTCCAAATTTTCTCGGGTTAAGTGTGGTGTACCGATTTCTAAACAGCTTCTCCAGAAGGACAACCGATGCCAGAAGTACTCCGTCACCAGCCTCATAGAACGACCCTGCAGCGCTGCTGTGGTGAAGGACGCCGTGGATGATTTGTTTTCATGGCAATCACTTTTATTCGAGAACCATTAGGAACTCAAGTAGGACATGACTCCCGTCTCCTCCTATCATATTATTATGGTATTTATTTAACTCGTCAGAACTGACTGTTTCTTTGGCGTAAACAGTGCGCCGACTGAAGGCCGTTTATTCCAGCTGGTAGGAAAGTGATGTCACAGCTTTCTGAGGCCCATCTACGGAGTTTGAGATTGTTACGATTGTGGTTGTGTTGTCCTGTGAGAGCATACATGTGTTAATCGTAGGAAACGATCCGATATTTATTTGAGCTATCATGGTTGTGATTCACGTATCTTTTTAAGTAACATTTTTCTTTCCGTCGCGCAGAGCGGATTTATCTTCATTATGATACGTTAAGTTTAGTCCAGAACGTTCTAGAAAGGTCGCACTGTCTAGTGACCTCGTATGTGTGACGTCGGGTAGTTGGCGACAGTTCGCAACATTTTGTTTTTCTGTGCGCGTGAATTGAGCAGCCTTTTTTTTTTGTTTTGTGAAAGGTCGAGAATCTTCTAGAGCGGATATGCAAGGTCGTGAAACGGTCTACCATACTTTTATGTGACTTCATTATACATTAGGATTTAGAGCTGAAATGAGCAGCCGAGTTTTTGTAGCCTATTTTAGTGATTCCAGAAAATTCTTATTTATGAGTTTCGGTTGCGTGTTTCGTTCTGATTGGTTGCGTTGTATGATTTTCCTAGATGATTCTGGAAATTGGTAGTATATATAAAGAGGGCGCTAGGAAAGCACGTATATACATTGTCTTGCATTTGTCAGTTGTAGAGACACACAGTTATCGTAGGTACGTGGCCCGTATAGCGTGTACATTGTGAGAGATACAGCGTAACAGTGTGGTGTACGTTGTGTGAGAAACTTTGTGTCGGCAGTGTTGACATTTGCAGAAGAGACTTTGTATCAGTTTAGTGCATTTGGAATTACATTGTGTGGAGATCGCATCGCTGAATTAAAATATTGTTGGAACTGTTACTCCAGTATTGTCTACATCCTTAAGCCACGTGTGACGGATTGCAGCTGAATGAGGTTTATTTAAAAGAACCTTACGTGCGTGCGTCTGGTGTGTTTATCATACTACGACCACAACTCCACCACGTAACAGAGATTCTGGTCGAAGAATGCACACTGACCTTCAAGGACCTTGGAAAGATGGACTTCCGGATCAGTGGAAAGTGTTTATGGATCTTCCATAGCAAAGGTAATCAATTTGATATATATATTCCAGTGAATCTGGTCCCGTGAGAGCCTCATAACTTGAATCACATTGGATCTTTTTATCGCTCCACATCTAAAGTCCCCCCTCTCCACCATTCCTGCCGGCGACGTAAAGGGTGGCGGTGGCGACACGGAAACCAGGAGTGACCTCAGCCTAGAGGAGTAGCATGACGTCAACACAACACTCAGAAAACACTAGCAGGCGATAAGGGGAGGATCCATGGACCCAGTGGTCCGACCTGGATTCTCCAAGCGGACAACCAGTCAGGTATTCTACGATGTCCAGGCATTGCGGGAGATCCTGCAATCCATGCCACGTCTTCTGGACAGCAAGAATCCTGAGAATGAGGATCACTCAACACACGAAGTCGACGGCGACAAACAAATACACCTGTCACGTAAAGGGCGTCAGAAACACCGTCCACAGGTAAAAGTCCACTTCGTCGTTTTTTGCGACGACACCTAGGGTAGTGTAGTCAACAGCTCAAGTCCAGTCTGCTACAGTCCCGCGCAATGGCGACGCTACCAGTGGTGTAACGACCAAATATATTTCCTCTCTGTGAACCATTCCCACTAGTCTTGTTTAATTTCCACCGCTGTTGTCTTCAAACTGGCCGTCCGGGGGCGCCACTAACTCGTATGTGAAATTGAGAGACAGCACGAGGGTGTCCAACATGTCGATACATAACCCACTGTACATGGTCTCGTTTGTATGTTTGTTGTAGTGCTCGATCACATACTGATCCAGTCGTCGAATGCCAACAAGCAAACTTCGAGGGTTACATCGTGGTTTGTAGTCCTCTGAAGCTGATTATCAGACCTCCGCGCCTTCGGCGCGTCGGTCTGATAATCATCTTCATCGGACTACAATACCACGATGTAACCCTCGAAGTAACTCAACACAGACGATTCAATGCCTAATTGTACTGCCTTCTCTGCGAGCTTCGGCTCAAGCGAGTTCATCACGGAGTCTTTGTCGGAAACAATCGGTATCTCTGTCCATTTAAGGCTCGCTAAAAGTTCCAAGCTCAATTGCATGGGTATCATCTAGATCGTACATATCATAATACACTGTCTGTTTGAAAATGGCAGAAGATGGCCCAGACACCCAAGACACACACACGAGACATGCAAGCAGCTGCGCGAGAACCGGCATATTACACATAATTTATTGTGGGGGGACGTAGCGCTTCTTTAGTAGTAGGTTTTGACAGCCTCAGCATATAGTACTGCGGCACGTTTGGCATCATAGGAAATGATGTAACTGCGCAATGAGGGAGATCAAGAAATGTATTCGACTATATAACACACCGTACTTTCAATAAAACCACTAATAATGTTTTTTATTTTATTTTGCAAATAGCACAGTCTCTTGCCCCCGTTAGTCAATATGTGACGACATTAATTCCCTCTTGTTTACAACGCAAAAGAAACATGCAGTAATTCAACACTGCGTCATTTAAATATTCCCTAGTATTCAAAGGTCTTGGAGACCACGACGGCCGCAGTGGGCCCACACACAGCCGACCCACTGCGGCCGTCGTTGGCCCCAAGACCTTTTGCTACTGGGGCCACTGTCAGCGGTTAAAACATACAAATTACACCAAAGCAGGTTCACATCCAAAAGGATCTTCCTTACTCACAAATATGAACGGTTCCAGCAGGTCCATACATAACCCACTGTACGTGGTCTCGTGTGTATGTTTGTTGTAGTGCTCGATCACATACTGATCCAGACGTCGAATGCCAACAAGCAAACGTTGTCCATTCGGGGGCACATGAGGGTCAATGACTATTACAGTTTAGTAGTGTTTGTCGAGCAGCAGGAAAAAGGTTAAACGTTGTCCATGGACACAGGCATATCTCTAAAGTCACTGATGTGCCATCTGGTATTGTAAACATTGCTCGTAATCGGGGTAGAAAGTGATCATCACGGTTAAACTTTACATTCCACTTTACGTGTTACTGCATTTTTTATTTTTTTTTCAAACAATAGAGTCCCCACAGTGGTAAATACAAAAGCGACGTTTCATGAAATTGTATACATATAATGATTTTTATGTTTGTAGCATCCAAGGTCCACATCCCCATATGAGTGTTAAAATGAATGCAAAAACCTCCTTTTTGTCTACCGTATTTAAAAAAAAGGGTAGACTTTGAAATGGGGCTGGTCGGAGCGCATTCCGGAGCATGCACATGACGTTTTTGGCGTGTGGGGCAAAAATTCTGGCAAAGAAGAAACAAGAAAATAATGACTTCACGTCTAGCTACGCAAACCTTGCTAGAGAACGTCTTTTTGGCGCCAAAGCGCCGTATGTGTGTGTGTGTGTGTGTGTGTGTGTGTGTGTGTGTGTGTGTGTGTGTGTGTGTGGGTATGTGTGTGTGTGTGTGTGTGTCTGTGTGTGTGTGTGTGTGTGTGTGTGTGTGTGTGTGTGTGTGTGTGTGTGCGTGCGCGTATGTAACAGCGACTAGAGCCCTCGTTTGAAGACGGACAAGCTTGAAATTTTGGGATATTGTCCCTAAAAGAATAATCTGGGACTTTCTTTTTCGGTGTTTTGATTAAGATGCTTATTGGCGAGAAAATGGCCTTTTCACAAAAACCGGTTGATTCACACTGTAGTCCGTAATTGTTCTTATTTTTGCTAGATATTTTGCGTATAGCTAGATAAAAGGGACATATTGAAAGAGTTCGTTAACCAGCATTGTATCTCTAGAACATTTTGAGTGATAATTAATTATTTTTTAAAAAAAATATATTTTAACGTTTTTGGAATTAATTTCAAGCATTAATTATGGGTTAATCTTAAAACAATTGAATCTTTTTTTTTACGAAGAAAACAATATTATCATTAATAATCGCATGATTTTTGTATACGGTATTTACATACGCCTACAGTTTGTCTTGGCTGTCGGGTACGATTAGGTCAATTGTGACCTGTGTGCCCTAGGTGTGAAAATCAGACAGTTTTCTGCACCACATTTTCGGAGTCATTTGTAAAACAGCTAACATAACTTTAATTTTTCTTTTCCGAAAAAAAAATCTTCTCACTAACACCCGCATGATTTTTCTTAAACAGTGTTTGCATAATCCTGCTGTTTGTCCCGGCCCTTGGGTAGGATTAGATCAAACTGTGACCTGGAAGCCCTATGCGTGAAAATCAGCAAGAAAATTGCAAAGTCGATTCTCTGATACGTCAAATGTTAATACTGCGACGAGTGACATATAACATCGAGTTGTCATTATAAACACGGTGTCGTGGGACTAATGATGCCATGGCGTGAAGCTTGAAGTGACGTCACTTCGATGCTTGTGCTACCATTCTTCTTCTGTACGCCAGACCACAGAGCTTACGAATTGCAGTAATAACCGTGTGTCCGTCTTTATTTCTGTGTGCCAGTGTGTGTAAATGAGAGGGTGGGTTATAGTATAAGGAGATGGATGCCTGTCGCTACACGAGCCCACAGAACGTACTACTGGCGGGAAGCGTAGTGTGTCCATCTTTATGTGTGTGCGCAGATCAGTGTGTGTTGATCAGAGGTTGGCTTAGAGAGGAGGGAATGGATCAGCATTATAAGCAAAAAAATATGAACAACTCTGAATGTTCCTAAAAATATAAACGCATCTGAGCTCCAAACAATACGGTAGACTTTGGGATGAAATCCTCATCTTGTTATTTGTTATGTTTCAAATTTCCTAAGTTTGCTATCTGAGCTAAAAAAAATTGTTGAAAAAAGCGTTTACTGAGAATGCACAATTTATACACATAAACACACTTAGAAGTCAAATAATGGTGTTTCGGAGCTGTGCAAATATATGGTTTGTCATAATACTAGCGAACTGGTTCGTTTTGCAAAGCAAGCAATGTGCCGCTCAAACTCGTACGCGGACATTGCTGTCTCGGTTGTCGGACCGTCTTTTTACCCAAATCAACCCGAACGAACCCAAAAGATAATGTCAGAATAGTAGGATGCATGTCTGGTGTGTCAGTCTGTCGGCCAGTATGTGTGTGTGTGTGTGTGTGTGCGTGCGTGCGTGCGTGCGTGTGTATGTGTTTGCGTGTGTGTGTGTGTGTGTGTGTGTGTATGTAAGTGTGTGTGTTTGGGAGCGGGGTAGGTTACCAGGCATACCCTAAATGATGTTGTGTGTGTTTGCACCAATGTAACAATGGCACTGTGCGTGCAAAAGCACAACTTATGTGCATGTGAATTGTAGGCAGCACTTCACAGATTTGACTCTGTAAATGACGATATGCACGTAACTTTATCCGTAGTACGCACACACACACACACACACACACACACACACACACACACACACGCACGCACGCAAGCACGCGCGCGCGCGCGTGAGCATGCGTAAGCATACACAACTGAATACACGAGCACACCATACATTTGTAAACAACCTTGCACACACACCGCGTGCATGAGTAAACAAACATGCATGAGAACACAAACACATGTTTGAGTCCACACACACACACACACACACACACACACACACACACACACACACACACACACACACACACACACACACACACACACACACACACGCACGCACGCACGCACGCACGCACGCACGCACACACACACACACACACACACACATGCGATCCATAAACGGCATGCTCAGAATTGGAAACCGTGAATACTTCTGAACATGATTAAACTGAATCTCCGGAAGCCAGCCAATTTCCACTTGCTTAAAAGTTACTGTGGTTACTGAATGCTGTTATGTACCGTACGTACTAGAATGCGTTTGTGCAGGCCTGCTCACAGGCGCTCGACCGCTGCCAGCCCACAGCCGGTAACATTCCATCATCACGCCTCGTGTGTATACTGTCATTACTGACTGTGACACATTTGTATTGTGTACGCCGGAACACCTGTGGTTCACTGCACGTCTCCGGCCAGTGCTGATGTAATCTCGTCTCAACACACTGGTGCAGCGTGAAATGTGTCGATTCAAGTGACCATAAACGACGATGTAGCGTACACGGGTCATACAAAATGTTCGGAATGGTACTTAGGCCCTACAAGTCAGTCGAAATGCAACCGCTTTTTATCTCCGTCTGCGTCGTTCTCAATCTTACCGGCGAGGAACTTGATTTTTCTCCTCTCCTCGAATCGGTCTTGCCTCCTGACTGGGCATCTCGTACCAGCCCTGTCAATCTGGCGCAGTATTTCAGTTCTCTGACGCTACTACTTACTTCCGCTTGCTAGGCTCTGTATCAGTCACTGAAGCTGATTCCTTGCAAGGAATGTCATTTTAGTTGTACAATCACTTTTCAGTGAAGGTACACCGTCCAAGAAGCGACTGCTTGACAGAATTACTGTGATGCGAGAAAAGTTACAATTATAGACAAAGGCACACAATCAAACTCAAAATCAGTCGTATTTGTTGTTCTAGAGCATTCCAAGAAGACATGAGAAATGTCTATTACACGCAGGTGTACACGCGCATAGCCCCCCCCCCTCCCCCGCACACACACACACACACACACACACACTCACACACACACACACACACACACACACACACACACACACACACACACACACACATCACACACATACTTCTGCAGGAACACAATGAACAAAACAACAAAATGCAACTAGCTTCGATCCTTATAAGCCACCTCCCCTCCCAGCCTACAGTTGCGAGGGCTCCCAAGAATCTATGCCGCTTTCAAGTCCCAATTTTATATCCGTGCTATTTAGACAGATCGGATTCTTTGGCGTTCAAATTACTTTGATTCCAGGCACACAACGTGTTGCCAATGGCTGTAAGGGTGTTAAGGAAGATGAATCGTTATCTATGTACATGTAAATGATAAAACTGTATATGATCTCAGTAAGTCCCTTGTTGAGTCTAGGGGCTACTCTGCAAGTGTTGTTTGTCGCAGTCTTACACTTCTGAGTGATATAAAAAAAAAAAAAAAATGCATGATGTGACTGAGTGGCGGTGACGACACGCAACCAGGATTAACGTCAACCTGCACGTTTAGCTTGACGTCAAGAAAACAATCAGCAGACACAAGCAGACAGTGAGTGCTCAGGAGGGCCCACCCAGTGAGTAAATGTCATCGGGCCCGCGACGGCCGCAGAGGGCCCGCGCACGGCTATGCGCGGGCCAACTGCGGCCGTCGTGGGCCCGGAGGCATTTTGCTGCTGGCGCATGTATCAAGTGGTCCAGCCTTGATTGGCCAAGAGGACAACTAGTCAGGTATTCTACGATGCGCTGCAGTGTGAGAGACCCTGCAAGCCATGCCGCGTCAATAGCAGGCAACAAGTGTTCAGAACAAGGTGCAACGTGCGCTTAACTGACAGAAGAATCAACCGTTGTGACGTCTCCGGTTTCACGTTTTGGCTGCATGCTATAACTATCTGACCACTTTTCACCGTGTTTATCAACCAAATCAGGCACATTTGTTTCAATCCTTTTCTAAAAAAATGCGAGAGGTATCACTTCTGATTTTAGTGCCTTCATTCTGAGCCTCGACAAAAGCCAACATGGGACCAAATTCGGTTTACTAACGCCCACATGATAATCCTAGAGAAAAAAAGTTTGAAAACCCCGCTTTCATCCTTTCTTAACAAATGCCAGTAGGCTATATCTGCATGACAGTCCGTAATTTCTTTAAGTCCGTAAGCCTTAGAGTGAGAGCATCCGAAATCGAATAGCGGCACATAAATAGGCTAAAGCAAGGGCAACTACAAAGATGGAATCATATTTTCATTACGAAATGCTAGGAGATGATATTTGTCTCTAACCCTTTGGCTGTCGATAGCGCGTTTTGTCGAGGCGATTCCTGTAAGAATGGCCTTGAAGCGCTAGCGACAGCCTAAGGGTTAAGTCCTCTCCAGTTCTCACTCCCTTTTTATCTTCATTATTGTTTATGTTACCTGACACTTTTTGCTTGCGAAAGCTTTATACATTTTCAAACATCCTTTTGACGGGTTAATTTTTTTCTATGAGGCAAAATTTGTATAGAGAAGGTCCTTCGGTTTCAATTAGCTTTTTCTTCGGGTGAAATAATCACAGAAGTGCTCCAGGCTCACTTGACAAAAAACTGTTTCCGGAAGCAATCACGTTCCAAGTTTCTTTCACTCACTTCAGTCTGGAACAGGCCTACCCTTCTATGAAGTAAACAATGGGCGTAGATTCCCATGAGCCCCTGCAATTGAGTATCTGAGAGTCAGTGAAAATAAATTCTTGATAATGAATTGAACTGACCGGAGGACTAACAAAATGTAGCTGCAAGGCGCCATGGCTGCATAAGAATCTATGCATTTTGTAGGTGGAAGAATCTATGCATTTTGTAGGTGGAATGGACTGACTGAAGGAACCAACAAACAGTTAGTAAAGCCTCAACACCATATAGACCTCGCTAAAGCAAAGAGGCATAGATCCTCATGAGTCCCTGCGACCGCAGGGACACATGAGAATCTATGCCTCTTTGCTTTAGCGAAGTCTGTGCCTCTTGCAGACGGAATTCGCTGACGGAAGGACCGACGATAAATAGCCTGGCGACCATCGGAAGAGTCGAGATGAGCAAGAGCCATCTAATTATTACAATTGATCTCTTTGCTGACACATTCTAGAGGAGAAAACTCCCGTTGACGTCAAAAAAGCGTCTGTTTCTATAGTGTTAGAGATTGCCTGATGTGTCTGTCGCGTCTCCGGCCATTCATCTTTTTAGTCGACGTGATTGAGTTTAACCCCTTGATTGCCACTGAGCGTGTGATATCCGCCCATAGCTAGTTTACAGGTTGTTCCCCGACGTCCCAGAATGTGTGGGTGTGGCTTGACAGCGTGCACCCTTTTAACCTTCGGACCACGTGTCTCAAATTTATCAGGAGCCCTCAAAAGACTTTATTAGCTACGGTGACAGATCAATCAACTAAATTCTGTATAGGCCACAGTTTTATTTAATTACACGTAATCTGAGTAGACGGATATAGCATTTTGGTTTCAAATTCATGAGCGTGCGAGCTTCGAAACAAAAACACAACTCAAACAAGACATGATACAGGTATCACAATCCCATTAATCAAAGGTCCTCCTGCCGACGTCGGCCTGCAGTGAGCCCGCGCACGACTGTGCGAGTGTCCACTGCGGGCGACGTCGGCCCGAAGGTCCTTTGCTTCTTTGGATGCCTCCAGACAGACCTCTGTCACACTTAACTCTTTCACTGCCGGAACGCCACGTGTATTACAAGGAGGCATAGATGTTCGTGAGCTCCCACAATCGCCTACGTAGATGATGTGGGTGGCTGCCCCCGTATTAGGGTTAGGACTTTGCGGGACTAAATTACTTTACTTTTGGGATCATTTAATTTTGGGTGAGTCGAACTGAAAAATATGTGGTGTTTCGTATTAGCAGTGTGGTGTGCGTTTAGACGGAGTAAAAAAAAAAATCTCATTTACACCACTGGTCCATACTGTTGCGAACACCAAATGTTTATCAGTTAAGCTCTTCCAGCTCTAACTAAAGTTAGAGCTTAATGGGTGACGCTGGCTTATGTAACCTTAAGGCAATCACGACCCGGCCAAATCGTGCCGCGACAGGGAAAAATCCAGGGGGGAAAATAGTTTCCTGTTTCCTAGGTCACGTTTTCATGTGTGTGCTATTTTTTTTTCTACATTATTTTTTTCTGTATTTTATTTTCGTGCTTGTTAACACTCTCCATACGCACTTTTTGGCAACTGATCTATTTCTTACTTTAGATTAACTCATTCGAGCCGTAGCGCGTCCGGATACGCGGCTTAATGCCGCTTATCCGGATGCGGCACGTCTCAAATTTGTGGAAAGATAGAGTGAAAAAATATGACTGCAAAGCACAAGAGTCTGCTTTCGCAATTTGTTTGTGTGTAAAGACTGATTTGTTCGTCGTGTCCTTTTTGAGATATCGGCTGTTTGTGATTTTTTAAAAAAAGTCCAGTGCACAAGAGCCACTGCCAAGCTTTACCTTCAGCTGCATCTCATTTAGGGATAATTAACCGTTGTTGCGAATTTCGTCTTCCCTGGGCTCATCTGCTTGGAGCGTAAGCAGATATTAACCCGTTGGGTGTCGGTAGCGGTTTTAGTCGCGATGATTACTGTAGCAAAAATCGTGACTAAAACAGCTACCCACGCGCAAAGGGATAACGTTGCAGTTTTAACTCATTCAGCCCGACGCACGTATTTCTCACATTTTGGAGGCGTCATCTAACGACTATGCCCCTGTTGCAGGACTTGGATCGACCATGATAATTCAAGGGCAGTGCCAGATTAGCTTGGCGCCGACAGGCGCCAAGCTAATCTGACACTGCCCTTGAATTATCATGGTCGACCCATCTCCTGCTGTAGTGCGTCAGGGCTGAATGAGTTAATATCTTTTAAATACAATTTGCAAATAGATGTCTCAAACAGTCTCCCTAAAGTTTCTTTTTGATTGCAGTGCACCTGCTCAGATGTAAAAAACACAACCTCTCAAATAGATATTCTTTCTCATCTACATTCCTACGCCCATGCCGAAAAGAACACCCTTAGTTTCAGGCAAAGCCGGTATTGATATCGGTTATGAACAGGAATAGATTTTTATCAGTCTCTGCAGTCGCAAGGTTTCATGGGCGCCTATGCGTCTTGCAGATAAGAAGCATTGAGAGACTGTAATTTAAGTTCGTTTCGTCTTACTTGTTACAGTTAATCTAAACTTTTCATTTTGTGCTATAGTTGCAGATGAAAGATGAAACAAATCTCTCTCTCTCTCTCTCTCTCTCTCTCTCTCTCTCTCTCTCTCTCTCTCTCTCTCTCTCTCTCTCTCTCTCTCTCTCTCTCTCTCTCTCTCTCTCTCTCTCTCTCTCTCTCTCTCTCTCTCTCTCTTCCTCCCACTATTCAACAAACCACGTCCCTCTCTCTGTTTAAAAGTAGAGTACATGATTACCTTTCTAAGACAACGTTATGCTGATCCTTTCTTCTTCTTTGTTTCTCGACATAATACGCTTCATGTTTTTTAATTTTTTGCTATTTTGTTTTCTCCATTTAGCCACCAAATTGTTTGTTCTGTTTTTTAACTTGTTTTTGATGGTACAAAAATATCATAGGGCCTACCTACTTATATGTTAGATAATTATGTGTGCACGTGCGTGTGTATGTGTATGTACAAAAGTGCGCATGTGCACGAGTACATGTATATATGTGTATGTGTGCGTGTGTGTGACGTTTATTATTTGTTAGTTTTTGTTGTTTGGTTGGTGTTCCTTTTATATTTAAAGTAGCTTAGCAAGGACAGATTGTAAGAAAGGCCTGCGCGCCTAATATCTCAATCCTTGGAAAATAAAGTTTCGTTCGTTCGTTCGTTCTCTCTCTCTCTCTCTCTTCTCTCTCTCTCTCTCTCTCTCTCTCTCTCTCTCTCTCTCTCTCCTCTCTCTCTCTCTCTCTCTCTCTCTCTCTCTCTCTCTCTCTCTCTCTCTCTCTCTCTCTCTCTCTCTCTCTCTCTCTCTCTCTCTCTCTCTCTCTCTCTCTCTCTCTCTCTCTCTCTAGATACCTGACATCACTTAAATAATAATATCTAGTTAAACGTAGACACACGAATGTACGAATAACTGTCATGTGTATGTGCGCGTGTATGTATGCGTGTGTGTATGCATGTGTGTGTGTGTGTGCACACGCGCCCGCGTGTGTGCGTTTGTGCGTGCATGCGTGTGTTTGTATTTAGTGTGCTGTATATTTTGTATCACTGTGCTTTGATGTCCCTGTTTTATGTATATTTTGTACTTAGTCGTAGTTTTAGCAACGGCAGGTACGAAAAATGATATAGTCACTGTGTTAATATCTTCACCGTTGTAAAATAAAGGTTCATTGATTCATTGATTCTCTCTCTCTCTCTCTCTCTCTCTCTCTCTCTCTCTCTCTCTCTCTCTCTCTCTCTCTCTCTCTCTCTCTCTCTCTCTCTCTCTCTCTCTCCCCTCCCCCCATCCGGGTCTGCCCTGTGGAGCTTGGGTGGGGTTAACCACCTTTTAGTTCCCGGGGTCACCCTGGTCAGCCCCACAGTGTGGGTTTTCCCCTCTATTCTGGTACAAACCAAGAGGAATCACTCAGCGCCGGACAGACAAACAGTTAGATCCACTGCCCCCTCTATTATGGGGCATGTGTTTCTGCCTACCATTGGTCCATTCACCTGTATTTTCCTTTTTTTAAACTCTCCCTACTGTCTGCGCTTTCTGTAGCTCTTGATGTTGGACTCTCGAATCGCTGACGCATGTGTCAGTATTCCGAATTTTTCTCTTACTCGACGTAATGCAACTTCTCCTGGTCACACTGGGCTAGCTGTTTATGTGCACTGCACTGTTTAGCACAGGGTACGCAGACGTCTTGATCTTGAGACCAGGGAGATGGAATGTGTATGGTTGGAAGTCAAGCTTCCTAACACTTCGCCACTGCTAGTTGGTTTTGTGTATAGGAATCCAGCATCCACCGCCGAGTGGTATGACGACTTTGTACAGATAATGGATAAAGTGAATGACACAGGCAGGGATCTACTCATCC
>BTPG01000002.1:151074016-151106516 GCA_036245525.1 Semisulcospira habei
TAACCCATCGCTGCGAACTTTAACATTAGGGGTTCTGTGGAGGAGGGTTCGATGGTCGGTCCACATTTGACCAGTAGCTGTCATTAACCCATTACATCCTGATGTTTAAAAAAAATGCTTATTGTCATATTGAATTGAGGTTACATTACAGATTAGGAGTTAGATTAAACGTTTTCGTTCAAGGGTGGTACCAGAATGACTTGGCGCCTCAGGCGCAAAGCTATTCTGGCACCACCCTTGAACTGTAATAGTTGAATTTATTTCAAATGGGTGTATCAGAATGCACCCTTCATTTGAAAGATTCTGAACAGTCGCTGATGATTCCGGGGGTGGGGGCAGGTGGGGGGAATGGGGACGGGGGAGGGGAGGTAGGACGAGGGTTGGGGGCAAGGGGCGGGGGTGGGGGAGGAAGGGAGGGCAATGCGGATATCTACACTTCTTCCTCTGTTTTTGTCTACCGGATTGAAAACACGGTAGACTTTTAAATGGGGCTGGTCGGAGCATATTTCGGAGCATGCACATGACGTTTTTTGGCGTGCGGGGCAGAAATTCTGGCAAAGGAGTAACAAGATAAAACAGACGTCACGACTAGATATGCAAACCTTGCTAGAGAATGTCTTTTTGGCACCAAAGCGCCGCGTGTGTGTGTGTGTGTGTGTGTGTGTGTGTGTGTGTGTGTGTGTGTGTGTGTGTGTGTGTGTGTGTGTGGTGTGTGTGTGTGTGTGTGTGTGTGTGTGTGTGTGTGTGTGTGTGTGTGTGTGTGTGTGTGTGTGTGTGTGTGTGTGTGTGTGTGTGTGTGTGTGTGTGTGTGTGTGTGTGTGTGTGTGTGTGTGTGTGTGTGTGTGTGTGTGTGTGTGTGTGTGTGTGTGTGTGTGTGTGTGTGTGTGTGTGGTGTGTGTGTGTGTGTGTGTGTGTGTGTGTGTGTGTGTGTGTGTGTGTGTGTGTGTGTGTGTGTGTGTGTGTGTGTGTGTGTGTGTGTGTGTGTGTGTGTGTGTGTGTGTGTGGTGTGTGTGTGTGTGTGTGTGTGTGTGTGTGTGTGTGTGTGTGTGTGTGTGTGTGTGTGTGTGTGTGTGTGTGTGTGTGTGTGTGTGTGTGTGTGTGTGTGTGTGTGTGTGTGTGTGTGTGTGTGTGTGTGTGTGTGTGTGTGTGTGTGTGTGTGTGTGTGTGTGTGTGTGTGTGTGTGTGTGTGTGTGTGTGTGTGTGTGTGTGTGTGTGTGTGTGTGTGTGTGTGTGTGTGTGTGTGTGTGTGTGTGTGTGTGTGTGTGTGTGTGTGTGTGTGTGTGTGTGTGTGTGGTGTGTGTGTGTGTGTGTGTGTGTGTGTGTGTGTGTGTGTGTGTGTGTGTGTGTGTGTGTGTGTGTGTGTGTGTGTGTGTGTGTGTGTGTGTGTGTGTGTGTGTGTGTGTGTGTGGTGTGTGTGTGTGTGTGTGTGTGTGTGTGTGTGTGTGTGTGTGTGTGTGTGTGTGTGTGTGTGTGTGTGTGTGTGTGTGTGTGTGTGTGTGTGTGTGTGTGTGTGTGTGTGTGTGTGTGTGTGTGTGTGTGTGTGTGTGTGTGTGTGTGTGTGTGTGTGTGTGTGTGTGTGTGTGTGTGTGTGTGTGTGTGTGTGTGTGTGTGTGTGTGTGTGTGTGTGTGTGTGTGTGTGTGTGTGGTGTGTGTGTGTGTGTGTGTGTGTGTGTGTGTGTGTGTGTGTGTGTGTGTGTGTGTGTGTGTGTGTGTGTGTGTGTGTGTGTGTGTGTGTGTGTGTGTGTGTGTGTGTGTGTGTGTGTGTGTGTGTGTGTGTGTGTGTGTGTGTGTGACAGCGACTAGAGCCCGCGTTTGAGGACGGACAAGCTTGAAATTGTATGATATTGTCTGTAAAAGAATAGTCGTGAGACTTTTTTTTCGATTTTTTTTTATTAAGATGCTCATTGGCGAGAAAATGGCCCTTTCACAAAAACCACACTGGAATCCGTAATTTTTCTTATTTGTACCTGATATTTTGCATATAGCTAGAAAAAGGGAGATATTGAATGGATTCGTTAACCAGCATTGTACCTCTAGAACGTTTTGAGTGATAATGAAATATTGTTTGAAAAAAATATATTTTCATTTTTTGGGATAAATTTGACGAATTATATGGGTTAATCTTAAAAGAATGGAATTTTCTTTTACGAAAAAACAAAACAAAACAATCTTCTCATTAATAATCGATTGATTTTTCATATTAATGGGTAGACCATCGAAAACCAATGATGTCGTCATTGTGCATGACTTCTATTTGTGGGTGCGGGTGTGGCTGGCCAAGCCAATCCTGAAGCCACTCCTGCGAGGACAATGGGGGAACGTTGCTGTGGGGAGAGTCGACGCTGTCTTTCTGCGAGCTCTGGCACTGATGATCCGTTCGCGCCGATTGTGTTCAAAGATCGTGCAGGCTTTCCTTTTTTTTTTTTTTTTTTTTTTTTTTTTTTATTTGGGAAATCAGTCAAGATGGGCGACAAATGCCCCAGTTAGAAGGTGTCCAATCTTTCTTTCTTTCTTTCTTTCTTTTTTTTTTTTTTTTTTTTTTTTTTTTTTTTTTTGTTTATTTGCTTCCTTCTGACATCATATTTCCCTTATTTTTATTTTATTTCAAGGATAGATTTTATTTACTCAACTATATTACAGTGGAGCAATTATCACACTAGATATGACAACAGTTTACGTTGTACTCTCAAAAGGTGATTTGATGGACAGTTTGTTTTAGTTCGTTATAATGGACACATTTCATTCACAAAATCGGTATAGTACAAAGTACAGCCACAAGTTGTTAACATAGATCAGGTATGTGGCAATGTATAAGCATGTACATCACATCTACACGTACAGAAGCGCAGACTGAGAGGGCGCTCTTGTATGCCTGTGAGTTCGTGAGCGTGTATGTGTGTATGTATGTGTGTGCGAGAGAGAGAGAGAGAGAGAGAGAAAGAGATTACAATTAGTTTCACAGTTACTGTAATTCGAGATGTGAGTCGCGTGCAACTATTACGTGAATCTCCGGGAAACAATATTGTCTCTACCACAGAAACTTTCTTATTCTAAGTTCAGATTCAAACAAAAATATGATATCTATTGGTGTACCATATTTGTACTTGCTAATACACAGCTTAGCTACTAAGGAGACGTGGTTAATAAATGCAATTTCTGCTGCTCCTAACACGTTATCACGGTATCCCAATAAGGCTTGGGCAGGGGTTATACGTATCTGAACATTGCATTTTCCTGAACAAAGTTGTTCAACTCTTTTCCAGATTCGAGATATTGAATCACAGAAGTAGAAAAAATGCTCAATAAAGTCAACTTCATGAGGACAAAACCTGCAGTATCTATTATTAACGACGCCCATTTTAGACAATAAAATATTGGTTGGGTAAATATTGTGTAGAATTTTCCACTGCAGTTCTCGCAACCTCACTTCCTTTGTTGCTCTATTCACAATACCCCAATGCCATTCACCTAACTGGACATCAAACTTCATCGCCCAGAAATGAAGGGCATAAGGGGGACTGTATTTCTGCTGCACAATTGTTATCCTAAAATCCTTTGCTGAAGTTGGCGTTATACTCTCTGACATGGAGTCAGCGTTGTTATTAAGGCATCGCATGTACGAGGTAAGGACACTTCTCACAACGTTGTATTCCAGCAACCTCCCAGGGGAATCTCCAACAATGCGACAGACATTTTCAAACGACATAATCTCGCCATCTTTCTTCACATCCTCCACTCGATAGACGCCTGCGCGGACCCAGTCTTTAAAAAACAGAACGTTAGACTTGTACATTAATACCTTGCTATTCCACAGGACCGTAGTGGGTTTGTTTTTTACAGTATCCAACCATGACATTATGACGTCTCTCCAGAAGGTCGACTTAATATTTTCAAGCCCTTTACATTTTTTGGAATTGATATTAAATTCAAAGCATATCAAGTCATGACCAAATACACCTAGCGCATGTTTGGGCAAGACAGTATCTCTCGTGGGTTTTATGGCTGTACGCAGCCTCGCTGCCCACTCACAGAGAAAGGAGGCTTGCATATCCCTCATGTTAATCATTTTAATTCCACCCGCACAATAATCACTGCACATAACTGAACGTTTTACCTTCTCAAAGGCCTTCTTATTCAAATTTTTGTTCTTCCATAAATATCTGAAAAGCAAAGTGTTTATTTCATCTAGTACGTCTGAGGGGATACTGAGCGCTTGCATTGCATATACCATCTGTGAGATAATAAATGTTTTAACAACGCAAGCTTTCCCCCGAATGCTTAATTTCCGCTTTTTCCATTTCGATATTATACTTCTCATGTTTTGAATTCTACCGGTCCAGTTTTCCTCAACCTGTGACGCTGGCTGGTCATTTTTAAAGTAGATTCCAAGAATTTTAACCTTTTTGCTCCACCGGAGTACTCCATATTGTTCATCACAGTTCTTTTTCGAGCCTAGCCACATGGCTTCTGATTTATTCTTATTAAGCTGTAGGCCCGAAAATTTTGAGAAATGAGCAACTATGGCAAGAGCGTTTCTTAGGTCATGTTCGTCTCTCAAGAACATGGTTACATCATCAGCGTAGAGAAGAATCTTTAATAACTTCAGTTCGTCGGATCCATCATACGGCATTACAAGTCCCTTTATTTCTTTGCATTGTCGAATTTTAATTGCAAAGAGTTCCATCGCAACGACAAAAGCTAATGGTGAGAACGGACAACCTTGACGGATTCCACGTGCTGCTGGGAAGAACCCTGACAACCAGCCACAGTAATTAACACAACTCTTAGCGTCTGACATAATAACAGATACCCACCGAACAAATTCACGACCAAACCCAAATTTTTCTAAAGAATATAAAATAAATTCCTTTGATATACTATCATAGGCAGATTCGTAATCGAGCGCCAGCAGTAATCCTGGGGAGTTTATTTGGTTCATGTACTCAACGGTATCATCAATTAACCTTATAGCTGTAGAGATTTTGCGACCTCTGATAAAACCTTTTTGATCTTCGTGGACAATATCTCCGACCACGTTGGCCAGTCTAAGAGCAAGACACTTTGCCAAAATTTTATAGTCTGTATTTGTTAGGGAGATGGGACGCCAGTTTCTCAAAATATCTCGACTTAGATTTTTCCCTTTATGTATTAGAGTAATGACTGCTTTGGTCTGTGAAGGAGACAAAGCGCCATTTTCAAAGGCCTTGTTCATGGAGTCCACCACAAGATCCTTCAGATGGGCCCAAAACATTTTCATGAATTCTACTGTAATACCATCACAGCCGGGGGCTGACCCGTTATTTAAATGTTTCAAACCAATGGAAGCTTCATCTACTGTTATTAAACCTTCACATGACTCACTATCAAGGGATGAAAGTTTTGGAATTGCAGTGTCACTTATGAAATCATCCGCCAAGCGACTCATGGGGGACTGGTCTGTGCGAGATGCATACAGTGATGTAAAGTGTTTCATCTGTTCCTCCAGTATCTTGTTTTGATCTGTAACTACTGACCCATCTTCCAGAGTTAATTTATCCATTATTTTGGAATTCGCGCGAGCTTTTTCTAAATTCAAAAAATACTTCGTATTTTTTTCGCCTTCTTCTATCCACTTTACTCGAGCACGGACTCGAGCGCTATTTGCAGCGTGCTGTTCAAAGATTTCAAGTTCAATCTTTGTTTTCTGACGTAGTTGCTGAATATCAATGTTACTGGGATTGTTGGCAAGTGCTATATCAAAAGTATTCAGTCTTCTTTGTAAATCCTCTAACCTTTTGCTTTCCTTTCGTTTTTTAATTTTGCAAAAGTTTATACTGAGTTCACGTATTTGAATTTTTAATAACTCCCATTTTATCTGACTATCTGTTTCATCCGTCGTAGCCTTAAAATTAGAGATTAATGCATTCATCATTTTGACGTACTGCTCATCTTTGAGAAGGCTGTTATTGTATTTCCAGTAGCCTGGGCCTCTAGTAACATTAGATATACAGTACTTTAAAGTGACACATCTATGGTCAGAGAAAGACACCGACTCATGCTCACAGGAGAGAATTCTGTCAAACACTTCATCGGAAGAAAGCGCATAGTCTAACCGTCTAACCTGAGTGGGGTTATTTCTAGACCATGTAAACTCCGTCTGCTGTGGATTCAGTAATCTCCATGTGTCGTTCAAATCACTGTTAATCAGAAAGTCATTAAAAGAGGAAACGTTCTTCACTGAGTGCTTGTCTCTACTAATTACGTCTTTATTGTTGTCTAGAACACAGTTAAAGTCTCCACACACCAAGACAGACGATATAGGGTAATAATTTAAATGTTGTACCAGCTGCTCAAGGAAAGGAGCCTTTTTTCCTGAAGCCGGGGCATATACGTTGTGTATCATGAGTATGTTGTCATCAATAGACACCTCCATAGACAGTATTCTGTCTGAGTGATGTACGAGGTTTGTATCGTATATAAAATCTCTTCGCACTAAGATAACCTGACCCATTGAATGACTGCTAACACAACAACAGAACAGTTGACCACCCCATTCATTCCGCCACTCCTCCTTCACGTCGTCAGTAATATACGTTTCTTGTAAACATGCAATATCCACTTTTTTCTGTCTAAGAAATCGAAACACTACATTTCGTTTTCGCTTATTTCTAATTCCTCTTACGTTGAGCGTTACAACATTAATATTTGATATAGCATCCATAAAGGGCCTAACAGTGTTTATTTATTAATCTCAATAGTGATAATACTTTGAGTCGCATAACGGTCTCATAGTCCAGGGATGGATGCGAGGTCAGGACCGAAAAAGAGCCACATATTCGACCAACTTTGTTAGGTCATGCCCTGTGGCACGGAGTCGGACTCGGAGGTTTCAGTGGTTCCAGTCTCCCAACCGTCCTTTGTTGGCAGTAGAGTGCGTGCGTTTTTACCTGGGGAATGAAGAGGGGAATTAGATTCCGACCTCAGTCTTTTGTTAGGTGTATCCGATCGGTGTCTACGCTGGACAAGACTGGTAAGCTTCGTTTGTTTTCCTTTCTTCTCGTGGCGACCTCTTTCCAACAGCTGGCGACCTTTCTGTACACGCTGACCCACATCCGCGCTGTCACCAGAGGCAAACAAAGCCGCGGGCGGCACGGGATCGGTTTTGGGGTCAGAGTCTGTTGGTGTCACGGCAGGGAATGTCACAATAACGTCGGCAATGTCCGTGTCAGTTACTGGGTCAGCCGTCATGGTGTTTTCCTCGGTTGTCAGTTGAACACACTTGCCCTCTTTTTCTCTGTGTCCACCCTGTCTGCACCCACGACACACCACCTGATTAACGCATTCATGAGTGTAGTGTCCTGTCTGCAAGCAGTTGGAACACTTTTGCTCGCGCGTTTTCTTCATTTCCTTGTAAAATAGAGAAATTCTGAAGGGGCCCATCTGAAAACTACGCTCCAATGGAACCGTCGGGATCTCAATGTAAACAAACCGACGTCCGGTCAGGAAACGGGTCAGCTTACCATCAGTGTTACGGGCACGCTCATATGTAATAGAAGAGCGCCTGACACATCCGAGTCTGTCGAAGAGGGTAATAACCTCTTCGTCTGCTACGCTGATGGGTATGTCCTGTATGTAAAGCCGTGTAGTCGGTGTTTCTGAGCGAGATTCCCGCAGAATGTAAGGGTTCTTGTCGTGTAGACAGAGAGATCGCCCACCTATCTCCATTCCATTTACCAATAAAGTTGTCCTGGCCTCTCTATTCAGTGGATATATTCGCCATAGCCCGCGGATACGTTGAGCTCCAGCAATTGTTTCTCTGCCAGAGACACTTTCGGCCGCCAAACACACCTCCAGTACACTGGCGTCTCCCGGCATGTCGCTCGCCTTTGCAAACACGGGCTCAACGTGCATAGCTGAGGTCGCCATATTGCACCGACCGGCCGGTCCACACACCACAGCACTCGAAATCCTCCGTCCGTCCTCTGCTCCAACAGGAGCTAGCACAAGAGAGAAATATTGACAGGAACTTCTTCTTGTGGCTACAGTGACTCTCCTAACTTTTTGAGTCAGTACAGTCCTATTAAACTAGAAAAAAAATAAGCAAAAAAGAGCACCACAAAACAAGCTGTGTATCGTCTCGACCAAGGCCGGTAACCCGTGCAGGCTTTCCTGGTGGCGGCACGCCAGCCAGATCTGTCTTGTGCTTCTCCTTCAAGTTCCTTTACCGGGAAGACGCAGTACTTGAGGCTGTCTTTTATGCAGTCTTTGAAGCGTTTCTTTGACCGTACTTGCTTTCTGTGGCCTTTTGAGGGCGCACCATACAGGAGTTGGTGTGGCAAGCGAGAATTATCCATGCGTATGACATGACCTGTCCAGCGAAGTTGTGTCCTTAAGATCAAGGCTTCAACACTCACAAAGCCAGCATTGTCCAGGACTTCCAGGTTTGTCACCTTGTTTTGCCATTTGATGCCCATGAGTGAGCGCAGGGATCTGATGTGAAAACGTTCAAGCTGCTTGAGGTGCTTTCTGTACAGCGTCCATGACTCACAGCCATAGAGGAGGCTGGGGAGGACTACTGCCTTGTAGACTTTGATTTTGGTGGAGAGCTTGACGTTGTTGTTATTCAACACACGAGTGCGCAGACGACCCAGGGCTTAGCTGGCTTTGCTGATGCGAGCTGCGATTTCCTTGTCGATAGTACCGTCGGAAGAGATTATGTTCCCCAGGTACATGATCTGGTCGACAGTCTTCAGCTCGGTGCCTTCGATATACACTTTGGGTGGGGGTGCTCTTGTGCCTGGGGCTGGTTGGTGCAGGACCTCGGTCTTGTTGAGACAGATGGTGAGGCCAAACAGTGGAGAGGCTTCTGAGAACCTGCTGACGATGGTCTGGAGGTCAAACTCCGTGTGCGCCATCAGCGCACAGTCATCGGCAAACAGCGCCTCAAAGATCAGTCTCTCGATGGTTTTAGTCCTGGCGTTCAGTCGACGGAGTTCGAAGAGAGAGCCGTCTAATCTATACTTCAGGTACACTCCCTTCTCAAGGTCGCGTACTGCATGGGTCAGGACACACGTGAAGAACAGGTTGAACATCACGGGGGCAAGAACACAACCTTGTTTCACACCGTTGGAAATGTCGAAGGGTGCGAATGTGTCGCCGTTTGACTGGACAACTTCTACCATTCCATCATTGAAGAGGCGGATGATGTTGGTGAACTTCCTGGGGCAGCCGAGCTTTGCGAGGATGACACAAAGCGCTTCTCTGTTCACGGTGTCGAATGCTTTGGTCAGATCTATGAAGACAGCGTAGTGGTCCATGTGCTGCTCAATGCATTTCTACTGGACCTGTCTCACAGAGAAAACCATGTCGACTGTGCTGCGGCCAGTTCTGAAGCCACACTGAGCCTCTGGGAGTGCTTCCTCAGATACAGAGCTGATCAGGCGGTTGAGGATGACACTCGCGATGATCTTACCATCAATGGACAAGAGTGAGATACCACGGTAATTGGCACAGTCTGCTTTGCTGCCCTTGTTCTTGTACAGGGAGACGATTGTAGCATCTCTAAATTCCTGTGGCATGTTCTCCTCTGCCCAGATGCATGTCAAAATGTTGAGGAAGGCGGCAAGGGTTTCAGGTTCAGCTGATTTGAAGAGCTCTGCGGGGATGCCATCCATGCCTGCAACCTTGCCGGAGCTAGTCTGGTTGATCGCTTTCTTGACCTTGTCCAGGGTAGGCGGGAGGTCAAGGTCATCCAGTGTCAGCTTCTGGGGAATCATGTCCAGGGCTGCGGGTTCGACAGTGGAAGGCAGGTTCAGCAGATTTGAGAAGTATTATCTCCAGCGCTCAGTAATGCTGCCTTTGTCCTTCAGCAAGGTGAAGCCGTCGGAAGAAAAGAGAGGGGTTGTGCTGGGTCTGGCAGGGCCGTAGAAAAACTCCTTGGAGTTGTTGGATTCAGCAAAGTGTTCAAGTTCTTTTGCCTTGCTGTCCCACCAGGTGTCCTGCATGTTGCGGAACTCTCTCTGGGCTTCTCTCTGGAGGTGTTTGAAGCGGTCTTTCATGGACAAGGAGTTGATGTCGTTCTGCCACTCGATAAAGGCACTGCGCTTTTGCTCCAGTATCTTGTTGATCTCTTCATTGTTTTCATTGAACCAATCCTGGTGTACCCTCTGCTTGGGTCCAAGCACGTCTTTGGCAGATTCCGTCACCATCCCCTTGAACTGGTTCGACATTTCCGTTGGGTTGCCAGTCAGCGGTCCATGGGCAGTTAGCAGGTCATCAAGGTGGGACTGGAAGTTTTCCTTGACGTCCGGGCGCTTCAGCTTGGCCAGGTTGAATGAAGGTCGGGTGAGCTTCGGCCTCTTCCTGTGTGCTGGTGCAATGTGCAGGTTGAGGACAGACCACACCAGCCGATGGTCGGTCCAGCACTCGGCTCCTCTCATGGCTCTGGTGATTCTGACATCACGAGTATCCCGCTGGCGGACAATGACATAGTCTATGAGATGCCACTGCTTGGACCTGGGATGCATCCATGTTGTCTTGTACTTACTAACCAGCCTGAAGAGGGTGTTGGTGATGGCTAGTCCATTCTCAGCACACAATGTCAGCAGCAGCAGGCCATTGCTGTTCATCTTGCCCAGCCCGTGTGGGCCCATCACTCCTTCCCAGCAGTCACATTCACGCCCAACTCGAGCATTGAAGTCACCAAGCACGATGAGTTTGTCACTTGCAGGAGTGGACTTTAGGAGGGAGTCGATGCTCTCATAGAACGCCTCCTTGTCGTCATCGGCGTTGGTGAGTGTCGGAGCATAGGCGCTGATGATAGTGACATGTCGGGTGTGGGAGATGGGGAAACGGAGCTTCATCACTCGTTCGCTGATGCCAGTGGGAAGAGAAGGCAGCTGTCGGAGGAGCGTGGTGCGGATGGCAAAGCCAACTCCGTGTATCCTGTCCTCGTTCTGAGCTTTGCCCTTCCAGAGAAAAGGTGTACCCACCCTCAGGTTCACAGATCGAGCCTTCGTCAGCAAATCTGGTTTCACTAAGAGCCGCAATGTCAATCTTATATCTCGCCAGCTCCCTGGCTATGAGGGTTGTTCTTCTGTGCGGTCTCTGTGTCTGATCTCTGTCCAACAGGGTTCGTACGTTCCACGTACCGAGGATAAGTTTCTTTCTTTGTTTTTCTTTTCGACCGCATAAAAGGGTTAAACCGCCAGCCGCGGTAAGCTGACCGGTTTGGTGTAGGGCAGGCAACGTTTGGAAAACCTTTTCTAGTTCCCTCCCTTACTGAGTGAGCAGTGCTGTCCTGAAGAGGGCTGCTCAGTCGCCTGGGATGCTGCCGAACTTCCCTGCTGCCCCTGGTACAGGGATGAGCGAACACTGGTCCACAGGCCGCCTACGTGCAGTTTCGGAGCAACGACTCCCAGTAGTAACCTCTACCTGTCGGTTCGCCCGTTCCCCATCGCCGTAGGGCTTATGGAGGAGGCAGAAGAAAAAAGAAGACGAAGAAGCAGATTTGGTGAAGATGCACACAAAACCTGCGCGTGAAGGAGATTTTGGTGGAGAAGATGTTGCGCTGGGGCAACCCCACCCTCTCGGCCGCAGAAATTGGAGTCCAGTGGCACGATGAGACGTTACAACTGGTAACTTCATTGGCTGCAGTGGATGGCCATGTCTTCTTCTGTGCTCTGACATGCCCTATGCACTCCACAGTGCACTGCTGACCCGCCCTCTTGGCCGTTGAACCCGTGATTGAGTTTTCTCCGCCCAGTCGGCCAGTGACAGACTTTGCATGCTTGGACGAGCAAGTCCTGCCTCACCAGGGGTTTGAGACCCCCGGTTTTCCCTCACTTGGTTTAGCCAGCCAGCCCGTGGTGTGGCCGCTGCGCATGCTGCAGATACGTGGAGCCACAAGTGAGAGTTGAGTGTCAAAGTGGGGACCTATACTGGTGGACTACTCTCTAACCTTCGAGAAACGACCCCCCCCCTCCCCCCATTATAGGTGAAACCACCTCCTTGAATACTCCAGACACCAGAGTTTTCATATACGGTATTTACATAAGCCTACAGTTTGTCTCGGCTGTCGGGTACGATTAGGTCAATTGTAACCTGGATGCCCTATATGTGAAAATAAGACAATTTTCTGCACTACTTTTACGGAGTCATTTGTAAAACAGGTAACATAACTTTAATTTTTCTTTTACGAAAAAGGCTATCTTCTCATGATTTTTCATAAACAGTGTTTGCATAAGCCTACTATTTGTCCCGGCCCTGGGGTAGGATTAGGTCAAATTGTGACCTGTAAGCTCTAGGCGTGACAATCAGCAAGAAAATTGCAAAGTTGAACCTCTGATACGTCAAATGTTAGTATTGCGATGAGTGACGTATAACATCGAGTCGTCACTATGAACACGGCGTCGTGGGACTAATGATGCCATGACGTGAAGCTTGAAGTGACGTCATTTCGCTGCTCGTGCTATTCTTCTTCTTCAGAATAGCTATGCTACGCCATACCACAGAGCTTACGAATGGCGGAAATCGCCGTGTGTCCGTCTTTCTTTCTGTGTGCCAGTGTGTGTGGATCAGAGGTGGGTTAGAGTAGAAGGAGATGGATTCCTGTCACTGCACGAGCCCACAGAGCGTACTAGTGGCGGGTAGCGCCGTGTATCCGTCTTTATTGTGTGCACCGACGTGTGTGTTGATAGAAGTTGGCTTAGAGAGGAGGGAAATGGATCAGCATTATAAGCCTAAAAATATGAACAACTCTGAATGTTCCTAAAAGATAAACGCACCTGAGCTCCAAACAATACAGTAGACTTTGGGGTGAAATCCTCACCTTGTTTATTACCCAAATTTTAGCCTCCGGATCCCGTCCTTAAGCACCCCCCCCCCACCCCGACTCCCCGCCCAACTCCCACCTTACAGCACTCTCCACAAACACACCCTCCGTACCCCTCCCCTTCTCCCACACACCCACCCACCCACCCACCCACCCAGCAGTTCGAAATTAAAAACACGAAACTATATATGCGTTCCTCTCAATTTCCTGTCACACTTTGTAGCCCAAATAGCAACTGTGTGCGATACACGGGCTCCAAAACGTGATTAATGGAAGTGTAATCTCGCATAATTGAGTCGAATTCTGGTTCAAACTTCGCAAATCACCACCCCTCACAGTCTCCCAGTCTCCCATCTGAACGCTTCCATCTGCAAAGGGCATAGATTCTCATGAGCCTCTGTAGCTGCCGGGGTTCATGAAAATCTGTGCCTCTTGCTAACCAGGATCGGTCTAGATGTGTCTTTAAGCGATCAGTCAATAAAGGGTTAACAGTTTACAGTGTCATTTGATATAGCAATGCCAGCAAATGTGTTAATTCAGCCCCTTTAATGCCGAGAAAAAGTAAATACGATCCAACTGCAAGAGACATAGATCCTCATGCGTCCCCGCGACTGTGGGGGCACATGAGGATCTATGCTTCTTGCTGAAACCAATTTGTATCCATGTTTCTTGGACGGTGTTGGTTTTTGCTCGTTGAATGAACAAAGATTTCAGAGACAAAAATGTAGGTACAGTGAACGTACAGTGGCAGTGAAGGGGTTAAACACGCTACACCGCACAGCAAATTTCTTCTATCTGCTCTGAAATAAAGATGCTTATGTGTGTGTGTGTGTGCGCGTGTGTGCGTGCGTGTGTGTGTGTGTGTGTGTGTGTGTGTGTGTAGGTGTGTCAACTTGTGTGTGCGTGCGTACGTGCGTGCGCGCTTGCGTGCGTGTATGCGTGCGTGCGTGCGTGTGTTTGTGCGTGCGTGCGTGCTTGCGTTCGTGTGCTTGCGCGTTTGTACACAAAGGGAAACTGGTAGTGAAGGGGTTAAGGAAAATCCACGTAAGAGAAACTGTAACGATCAAATTCTTGCCCGTATAAGCTTCCGTACGAGATCTGTCCTCGATGTGTATAAATTTCACAATTCCTCTGGGGAAAATAAAACTACTATAACCCCTGCACTGACGGAACATAACGAGCAACACCCAAACGCGACATGCATAGATCCGCATGAGCCCCAGCAGTTGCGGAGGCTCATGAACATCTATAAATCTTGCTGAAATCATTTGGAATCTATTTTTCTTTGACAGATCTGAATCTTCGGCGTTGAATTCACCATGATTTGAGAAACAAATCTGAGTCCACTGGCAGTGGGAAGTTTAATAATAGATAACTCTTCTATTGCGCAATATCCCCACAACGAAAGGCTCAGAGCGCTTTACATCTAGAAAATCTAACTAATCAAAAATTAACTAACTAAAGTACCGACAACCTACAAAAAACCCACAATCATTTATAGGTCCACCGAAATGCACACTGACACAATACTAAAATAATAAACATAACATTTCAAGAGCCTGACCAGACATATACATGTTGATGGGAAAACATAGGGTTTATCAATCCCTATGAAAGGCGAAATTGAAAAAAAAAATGTTTTCAATCTCGCCCTGAAAATGGCCAAAGATGGTGCATGGCGAATATCATGGGGAAGACCATTCCACACTTTGGGGGCCTGGAAAGAAAAGGACCGTTGTTCAAGGGTTTTTAAGAACACTCTGGGGATAGTCAATGGTCTGTCGTCAGTGCTGGAGAGCAATACTCTGCCTGGTGTATAGACAGGGAGACTGGAGAACAAGTATGCTAGGAGTGTTTTATCAAAGGCCTGAAAAACGAGGGAAGCAGTTTTGTATTCAATTCTAAACTTCACAGGAAGCCAGTGTAAATGCTTAAGCAAGGGGGTGACGTGGTCACGCTTTGATTTTTTAAATACAAGTCTTGCTGCGTGGTTTTGAATCTTCTGGAGCCTGTAGAGCAGTTCGTTCGACATACCTGACATTACAGAGTTACAGTAGTCAAGCCTTGACAAAATCTGTGAACATGCGATTTGCTTAGAAGTTTATTGGTTAAAGTGCTAAATTCATGTTGTGATACTTGTATAGTACTATACTCAGAATCTCAAGCGTTTTGAATTACATATTAAAAGATGACTTGACTTTCACCAATAAAGATTTTTTATCATTATCATAATGATTATGATTTCGATTCCGATAAAAAAAGACAACAGACAAGTCTGAGGTCGAAACGCTGAATCGAATCCGCAACCAGTATATTGTTGACTGTTCCGAAACCTCCTAGCTTGATACAGCTTTAACTCCTTGTTTACCACCGGTACTTTCATTGCTATTAGACGCAAATTGTGTTTTGCGAACTCGTCACTTCAAAGTCAAAGATCCTAAGCTGGCAACCCCTCCCCCAATAAATAAATAAATAAATAACAAATAAATAAACAAAAAAACAAACAAACAAATAAATAAATAATAATAAAAATAAATAAAAATTACAAAAAATAAAATAAAATACGTGGATTCTAAGCGGTTTAAGCAAGATGCATAGATCCTCATGAGCCCCCGCATTGCAGGGGCTCATGAGGATCTATGCCTCTGGCAGATGGGTGATATTCATTTTGTATTGTCAGTAAACGGGTTGAATGTGACTCTACGCGCAGAGGGGACGGGAATTAACACAACACAAACAAAAACATCCACAGTGGACTTGGTTCATGTCCCCGACAGGAAACACATCGCACAAAATCAATCAAAATTGTAAAAATCTAGTTCGTTATCAATCAGACCACCAGGAAAAAAAAACTTAACAGGAAATATCCGGGTGACGTTCTGAAACTAAGAGAGGCTGATGTGTATAAAAAGGGTGCGGGAGGCTGCAGTCTGCACCGAAATCATCTGATCAGCAAGACGCCAGTAATCAATAAGTGAGTATTGAAGTTGTGTGTGTGCGGTCGTCTCATAACTCATCTGCATGTTCTGTTCTTCATCTTTTGTTTCACGACATATCCTTCAGTTGAGGCCTTGCTTCTTCTCACTCACAGGATAAGTAGCGACTGAATGATGTACTTGTTTGATTATTTAGGAGAAGTTACAGTTACAAATGACTCATTCAGCCCGACGGGCGTAATTTATAAATTTTGGAGGCGTCATCTAATGACTATGCACCAGTTGCAGGAGATGGATCGACCATGATAATTCAAGGGCAGTGCCAGATTAGCTTGGCGCCCCTTGAATTATCATGGTCGACCCATTTCCTGCTGTAGTGCGTCAGGGCTGAATGGGTTAATGAATTGTGCTGTATCTGTCTTTTCTAAACGTGTTTCTTTCTCCATTCGCTTCTTCTCTACATTTTACATGCTTGGTAGTCACCTTTTTGGTCTGGATCTTGGGGGGCGGGGGGTTAAGGGGGAGGGGGGAGCTGGGTGGCTTGGTAGTAGAGCGTTCGACTCTCGTCCGACAGGTCCCTCGTTCGAATACAGCTGGGGTCAATTTCTTTTCAGACCCTATTCGGTGCCCCTTCTTTGAATTCACCTTTGTGGTGGACAAAAGACGTTACATTCTAAACGTTTAACATTTTGGATCTGCAGGTAGACGTTTACGTGGTAGCTCATGAAAGGGTAGTCTTTTCACTGTAAAATTTCAAGTGGAGTGCTGCTTTTTCTTTTGTCAGAGACACTGAAATATTACAAGCATTTCTTTTCAAGGCTTAACCCTTTGATTGCTGAGAAAAAGTAAATAGAGACATTGATCCTCATGAGCCGCCGCAGTTACTGGGGACCGAGGACCGTAATCCCCAAATTTTGAAGTTGCCCTCTGAAGGACTGTATTACAATTTTTGAGACAGATCGAGCATGAAAATTCAAGGGTGGTGCCAGAATAGCTAGGCGCCTATGGGCGCCTAGCTATTCTGGCACCACCCTTGAACTATCATACTCGATCCACGTCTTGTTGTGGTGTACGGGAGCTGAATGAGTTAAATCCCTGGTATTGGGAAGGTTTGGCCTCTTTGCCGTTGCACTAACAAACTACGTAGAAAAGCAATCTACGTCACCTGACAGTTAAAGGGTTAAATAAACGAGAAATTACAGAATATTGTACAAAACTACACTCTATATACGATACAAAAAATGTTTAACTGTACAACATATTTTATGTCGCAATTCGTTTGCTCGATGACCAACATTCTCTTAAATTTTATTATCCGAAATAAGTTATTAGCGAAATAATTTACACGGTGCGGTGTGGACTTCGGCACAAAAAAGGCTTTTTGTCCGAATTGTATTGTTATACTGATGAGCAAAGGAAATGCGACATTTTTGACTCATCGGAAACACTACAGTGTCTCCGATGAATCCAAAAATGTCGCATTTCTTTAGCTCGTCAGTGTATATGACCTTGTTATTAGTGAAGTCGACTCTACTTTCGTGTCACAACTTATTTTAAACTAATTTATTTTTCTGTGCTCAGCTCCACGATGAAGGTCGCTGTTATTCTACTCCTGGCCATGGTGGCTGCCGTCTCCGCCACTGGCTCCTATGATGGTGGATATGGAGGATATGGAGGATATGATGGCTACGGCGGTGGAATTGGAGGATATGGCGGCTTTGGCGGATTCAGTGGAGGACGTGGAGGATTTCGTGGTGGACGTGGAGGATTTGGCCGTGGATTCGGCGGCGGCCGTAAGTATTCAGGTTCACATATAATGCTTATAACAGAAAGAAAGTATTTTAACCCTTTGGTGTAGGTTGCGGTTTTTGTCGCGATGATTCCTGCAGGAATCATAGCGACTAAACCCGCTATCGACAACAAAGGGTTGATTGCTGATAAAGCCCTGCAATTAAAAAATGAAAAAAAGGCTGGACGGTTTCTTTCTTAGAACCTCTTGTATGGTATGTTTATGGTATGGTATGGTATGGTATTGTATGGTATAGAATAGTGTGGTATGGTATGGTATGGTATGGTATGGTAAGGTAGAGTTTGGTATGGTATGGTTAGGTTATGGGGTACAGTATTGTATGGTATGGTATGGTATGGTATGACGTCTTCCAGCGCCAGCGACATGTTGTTGGTGGCGGTGTTGATAGTTGTGGTGGTGATGGTGATGATAATAATGACGACGACGACGACGCTGATGATGAAGAGTACTGCACTGTAATCTATTTTTGTTTCAGAATTTAATTCCTACAGGAGCTACTATTAAAGCTGAGGCGGATAAGCTGCTTGTGAACCCCGTCAATCTCCTCCTTGTACCACTTTCAGCAGCAATCTCATAACTGAAATTCTGATATTTAAAATCTTGGCAATGAATTTGGCGTCTCCATAAACAAACACTGCAACTGTGTCATGTTACTGGCAGTTTCTGTGGTGCTGGAAATAAACATGGCGTCTTCATCCAAAAGCTATCTTGCTCTTTTGCTGGCAGAATGTGTGTGTGTGTGTGTGTGTGCGCGCGCGCGCGCGTGTGTGTGTGAGTGTGTGTGTGTGTGTGTGTGTGTGTGAGTGTGTGTGCGCGCGCGTGCGCGTGTATTTTAAGCGGCAAAAACCAAAACCCAGTGGGATCGTGTTCACTCCCCCTCCCCCTCCTAACAACAACAGCAACACAACAAGCATGCGTACATAACTTACATCTACTGCTATTTGGCTGAAGTGGCACTAAGTGAGTAAAGGGGTGTGTGTGTGTGTGTGTGTGTGTGCGTGTGTGTGAGTGTGTGTGATGGTGAGTGTGTGTGTGTGTGTGTGTGTGTGTGTGTGTGTGTGTGTGTGTGTGTGTGTGTGTGCTTGCGTGATTTCGTGTCTGTGTGCGTCTTTGTATGTGTACCAAGTTAACCCTGTCACTGCTAGTGTCTGGAAATAATTTCTCTGAAACCATTTAAGATTAACTGCAGAGATGTGACAGAGGCCAGCAAGCGACATCGATCTTCATGAGCCCCCGCAACTGCGGGTGCTCATGAAGATCTATGCCTTTTACATTTGGATGATTCTCGTTCTGTTCCTCCATTTATACGTATCATACGGGGCCCGAAGTCAATAGCACGTAACCACTGTGTTTCCATATATGGAACGCGACAAAAAACGATGGTGAGTTGTAGGCGGAAAATCGCTTTGTGTGTTTCCATATAGTGGCGCGACAACTCGGTTTCGCGCCTGTGTTTTGAATAGGAAAATAGTTCTAATTTGGCACGTGCTGAAAAAAATACACGCCCATTCACTGCGAAATCGCATTTGAATCACTGAACGTATCAAATATATTTTTTTCTCGCACCGCTGTCGTTTGTCGCACCGATTCCGCGTTGCGCTTATGGAAACATCACTTCTTTATTTCTATGTTGTCGATTTTTGTCGCTGTCGCCACAACTTTCGTGCCCCTGTCGCGCCGCACAGATAAACATAGCAGAATCAGTTATCGGATTTAAAAATAAAATCGGAGCAGTAGTTTATCTTCAATGGAGTACTGAGATAAGCACTTCTGGCGTCATTAATATTTGTCAGCACTTAAGATATAGCTCAAAACTTTATGACGTCAGATTTTCTTTTTCTAATGTTCTGTTCAACTTCTGCTCGGATTTGAACTTTATTTTTTTGTTGCTAGCTGAGTCTGTTTCGTTGAACAATAAAGAAGAAACATCTATGTTGTTTTGACTGACTGCAACACACAGCGACTGAGATTTGACACACTGAATTTCTAGTACTACTTTTTAAAAAAAAATGGCACAGATCAGCTTCTCTTCTATAGACAGTGACATGCAGATTAAACCCTTGACTGCTGAAAAAATGTGAAGCCACGCACTTGCAAGAGGTATAGATTCTCATGAGCTCCAGCAATTTCGAAGGCTCATGAGGATCTATGCCTCTTGCTGACACCACTTTGAATTCATTTTCTTGGGACGCTTGGCGGCCTTAGGCGTTGAATCAACAAATTTGAAAGTGAAAAAAGTACATGAACTGGCAGTGAAGGGGTTAACTACACACGGCGAAGTGTCCAATGTTCTCCTGGCCTAGTTCAAAGTATTAGTTCATCCAAGGTCTTTCAAAGTATTACCTCCGTGTCTGCCACTGCACGTACGTCTTTGTGTCTGAAATCTTAGTTCAGTAAACGATCAAAAGTAAAAAAACAGTACAAGAAACATGGATACAAATTGATCTCAGCAAGAGACATGCATGGTATGGCAGTCGCGGGAGCTCATGAGGATCTGTGTCTCTTGCAGTTGAAGGGGTTAACTCATCAACAAGATACACTCGTATATCAAACGTTCATGACAGTTGCAAAAATATATCTACAGATCGCCCATGGAAATTTAAAAATTATCTATCCACATATGGATCGACCATAATATAAGTTTAACTCATTCTACCTCAGACACACCACAGCAAGAAAAAGGATCGACCATGATAGTCCAAGGGTGATGCCAGAATAGCTTGGCGCCTATAGGCGCCAAGCTATTCTGGCATCACCCTAGAACTATCATGGTCGATCTGTGTCCTGCACTGCAATGCAGTCTTCAGAGGACAAGGGCAACATTTGGGGATTTCGGTGTTGGGGTAGAAGGAGTTAAACATTATATTTCCATATACGAATTGACCATGAAAGTTCAAACATAAAGCCGTATGTAGATCATAGTTAAACAAATTCTACTTGAAATAATGGATCAACCAAGATACATTTAGTTCTAAAGGATGCAACCACCCACAAAACAGCCAGCGAGCCAACCAACCAACACAAAATCCATCCACCACCCCACCGGCCAATCAGCCAGCAATCCTACCAGTCAGCCAACCAGCCAGCCATCTAGATCAACAAACCAACCAACCAACCAACCAATCAATCAATCAATCAATCAATCAATCAATCAATCAATCAATCAATCAATCAATCAATCAATCAATCAAGGAAACAAGCAAGCAAGCAAGCAAGCAATCAAGCAGTCAGTCAGTCAACCAATCAATCAATCAATCATTTTGTCGGTCGGTCGGTCGGCCGATCGATCGATGGATTGATCCCTCCATCAATTGATCAAGTCATCGACACGCGACCGACCTATTGAACGACCAAAACCATCCACCCACGCACCCAACCCACTCACCAATCCAACAGTCCAACCATCCATCGATCTATCCACCCACACACGCAAACAATTACCCACCCAATCAATCAATTCTTTTAAATTAGATTATTTTGATAACGTTTTGAAAACTTCAAGCGTCCTCACGAACCTAAGAGGCTAACCACTTTTCAAAATATAAATTTTGAAACACAAAGAATGAAACATTGTAATGTCCCGATGATGGACTGAACCCGCATCCATCAGGGGCGGATCCAGGCGTGTCTCGACGGGGGGCCCGACAGCCCTCACTTCCCCCCTATCACGGTCGACCCATCTCCTGCTGTAGTACGTCAAGGGTGAATGGGTTAAACACTAATGGAAACTGAGGATGAAGGGGTATACGAAAAAAATCGATACAAGAAACTTGAACCGCACAGGACAGGTTCTGTCCCGTAGAAGCTTTCACGCGAGATCTGTCCTCAATGCGTTAAAATGTCACCATTTTAATAACTAAAACCCCTTCAATGCCAGAACACAACGAGCAACACCCAAATGCCAGAGACGTAGATCCTCATGAGCCCCCGCAGCTGCGGATGAAGATCTATGCGTCTTGCTGAAACCATTTAGGATCTATTTTCCTTTGACAGATCAGAATGGTCGACGTTGAATTCACCATAATTTGAGAAACACAATCTGTGTCCACTGGCAGTGTTTAAAATACAGTGCGGAGGCTCATGAACATGTATACCTCTTGCAGCTGGGTTGTATATATTTTGTCTCGTTATTAAAGGGGTTGAATGTAATAGCACGCGCAAAGAGCGGACGGGGGTTAACACAACACAAACATAAACATCCACGGTGGACTAGGTTCCTGTCCCCGACAGGAAACACATTGCACAAAATCAATCAAAATTGTAAAAATCTAGTTCGCCATCAATCAGACCACCAGAAAAAAAACTTAACCCATTCAGCCCAGACGCACTACAGCATGCGATGGCTCGACCATGATAATTCAAGGGTAGTGCCAGATTAGCTTGGCGCCGACAGGCGCCAAGCTAATCTGGCACTACCCTTGAATTATCATGGTCGATCCATCTCTTGCAACTGGTGCATAGTCGTTAGATGACGCTTCTCGCGCCGACAATGACAGACTCGGAATTGAAGAGAAGCAAGAGGAAGAGAGACAAGATACCCCTAAATAGAATTAACATGGGACAAGGGAATATGGACATGGTTGGCAACGCATAAAGCAAGATCTAGACTGCCCATCCGGAATTTGTTGCTTTCCTGCTTTGTAAATCAGTAAGTAATCTACGGTCTTTGTCGATCATCCTATAGTTCCGCGAGCGCTAGTGATTTTCAGAATTCATGATCTTCAGTAGAATTTATCTCTTTGATTTCGCAAGATTGTAAACCTGTTTTATCATATAGTTACGAGCTAGTTATCACATTTTATGCTGCAAAGATCTGAAAACTACGGTGTGTGTCAAAGTTGCACATCGCTGGTCGTAACATGTTTTTGTCTGTGAGGGCTCTCATTCACTCGATTCAGCGAGGTAGTGTTTCTGCTGCGATGGTGCATTTGTCGTTTCTAATGATGCTTTCAGTTACGGAGACTTCGATGTGTGAGATGTGAAATTGACTGCAGTGCAGAAAGTGGGTATAAATACCAATGTTCTATTTCAATGATGGAAGATTGTGCGTATTTCCGAGGGGTAAAGGATCAAAGGTCAAACTAGGCACCATGGACGCACGCTCGCTTTGCGAGTCAAACAACCACGCCCACGGTGCACGACGCAGCACGATCGGTACTAGTAAATACTAGCAGGTCAAGCGGAACACGCATTGTGATTTTGACAGCATAGCGAGCATGGAAGGTTTATTCTACTTTCTCGTGGAAAATTACATCAAAGGGATGCCGGAGAACATCAGTACACGTGTACACTGACACGAGTGTACACCACACCGATGACCTCGTGACCTGCAGTATTGCGATACACTGATAGTCGGCCGGGTTCTGCCTTTTGGCGTAGGCTGATAAATATGCATATTAATTCAAAACCAGGCCGTTGCAGACGATAAATCCGCGACTCGGGTACAAAACAATACACCATCCAAACGATGAATTTCGACATAAGGCATTGTACTTACACCATATAGCTCTAAGATAGTACACAAAGGACCGATACACATACTGTCAGCAGTATCTGTTGCAGAGAGTTTTCTGACTGTGTTGAGATGCTTCATCCTGGGGAATATAACTTTAACCTTTCCAAAGAGCGTATATTTTGTTCTGAAATCTTTGTTCACTCAACAACCGAAATTATGACTGTCCAAAGATCATGGACACTGTTACGTTTTGAGTCGTGGTCGTAGTATGATATCACACCAGACCGCACGCACGTAAGGTTCCTTTTAAAAAATTTCATTCAGCTGCAAACCGTCACACGTGGCTTAAGGTTGTAGACAATACTGGAGTAACAGTTCCAACAATACTTTATTTCAGCGATGCGATCTCCACACAATGCATTCCCAAATGCACCAACACTGATACAATGTCTCCTCTGCAGATGTCGACACTAGCAACACAATGCGTTTCTCTTACAACGTACACCACCATTACTCTGCGTCTCACACAATGTACACCCTATACGAGCCACGTACCTACGATAAACTGTGTGTCCCTACAACTGACAATGCATGACAATGTACACACGTGCTTCCTAGCATTAACTTTTATAGTAAAACAACTTTCCAGAATACTACAAGGAATTCACACAACGCAACCAATCAGAACAGAACACGTAACTGAAACTCATAAATATTAATAAAAGAAAGAACTTTCTAGAATAACTACAAAAGTCTACAAAAATTCGACTGCTAATTTCAGTCCCAAATCCTAGTGTGTAATGACGTCACACAAAAGTATGGCACACCGTTCACGACATTTAATAGCACACTGACTGGCTGCTAAATTCACGCACAAAAAAAAAAATAAATGACTAAGAATAGAGCGTCTCTACTAAAATGTTGCTTACATTTTGACGTCACATGTACGAGGTCACTAGACAGCGCGACCTTGCTCAAACGTTCTGGTTTATTCTCAGCGAATCTATGCATAACAAAAATCGACCGCTCTTCTCCGTGCGACTTTGCTTGAAACTTCCGGACTAATCTTAGCGTATCATAACAAAGCCAATTCCGCTATCTGCGCGAACGATAGAGAAATCTTACTGAAAAGGTACGTGATTCGTAACCAAGATAGCTAAATAAATATCGGATCGTTTCCTACGATCAATATATGCATGCTCTCACGGAACAACACAACCACAATCGTAACAGGCACACAGAGGTCTCAACAAGAGGCATAGCTCCTCATGAGCCCCCGCAGTCGTGGGGGCTCATACGGATCCATGAATCTTGCAGTTAGATCGCGTTGGCGCTTTTCTCCGCAGTGAAGGGGTTAAAGATGTGCTTTTGTACGGGCGTCAAGCAATATACATGACAGTGACATAGGTAACTGGCCATCTCTTGGGCATGTCAGAAACTGCTCAATACTAAGCAAAACACATTCGGACCGACGTCGGAAGCTTTGGGGCCGCGCACAACTGTGCGCCGGTCCACCGCGGTCGATGTCGGCCCGAAGAAGTTTACTTATTGGTTGCACCTGTTTGTCTGCCCCTAAGCACGAAGCACCTAAGTAATCGGGGTCTTATTAATAATGATAATAATTTGTCAATTTCTATAGCGCGTAATCACCATAGTAGGCACTGTAGCCGCTTTACATGTTACAATAATAAAGTACTAAGACATATGATATAATTTATGTACATACACACAGAAGAACAAAATGACAAAAATTACAACTGAAAACAAGTGTTTGCTGCACACACAAACTCTCTCTCTCTCTCTCTCTCTCTCTCTCTCTCTCTCTCTCTCTCTCTCTCTCTCTCTCTCTCTCTCTCTCTCTCTCTCTCTCTCTCTCTCTCTCTCTCTCTCTCTCTCTCTCTCTCTCTCTCTCTCTCTCTCTCTCTCTCTCTCTCTCTCTCTCTCTCTCTCTCTCTCTCTCGCCTTATTAGTACTGCACAATCAGCTTTTCGGCCTAAACATTCGTGTCAGACAGCCTTAACTCTCATAACCCACAAATGGCTTACTGCCATAAATGAGTCCAAACTTTCAGGTGTAGTATTTCTAGATCTTAAAAAAGCCTTCGATCTCATTAACCACTCAATCTTACTAAAGAAGTTACCTTTATATCACATTGACTCAAATGCAGTCGCTTTTCTCTCGTCCTATCTCTTAGACAGAACGCAGAAAGTGTTCTTGAATGGTAAATACTCAGCGAAAGGACTGGTGACCCATCGTGTTCCTCAGGGATCCACCCTAGGACCGTTATTATTCAACATCTTTATAAATGACCTTCCACTGTCAATATCACACCCCCACACAAACTGTGAACTATTTGCTGACGATACATCATTACATGTATCTGATAAAAATGTTTCAACCGTGAGCGCTGTCCTCCAACATAGTTTAGATGAAGTGTCAACTTGGTGTGAAGAAAATCATATGATTATTAGTATTCCTAAAACGAAAAGTATGTTGGTGACAACACGCCAAAAGCATCAACGTGGTTTGCAACCCCTTGTGCTGTCACTTCACTCTCAGCCCATAGAGCAAGTGTCAAAACATCGTTTGTTAGGAGTGACAGTCGACGAAAAGCTCAGCTGGGAGCCTCACATAGAAACTGCCTGTAAAACTATTTCGAAGAATCTCTTTTTATTATCCAAATTAAGTCGTATAGTTGACATTGATGCTCGAAAACTATTCTTTAACGCACACATCAAGACACATTGTAATTATGCTTCCAATATTTGGGACGGCTGTGGAGACATTCATTTGAAAAAAATTAATTCCCTTTACCGGCGAGGTATTAAGCTTATTCTTCCTGGTTCGTCCCCTACTGATGAAAGACTGAAGGCCCTTAATATCCTACCACTCAGTAAACAATTGGAACTTAATAGATGCTTATTAGTGCAAAAAAATCTAAACGATGCCGCCCCTCCATATCTCCGTGAGCTGTTTTCCCATACGAATAGAGAGAACACGAGGAACAGCTTACTCCATCTCCCAAAACCGAGAATCGACATCTTCAAATCTAGCATATCATTTTCCGGTGCTAAATCATGGAATAACTTACCCTCTCATTTAAAGTCTATTTCAAAGTTATCTATCTTCAGAGCTCGCGTCCATAAATATCTGCTGTCGATGTGAATGTTCTATTTTTCTGCTTAGTATGTTGCTCCAGCACAGCAGATTGCGGCAGATTATGTAATAGTTCGACTGTCTGCATTAACATGTCAGGTTCATACACGTATATATATATTGTTTTAATTCATTTTGTATTTTAATTTTTATTATTACTTTTTATTCTTTCTGATGGTGGGGGTGGGGGGGGGGTGGTATGGGTACTTATATGTATTTTATCTTATGCTGTATCGTCTGATGTATTTTTATATGTGTAGAGTAGCAGGACAGTTTGGAAGATAGGCATTGCTATGCCTAAAACTTTTTATCCTGAATAAAAACGTTTCATCATCATCATCATCATCATCATCTCTCTCTCTCTCTCTCTCTCTCTCTCTCTCTCTCTCTCTCTCTCTCTCTCTCTCTCTCTCTCTCTCTCACACACACACACACACACACACACACACACACACACACACCACACACACACACACACACACACACACACACACACACACACACACACACACACACGCGCGCGCGCGCGCGCACAAACACACACAAATGCGCCCGCAGTAGTAATACAATCATGTGGAACCGCTGAAAAATGACTTATTAGAGTAACATTGTATTATGATATTAGTCTGGTTTTGGGTGAAGGAGAAGGTGGGATGGGGGTAAAGGGCTTGTGGAAAAGTGAGGTTGAATTTTTACCTATATGGCCTGTAATTTTGGTATTTTGGTTTATTTATATAAACCTCCGTGTGGTGACTCTCATGGACACTTTGACTTATTCCCAAGGTCTCCGACCCAATGTAAAATCCCCTACAAAATAAGGAACACAGAGGAATACATTTATGAGTACAAATGGTGACATACGCTCTGTTCAATATATACAGCATACTAAATCATGAGGTAAGTTATAGGGTAGTTTAACCCATTCTGCTCCAGGACCGAAATCCTCAAATTTTGAAGTTGCCCCCTGAAGACTTTATTACACTTCTGGAAACAGATCGAGCGTGACAGTTCAAGGGTTGTGCCAGAATAGCTTGGCGCCTATGGGCGCCAAGCTATTCTGGCACAACCCTTGAACTATCACGTTCGATCCAAGTCTTGCCGTGGCGTGTCGGATTTGAATGAGTTAACCCCTTCCCTGCCAATGTACGTACATTTTTGTTTCTGAAATCTTTGTTCATTCAACGGTCAAAAGCCATCACCGTCTAATAGAGTCCGAAATAGCTCAGGCGGTTAAGCGTCGGAGCGAATGAGCGAAGAGAAACACAGGGTCGTGGATTCGAGTCCCCGTCCTGGCCCCGGTAGCTGGACTCGCAATCCAAGGAAAAAAGACCAGCTTGTTCCAAAGCATGTTCGTTGAAAGGTCCAAGTAAATCAAAGTGGCACAGTTGCAGTGCGTCTAAATTGATGAGTGTTCAGGTCGTACTCCATGGGAAATAGATTTCCTTGTCCCCCATAACCCGCCCGTCAGGGCCGTGCATTATCACTTCGGTGCCGCCGTGGACGTTAAACCCCGAACCAACCAACTAACACCGGCCAAGAAACATGGATACACATTGGTCTCAGCAAGAGGCGTAGATCCTCTTGAGCCCCAGTAGTCATGATAATCTTGTCTCTTGCAGTTCGTTCGTATTCACTTTTTATCGGCAGTAAAAGGGTGAAACTGTCATACGTTTAACAGTCAGGTAGAAAATATTTTTTTTATAGTTCTACTGCATGATGGACATACGGGCATTTGATCTTTATTATTTTGTTTATGTTGGATTTTAACATATTTGTACAAAATAAAACAAATCTTATGGAAAACGTATTGAAATTTCTCAGTACAATGTCCGTTAAATCTCGTAAGTATTTTGCACATTCCCAGCTCGTTTTAACACATTCTGCTCCACGATCGAAATCCGAAAATTTTGAAGTTGCCCTCTGAAGACTGTATTACACTTCTGGAAACAAATCAAGCGTGATAGTTCAAGGGTTGTGCCAGAATAGCTTGGCGCCTATGGGACTATCACGCTCGATTCATGTCTTGCCGTGGCGTGTTGGAGTTGAATGAGTTAAACGTTCTATAATAAAACACATCACTGTTGAAGTGCATGTCCTGAGCGAAGCACACTCTGTCTAATAAGCATTTTAGAAGACTTTGTCTAATTAGCATTTTAAATCCTTCGTTACCGAGAAAAAAGTTAAAACACGATCCAGCTGCAAGAGACATAGATGCTCATGAGCACCAGCGACATGGGGGGGGGCACATGAGGATCTATGTTTCCTGTCGAGACAAATTTGCATCCATGTTTCTTGGACGGTGTTGGCTTTTGGTCGTTGAATGAACCAAAATTTCAGAAACAAAACTGTCTGTAGGCCTACAGTGTACGTACAGTGGTAGAACTAATTTTCATTCTCAACTCTATGGTTTAACTATATATGTTTGGGAACACTTCGTACTAATATGCCGAGTTCAGCGGTCATTGGTCTATAATGCACAGTTCTCTATCTAATCAGCATGTTTTTCTGCATATTTGGTACGTTGTCCAGGTTTTATAGGGTCGTACGGAACTATAACTATATAACAGTACAGAGTTGAATGCGCATTATTTCAGCCAACTGCGCAAAACAAGAAACAAAAAAAGAAAGAAAAGAGGTTCGCCTCTTAGCGCTTCAGGTCATTAGAATAGCACGGCTTAACCCTTTCGCTGCCGAGAAAAAAATGAACACGATGCAAATGCAAGAGACATAGATCCTCATGAGCCCCGCTACAGCTTGGGCTCATGAGGATCTATGTCTCTTCTTGAGACCAGTTTGTATCCATGTTTGTAGGACGGTCTTGGCTTTTGGTCGTTTAATGAACAAAGATTTCAAAAACAGAAATGTTCGCACAGTTCTGGGAGAGGGTTAACTTTCTTGTGAATGTGGCTACTGGCACTGTTTACAGTACTGTTGGATGCATGTGCTAGGGGTTTAATACAAGTAAATATAGATGGTGGACCTTACTGACAGAAAACATGTACTTAAGTATACATAACTGCAAACTAAATCAATAAAAAGTTCGAACGTTAGTTCGTCATCCATCAGAAATCAGAATTAGGCAAAAAATATATCCTGGTTACCTGGTCTAGTTATGAGTCTAAGGGCCCGTTGATGTGTATAAAAGGACTAGGAAAACGTATGCAGGTTACACAGAAATCCTCTGATCAACCACACGCCAATAACCAACAAGTGAGTATTGAAGTTTTCTTGAGTCTTTTGTATCACTTATGTACAGGTACACAAATCTTGTATCCTCGAAAATTTGAAATGACCGCAAAACGCTCAAACGCTCCTTGAAGCATGACCAGCAAGACACATAAAGACATAAGAGATATGAATTTTAACTCCTGAGGACTGATGCCTCCCCGAGTAGCAAAACGTTATCGGGCCCACAACAGCCGCAGTGGTCCCGCGGACCTACTGCGGCCGTCGTGGCCCCGAGGATCTTTGCTTGATTGGTCTTGCAGATGGAACATCTTGGCTGAAGTGTTTTTCTGTCTAAACCAAAAAGCTGAAATTCAGGTTTATGAAAATTTATGAAAAGCTGAATGAGCCTCCAAGACTGAAAATTGTCACCGATGTATTAGGCTTGAGACAAGAAGCATGACGTCGGCCCTAATTCTCGCCAGACATCCACTTGGAAACCATGAGCTTGTACACCATATTTACATATCTTATTGCAATTTATATTGTGCTAATATTAGCCTGGCCTTCCTGTAGACTTGAAAGTCGATTTGTACTGTTGTAGTTTAATCTTGTGTGTACGTGTTGTACAGCTCCAAAATGAAGGTCGCAGTTATTCTCTTCCTGGCCATGGTGGCTGCCGTCTCTGCCTCTGGCTACTTTGGTGGTGGAAACGGAGGAAATGGTGGCTACGGCGGTAGTTACGGCGGTGGCTACGGCGGTGGCTACGGAGGAATTGGCGGATTTGGCGGCAATGCCGGATTCGGTGGTGGTATTGGTGGACTCGGTCGTGGTGGATTCGGCGGTGGTTTTGGAGGTGGTCTCGGCGGTGGTTTTGGAGGTGGTCTCGGCGGATCTGGAGGTGGACGTAAGTATTCAGTTTTACCTTTTAACCTTTTCTTTGCTAACGGACGTTCATTTTTTGTTTTTGAGATCTGCCTGCGCTGAACGACCAAAAGCCACAACTAGTCCAAAGAACACGGACACACAAAGTGGCCTCAGCAAGAGACATAGTTCCTCATGAGCCCTCCGCAGTCGTTTGGGGCTCATGATGATCTGTGCCTCTTGCAGTTAGAACGCGTTCATTTGTTTCTCGGCAGTGAAGGGGTTAGTCCCAATAATAGAAAGAAAATATTCCAACACGCTGGTAAACCCTGTAAGTTAGAACACGTAGGAAGATAAGCGGTGTCTCTGATCTCAGCTCCTTATAAATACACCGACAAGCAAAATAAATGCGACATTTTTTAATCATCGGAAGCACTTTAGTGTTTCCGATGATTCCAAAAATGTCGCATTTCTTTTGCTCGTCAGTATATGGTATGGCGTCTCTCAGGAACATTTGCAGTGCTGCAGCCGCGGCTTGCAAATACGATGATAAAGACGAAGCAGGTAGCGTTAACCCCTTCTCTGCCGAGAAATAGTGAGCAAGATCCAACTGCAAGAGGTATAGATCCTCATGAGCCCCCGCTGTCGCGGGGACTCATGAAGATCTATGCCTTTTGCTGAGTCCACTTTATACCCGTGTTCCTGGGACGGCTGGGACTCTTTGCCGTGGGGCTTACGGAGATCGCAGAACAGCACAGCACTGGCAGTATAAGGGTTAATGATAATGATGATGATATGTGGATGGTGGTGGGTTTGGTGGTGGTAGTGGTGGTGATGATGATTATGATGATGATGATGATGATATGTGGATAGTGGTGGGTTTGGCAGTGGTTGTGGCGATGATAATAATAATAATATGATGATGATAATTATGATATGTGGATGGTGGTGGGTTTGGCAATGGTGGTGGGGTTGATGCTATGATGATGATGATGATGGCGATGATGATGGTGATGGTGGTGATGATGATGATGATGATGATGATGGTGATGAGGATGATCCATAGTACTGCACTGTAATTTATTCTTTTTCAGACTATAATTCATACAAGAGCTTTTACTGACTTGAAGGCGGGACCGGGTAACATGCTTGTGAACACCCTCCATTCCCTACTTGTGTGACTTTCATCAGCATTCTCTTTATCAAAGTACTGATTTTTTAAAGTCTTTACAATAAATACGGCGTCTATATTAACAACTTTTTCGTGCGTGTGTGTGTGTGTGTGTGTGTGTGTGTGTGTGTGTGTGTGTGTGTGTGTGTGTGTGTGTGTGTGTGTGTGTGTGTGTGTGTGTGTGTGTGTGTGTGTGTGTGTGTGTGTGTGTGTGTGTGTGTGTGTGTGTGTGTGTGTGTGTGTGTGTGTGTGTGTGTGTGTGTGTGTGTGTGTGTGGTGTGTGTGTGTGTGTGTGTGTGTGTGTGTGTGTGTGTGTGTGTGTGTGTGTGTGTGTGTGTGTGTGTGTGTGTGTGTGTGTGTGTGTGTGTGTGTGTGTGTGTGTGTGTGTGTGTGTGTGTTGTGTGTGTGTGTGTGTGTGTGTGTGTGTGTGTGTGTGTGTGTGTGTGTGTGTGTGTGTGTGTGTGTGTGTGTGTGTGTGTGTGTGTGTGTGTGTGTGTGTGTGTGTGTGTGTGTTGTGTGTGTGTGTGTGTGTGTGTGTGTGTGTGTGTGTGTGTGTGTGTGTGTGTGTGTGTGTGTGTGTGTGTGTGTGTGTGTGTGTGTGTGTGTGTGTGTGTGTGTGTGTGTGTGTGTGTGTGTGTGTGTGTGTGTGTGTGTGTGTGTGTGTGTGTGTGTGTGTGTGTGTGTGTGTGTGTGTGTGTGTGTGTGTGTGTGTGTGTGTGTGTGTGTGTGTGTGTGTGTGTGTGTGTGTGTGTGTGTGTGTGTGTGTTTCGGCCGCTGCGCGCATAGAAGTTGTTTGTGCACACTATTAGGTAACAGTCCTTGAACTAATCATTACGGTAATAAAACACGTTAATCTCACAATGTATACCCATGGGCAAAATGTTTATCTTTCTGCATTTGGGTGTTTGTCTAGAGCTTTAGGCGGCTCCAGACCGTACGTTAGTGCATATTTCATTTCAGGCTTAGCGATCAAGCCTTGCTGCGTTTATTTAAAGATCTATACATTTTACCATTACATAATATAGGCCGATGAGGACAGCGTAGCACAGTGAGTGTGTATAGATTGATCTACCATGACAGCCAAAGAACAGTGCCGGATGAGCTTGGCGCCAATCTCATCAGGCACTGCTCT